>OY720641.1:80169697-80769697 GCA_963169105.1 Ceriagrion tenellum | reverse complement strand
AAGGGAATGGGGAATACGAATAAATACGCATTACAATGTTAGCAGGCGACAGCCATTAACTACCTTTCTCACCAAGTCGCGTTAACCAGGGCGAGGGCCACAAGCAGAAGAGATTCGCGCGGCGCCTCGTCGCCACCAGGACACTTGGCCCGTTTCGCCGCACATCGTCTCTCGAGCGTAAACGATGCCAGGTTAAATTATGCGACGGGCCTTTCTCTCGGAGCACGGCGTGCTGTTTTATTTTCCTTTATTTCGCGCGTGCAACGCGCGGGAGAAGTTGGGGAGACGGGATAAGGGTGTGTACGGCGAGCGAAAGGGTTTGCACACGAAGGCCATAATGGTATGCATGAGGGACTACCAAAAATATCTCTCACGGAGCGATGCGGACGGTACCCAACCACGGTCAGACGGGTTGAAAACTGCTTATCGCGCAGAAATAATAGAAAGTATCAGAGAAAGACGACCGTGACAGATTTGGCTAAAGAATTTTAAGAGTCATACTGGGATACGTCGCGTCCTCCAAAATCAAGAAAGTAGCAACTCTTATCCTAGTCTTTAAGGTAGTTTAAGCGAAATATCATTTCACCTAGAATTCATTGAATTTGGTCTCATTTTAAAGGAAAATATATCATCCTTTCATTGACGCAAAAAAATTAACCTCTTACCACACTACTTTCCGAGATATTTGACGAAAAATACCAGCCCTTTAAATGGGAAATGGTACGTGTATGCACTCCAGAGAGATCTTAATTAACAAATGAGGGATTAATAACACGTAGATCTCGTCAAAAAATCAATAGTGTATAGTTCGTATGTTTTCTCAACTATTTTTAAAAATTAATCATATTGTCAACGCAGCAAATTCTTCGGGATCACAACAAACCTTCCACTTTGATGGAGTTTCAAACGTACCGCGTGAAAAAAATGAGTCAAGTTACAGACTTGTTTAGATATTTTAATTTGATAACTTACAATTTCTATCATGTAAAACTATATTATTGCACCATCAATAATGCAATATTTAATTCGCGTGTCTCACAGCTGGTGAAATTAAAACTTCTTTTTCGTATATGGTCTCTACTATGTTTAATGAACTAACTCGCTTACACTACCTTTAACGAATATTAAATATGTCCTAAGTGTAATCAGTTCTCCTTATGTGCCTACTTAGTTCAAAACACAGCTCATAAAGGTGATATAATAGACGTCCATAAATAAAGGGGCCAAAGATTTTCGTCGGACGTAATTTAATTAGCAAAAATATGAGTCAAGAGGGAGAAAACTGTTGAATACACAAAATATTTTTTCTATGCGTTATATCATTCAAGGAAGATTAATGACTTACCCCAGTATTTGAAATTAAACTGTGGGAAATTTATTGGACTTAATAAATAGAGCTTTCTAGCTTAATTATTACTTTAGATAAACTTCAACATGAAGCTTTCTGACAATGTTTTAAGTTCCCCTAAACTTTCTATTCTGTAATTTATCTCACAACAGCCAAAACAGGACCATTGACTCATTTCTGCCTACCTACTTATTTCTGACGAAGGCGGTTGTGTCCGCCAAATATATAAATATCTGTGAGTTTTTCTTTTATGTGTTTTCTATGTGTAACTGCCAGTCACGCCTGTGACACTTTTTTACAATATTCTCATGGGTCATGCCTTGGGGAGTGTTCGTTCATATAAACCCCCGCCGATTCCAGTAGTTCCTTTGTAGACTGGGTAGCTCGGTGGTCTGAGCAGTGGACGCGACATCCAAAGGTCCGTGGTTCGATTCCCGGTCCAGTCGAATTTTTTCTGCTTGGAATCGGCCATCATTTCATCTTCACACCACCATTGTGTTTGTTAATTTTATGTGTTCCTATCCACTTTCTTTCTACCTTTCTGTATAAATATTTATGTGAGTATTTGCCGCTATGCGGTCTGAGTGAATGAGTGAACGATTGTATGCCCTGAACGGGTCATTTCCTACTTGGGTTAGCGTACCCCGAAACGCCTGTTCTATATCTTTCACCACTGTCTGTGTGCTTGAGTTATTCTTTCATTTCGCCTTCTGTGTATGTCATTCTCTCTCTTCCGGTGGGTGAAAAGCTGCCCGCGCGCCATCTACTGGCCGCTCTCATGGGTCATGCCTTGGGGAGTGTTCGTTCATATAAACCCCCGCCGATTCCAGTAGTTCCTTTGTAGACTGGGTATCTCGGTGGTCTGAGCAGTGGACGCGACATCCAAAGGTCCGTGGTTCGATTCCCGGTCCAGTCGAATTTTTTCTGCTTGGAATCGGCCATCATTTCATCTTCACACCACCATTGTGTTTGTTAATTTTATGTGTTCCTATCCACTTTCTTTCTACCTTTCTGTATAAATATTTATGTGAGTATTTGCCGCTATGCGGTCTGAGTGAATGAGTGAACGATTATATATATATATATATATATATATATATATATATATATATATATATATATATATATATATATATATATATATATATATATAATCGTTCACTCATTCACTCAGACCGCATAGCGGCAAATACTCACATAAATATTTATATATATAGTATATATATATATATATATATATATATATATATATATATATATATATATGTGTGTGTGTGTGTGTGTGTGTGTGTGTGTGTGTGTGAATATATATATATGTGTGAATATATATATATATATATATATAAATACGTTGATGGATTGGAGTCAGCCATGCGGCGATGAACACACGATGTGGAGAGGATGGAGGAGATAGACACACAAAAAAAAAAAAAAAGAGACGATCACACTTACATAGCTAGCTTTCGGAACTAGTCCGTCTTCAAGGCGTATCACGGAACAAAATCCGAAAGTACTAGTTCCGAAAGCTAGCTATGTAAGTGTGATCGTCTCTTTTTTTTTTTTTTTGTGTGTCTATCTCCTCCATCCTATCCACATCGTGTATATATATATATATATATATATATATATATATATATATATATATATATATATATATATATATATATATATATATATATACATAAATATACACGTAGCACTTCGCAAAAGATAACTGTTAAAAGCATATTTATTGACTGAAGAATAGGTTTTATTCACCACGTCGACAACTGAAATAAATGCAACGTTGCTGAGTCTTAAATGAGCATTTTTTTCATGTTGGTTACTAAACATTAAGCAAAGATTTTATCTTCATAAGAGAACACAAATCAAAAATTTTGTAAAGAAAAATAAAAAACTCTGTCAATATTATTCGTCCATATTACTATTTCTGTCATTATGACATTCCATTAGTTCCCTAACTTCTAATTTTTTTAGCTCCATAGTTAATCAAATATCTGTATCAATGGAAATGTTTTTATCATGAAACAAGAACTAATAAATATAATTTCAAACTTATTTACTCTTAAAGCACCAACCTTGCCAATCAAATGCTCTATTGTTGGATTGAGACTTCAAAAAAGATGGAAATCACAGAAGATACCGGGAGACATCGCTCCGAAAAGAATGTAGTCGGGCCACTGGAATGAAATGTTTTACCGTAGCATGCAAAATAAGGACTTCATTTTCTCCTCATCTTAAAACACGCCAGCTTATCGGAGATGAAAGAAGCTACCCACATGCACGAAGAAATCAAGATATTTCGAGTCGATCCGCACCACTTTCTCTTGACGTTTCGTATATCTGCTCTCAAAAACACTACAATAGCGTCAACTGATCCTTTTGTAGTGCATTCACTATAATTATTAAGTTTCAATTAAATGGTCAGAAAATAGTAAAACGGTAATCTAATTGCAAGTAATTTTCAGTAGATTTGATGTCATTTTATAATATCATTTTACACAACCAAGTCAAATATGTGCCACACTTAATTCTCTCATATGTGAGAACAAAATAAACTAGATAGGAAAGCGTAGATAAGCATGATACGCTATTTGTTTCCCCCTCTCACTAAAATTCGATAACCACGGTCAATGGTAATATCGGCCAAATATTTTCAACAGCATTAGGATAAATATGAAGCCTCGCCAGCTATAACATAAAAGTAACATTTATTTAGCAGTACTTATACAAGAATCTTCCTCAGAAATTTGGAACGAATATTCTGATCTCATAAGACATTATCACACTAACAGAGAAATTAGGTTAGTTTCATTGTACTTGGTTAGCTCTTAGCACTTAGATCCTTCAAAATTTAAAGAATGGAAAGAGTAATTTACACTCTGAATTGTGTATTTATGAAAGATATTTTAAGAATTAGGTCATATTTTGATATCTTAGCGTATAGATAAATGGAGAGAATACTTTCTTATGTCCATGCCCAAGAGTAAGCTCATAATTAGCATTATAGTCAGCAGCGATACACTTTCAGTCACGGCATCGAAGAGTTATCGACTTTTTCAATAGATTCCGAGCAGAATCTAGTTGCGTGAAATTTAATATTTAGGATTTTCTCCAGTTTTATGTCTCCCTATGGCTGTCCTGAAAAGGTGCCCTCTGTTTTATATGCCGTTTAAAAGAAAATATGGTCGCTTCTGAAGAGTTACAGCTTTAGTTTTCCGTCTGTATTAACCTCCTATGCATACACAATCATTCCCGTCAAAGGGAGGCTCGCGAAACCATTTCCTCAAGCGGCATTACTTACGGGACATACTTTGCCTGAGTCACGGCGAAAAATGATCGAGATAGTGAGGCGGAATTTTCCTCAGCAGGAATGGAATAAATTAAAATAAAAGTGGGCCAGGATGCAAGATAATGTAAATATCCAAGCAATGGCGACGGGGAAGAAATAAAAATAAAAGTTCGCGCTCAGAAGGAATGAAGTCGGGAGAGTAACCACAACAGCAGAGACAGAAAATAAGTCAAAAATCTGCAGAATGCCGTAGTGGCCTCATGCATATGGAACTGGAAAATGAAATGCGGGCAGCTAGGGAACATCCGTGCGACCTAGTAGCCGTAGTCCTGGGTCATTTTTATCAAAATTACAGCACTTGCACAGCAATTAGAACCGTCGTAGTTATTACGATGCATTCGCACACCACGTACTTGGTTAATATCAAGAGAATTAACAAGAATAAGAAGACCCCCTGAACCTAGCATACTGGGCACAACTTAAGCCTTGTTAATCATTCCAACTAAAGCCTTTCTTTCGTATCCCCGGTAATTAATAGGGAAATGTTGCTCTCCTGTCCGTCAGGCCGAAGGAAAATAAAACGAATTCTGCAGAATGGGAGAGATTACAAAAGTATGGTTAGCTCAAAACTTTATGGTTCCTATTTACCAGTTCTTAACAGAAAAATAAAGTAATTTCAGAGGTAGGGAGTATATTGACTAGTTACATTGAATATAAATTTGTCAATATTGAATTATTTTGTCAGTTATCACACGGAGCCACATGTAGTAAAGTAGTTGAAAAAATAAAGTACCGTTTTTAGAAGAAACTAAATACACTATAACGGTCAGATTGTACAATGCATTACTATTTGAATATGCACTGTTTATTTGACCTGAATTATTTTAGATTCATCACTTTTCAAAGTAATGCTATCAGTGAAGCATCATCAAATATGCTTGTTGATCATTTACCTTCTCATTATAACGAAAGATAGCAAATAACAACATGCAAGAAACGTTGCCAAATTTATATTTAGATATGAAGATTAGTTGAATGAATATTTAAAAACCCATTTAAAGGCTGTATTCCTCAAGCAATTGTATTCCTTTCCCTACCAATAAATGGTGAAGGAAATGCGAGAATCACTGCTGACAGAATCTCAGCAGGTTGCCAGAATCCTTAAAAATATTTACTGTTCTTTTATTCTAGCTCTGGTACCTAAAATATTTTGTTTACAGGGTAGAGCCCAGAACGTCATATACTTCACTGATTTTGTATTTACCCGGTATTAAAGTCACACGTTTAGAACCTCCACATATCTGCAACAACTTGAATTTTTTGTATTTATATTTTACTTTCATTCCCCACATTTTACACTTGAAATGATCCAGGTATCCCCGTTTTTAGTGTCTGGATCGCCGATAATATGTGAGGAAAGTTAGATTTAGTGCACATTTAAACAGATCAAAGCATATATTCTGCATGGTCCAATTAACAAAGTACATAAAGCATATTTTAGTTATTGCATTCGTCCATTTTTACTGAAATTCATACATGTGTTAAAAAAGACCATCCACTTGAACAATAAATTGAATTTAAACCGATAATCACCCACATTGCTAGGTAAGTCTCATTTAAAATCGCTTTCTATTCTTAAAAAATTTCTGAACTAAAATTATACTGGCAAGCGAATACCTGTAAACGTTGAAACATATATTGATCCTATTAACTTTGCTGTTGATACAATTCTATTCACGGTTGACAACATTTAGTTTATTTTATTCGGTGACTAAACAAATTTCTCTAGCAGCATTCTGCAGCCTTTGTTCTTTCTTATCATAAAACTGCCATACCCAGTGATTCGTCTCGCAAGTGGGTCATATTTTGAATATGTTCCCCATTTTCATCTCAAGATAGGTTATAAGCTACGGAAAAGCATGCCATATGTCATTCACTTCGCGAGTGAACGCTTGTTTAAGGCTCTACATAACGGGGTTGACTTGTATGAATATCTCAATATAATATTTTAAGAATGGATAAAAGATAGCACCGAGAAACATTTTTACGGTTTCAATGCGCAACTATGCATTAAGAAAACCATGTATGGCGCATAAAGCGGTCGTCAAAATCCATAAAAAAAGATCTTGTTTTAGACATTCCGTAAAAACGATAAGGATTATTGCAAAAAATGGGAGGTACGACGGAAATTTCCATGAGAATAGTTGAAAATATGAGATGTTTTAAAACAAGTTGATTGACGTTTAGGACTAAGAAATTCAGAAATGCAATAAATTCACAGAGACGACATTGCCTTTTCCGACCACATCACAGAGGTAAATAAATATACTATTTCAGGCCACCGTTTTTCCCGCGGTGTGGACATATGAGATTTTTTTCATACATATATTATTTGTATTTATTATATCGGCGGTCATTATGCGACAGATTCAAATAAAATACGAAATGAACGTCTGCCTGGCGAAAAAGTTCTCATATTAGGCGGGAGCGAGTAGGACGAGACACTTTTGATGGGATAAAAGACCGTGGATGGCTCAAACCCTGAGGAGGCAGGAGGGGGGGGGTTGGATAAAAGCCGAGGGATTGCTCAAGGGTTAGCGCGGAGCAGGGAGGAGAGTAGATTGGGAAGGAAGCCGCTTGAAATAAACCAGCAACTTCATAACTTCACAGAAAACCACCTTTTTTACTCCGCCACGGAACGATGCCCAGCCCCTGAAAGAGTACACACGAGAGAGGCCCACCAAAGCAGCGAGAGCGGGCTAGCAATGAGCGCCCTGCGCTCTTATTTATTCCACCAACCCCTAAAAAACCTCCTCTCCACTCTCTTTTTAAGCCCCTTTTTATTAAAAATCCTATACTGAGCCGCTCCCGTCACAGCGTCCTAACCCTAGGGCGCCGAGGGATACCAACCGAGCAGACACCTTCAAATCTCGCGGAAAAGTCTTTCCAAGACGAGTTTCCCTTTACCTCCCCCGTAAGTTCTTCCCCTCCATACATTTCTCTCTTTGGACCTCTTAATTTACCTCCCATGATTCACCCGATTCATTTTATCCACAGACTTGAGGCATAAGGGAGGATCTTCCAGGGCCGGACAAATATATGAAGTCCGCCGGGAGAAGTCTTTTTTGTATACTATACGTGTACCTTTACATATTCTGAGATGCAGGAAATAAAGGCAGAGCATAGTTTGCCTGATGGTTTCTGCCTAAAATATTAGGAAGTTCACTTTCACAAATGATAAAATATATTTCATCATCAGGTGTATTGTGAGAGATTATTCATCAGGTACCTGATGAAAAGGCCCATGTGTCGAAGTAAGTTTTACCGTAGTAAATATATAAAGGATTACACAAAGTTTATGAATTATCATTTATCAAGTATTCATTATGCATTGCGCAGTATACAGCGATTATAGCTTAGAATGAATATTCGCCTGATGAAGAAATATGAAAATTTCATAAAATTACACACTTGCTCACCATTTCTACGGCAGTGAAAATTGAATTTGTCAATATGAGCCCATATATTAAATACAGTTTCTGGTGAGAGATAATTCATTGTTCACTACATCTGGTATTAGCTGAATTCTTCCCGCCATCCTTCCCTATCTAGAGCTAGTTCCATTGCTCTCGGTACGTATGATGTAAAGTCATTCCGATAAGGAAATAGAGGATTAAAGCAGTGTGAAAGGAGTTGATTTGACTTCACGTCAAAATGAATAAAAAATGCTTCAGACGATTAAACAGTGAATCAGGGTGAGGTCGTCCAACATAGTCTAACCTAAATGTCGTACAGAAAATAACCTTAGCTGATTCGCGGAATACATTACGGCTCCAAACTATAGTTTGCCTGTGCTTAATGATACACTCCACTACTCTACCGGAAATTTTGTCAGTCACAATAATGAGCGTGAAAACATTGTAGATTTATAAAAATACGCATAGTTTTCCGTCGGATTAAAAGTAATCTAAGATATAACTTAAAATATTTTATTGCTGGCGTTTACTTCTCAGTCAGTAAATTTCTTTCATCATTCAGCCATCCACTTGATTTCTGTATTCCCTGGAAACGCAACGATCAAAGAAAATCCGCAAAATAGAAATTCCCCAACCTTTGACCACCAATTGACCTAAATCTGTTGCAGAACCGATATCAAAGTATAAATTATCGCATCTGTTAAATAATTACAATTATTTAAAAGTTCAGCTACCCCTGTACGTAAACTATTGTCAGCATAAACCTTACGTGAAGGAAGGAGGTGCATTACCATGAAAAAGGTTGTATTTTTTTTATCATTCGACCCAGAAGCAACAGGGTTCGATTGCTATTCATTTAAGTGCGGTTCAGATAGATGTGAGGCAAAAAGACATGGAAATTTGGACTGGAAACCTGTGAAACATACCTTAAAATGGAGTCACCGCATCATGAATTACTTATATCGTCGAAATGTGAGAGGCGCTATAACTAATGACGAGGAAGGTATTAACTCAAATTTAATGTTGCAAGAAGATGACAGAAATACACCAATGGCAAATAGCTTCCATGTACGATTGTACGCTACAGATTATTACATGTAAACCACTCTGGTGATATAAGGTAATGATGCGTTCACTCGTGAGAGATCTCATTTATCAATTTAGAGGAGCGTGTAATGGCTAACGCAATTTTGGCACAAAATACATACTGTGTTGATAAGCTCACGACCATGACTCTAAAATAAGCATAGAGGCAGTACAGAAAGAAGAAAAAAGTAATGAGATAAACTACTTTCACCAGTAAACCCGTTAATGCGCAAGATCCATCAGTTGAAAACAAGAGCTAATATTATAATATTGTGCATGTGAGAATTTTTTTCACACGCAAGACTCACTGCTTGAGCAGTATTATTTTCCACTCCTTTATTACAAAATTCTAGGATATAATTTGACAATAAAACATATTATGAGTTAATATTCCCTCAATCATTGTGCTTGTGCAGTATTATTTTCCACTCCTTTATTACAAAATTCTTGGACATAATTTGGTAAGAAAACATATTCTGAGTAAATTTTCCCTCGACAATGTCCAATCTCCTATTTCCAACCACACTCACCAAATAATATTGATAAATTCGTGCATACGAAAATACTAATTTTCATAAAAGCATTCAGATTTTCTTCCCTATCTTACACAGGATGCGCGCGTCTCAATTTCCATACATGGTCCAGTTACTTAATTTTAGGAATATTGAATAGTACACCAGTTGAAATGAGTCTTCCAAAGTGAACTACGCAACGGCACGCGTGTGATGTAGTTACATTGGGTGAAAAGAATCAGGGGATGATAAATTAGCTTGGATGTTTGGAGAAGTCTTAGTAATCAAATGCATAAATTTAACCCAATTCATATAATGAGACCAGCTTGGGGGCCTTAAGTATATCAATCCGAATCGGTAATTAATTCACCATACACAAATTAAAATGACAAAACCCTTTCGCATGGTTATGAGGTGATATTGCATCGATTGAATCCTTCATTCCTCCATAAATAATAATTAGCACTTCAATCCGCCATGCGAATATAATCACCTTGGAGCGAAGATTACGCTTAAACACATTAGAAGGCTCTTAGCTCTGAGCTGGCACGCGCGTTGATGAGAATTGATCCGGTATAATTACGTCAGGAGTGACTCCGTTCATTTGCGGGCCACATCTCAATCGCACAGTCTAATGGTATCCTGTGAATTATTTCATATGCACCGTATCACTCAGGGAATACGAACCCGAAGTGCACTCTTTCATCACTTAAGTGCGTCTGCATTGCACAGATATCATGGTAAATAGGGGTTCTAAGGGCGTTCAATGAAAATTTAATGCACTAGCAAATTAATAGCAGGAAAAGGAATATAGGTGGAATGGGTTTAAGTTAAAAATGGACCCTTTTTATGAAAGATGGAATAAAAAGTAAGTCGTTTTCCATTAGCCGACACTATACAAATATAATTTTTGTTCATAAATGCACGTAAACATGAATTCGTGAAATGTACACAAAAATGACTCGGAAATACTAGTTATCGTGCAGTATCATTGTTATATTCGGCAAAATTAGTTCCCTATCTATAAAAAATCAAATATAATTTTTGTTCATAAATGCACGAGAAAATGAATTCTTAAATATACACAAAAATGACTATAGAAGTATAAACTAGTGGAGTCTCAGATAAAATTGAATATGCAACAAAATTTGGTCTAGCTAGAGTTTAAAACTATATTACTTAATTGATAAGGCACAAATGGTACAACTAATACAAGTTATGAAAAAGTTTTACCGCTTCAAAAATAAATTGGAAGGGCAAAGAAGCGCAAAGAGAAATTAGATCACGGACTGAGTTTAGTTTCAAAGCACTGCACACTCTTCTCTGAGTGAATACATTTTTTTTAAAGCGATGCACTGAAGTCGCTCATGCTAAATTCCATGAATTCAAGTCACACTGCGTTAAAATCTACAGCCATCGGTCGTCATCGCTATCAGCCAAGATAGGAAGTTATGGTCGAAGAGGGAGCTGTGAGGCAGTCGAAGCGATATTATGGTTGTGAGTTGTCCGTATGTAAACAAACATTATACTTCGCTTAAGTGAGCATTGTAAAGGGAGAGGCTCTATCGGCATTTCTAGGTAAATGGAAGATATTGCATACCCATTGCACCAACGACATTACTTACTAGACCTTCATTGATTATCACTGGAGATTACGTCTACATTCATTTGACCCCGAGTAGAAGAGACCACACTGCAATAAATAACTGTGATCGCCAAAAGCGGACATAAAGTAGTGTTTCAAAATTCACTACATGGTGTAATTTTGAGAAAAAATTGTTGGAAAACATTCGCGGTGCAAAAAATCAGTGCTTTCATTCATCGAGAGCAAATTACTTGCGACCGAGACTATTTCTATGTTTAATCGCTCCGAGTCATCACTTCAGTTTCTTCAACACTAAAAAATGGATTTATTTCCCGAAAAAATGATCGGACATGAACCATGTCGTAAATCACATTCAACACAGTATAAATACTTACTACATTGATAGTGGTATACTTAGTGGAGCGTACTATAAGTAGTGTGAATTCATGGGGAATTTTAAAAAAAGGAGATTATTGTTGCATTTTAAAGCAAACAGGAAAAAAGGGTAATTTGACAGGATATTGAAGCTGAAAATACGAGACAGAATATAGGAAAAACAAGAAAAAAGAGAGGAAGAATAAACATTTTAAAAGACAAGAAAAAGCTGGAAGATTTTTAGAGAAAGAAAAACATATTTTAGCGAAAGAAGACGAGACACTAATACACAGGGTTTTCCGAAGCAGTAAGTCAACCACACCTGCCAAAATCATAACCATAAGCTACGCTGATGATCATTGGATCTCTAAACATGTATTTATAATGAACACTGATCTTCCTTCGCATCCGCCGCAAGACCACCCGCTTATATACATAGTGCATCAAGGGAAAATGTTTCCGTTGATATGATAAAGATGGATAAACACTTTGTAGAGCGAACTGAGAAATAGCTTAGTTGTAATTTTATTTGGTCAGCATTGATGAGTAGAAAACCCAAAAATATAAACATTATGCACTTTGTGGCACCCTCACTGAATATGTACTTCAAAAGATTACTTGACATTTACTTTTACGTACTTTTGACATTTAACTTGACCGATACCTTCGATAAATAGTTCAATTTAAAAAAATAATTAGAGATTGCGGTCGTGCTGATGGTACTATTAACTGACCATTGCAATGATTACATTTACTTTTATCTACATAGTACGAAGCCGCTAGGACGATTACCTTGGGGCAATAGGCTTACGAAAAAAATCAAGAAAAAATAAAATGATGAAATAATGGGCGACTAATAGGGTTTACTCAGATAAATGGATCAAATAATGCTTGAAGTCAAATAGTACCCGAGAGTTAAGAATCCTCTTATCTTCCTAGTGTAACAGTGTATTTATTTTGCCACTTTTGTCTATCCTTAAGGTTTTGAGCGTTTTATAAGATAAAATACTTCATTACAGAAACTCGTGACATCTAAATTATTCTCTATAACCTATTTCTGTCCGATTTATGCCAGTATATTACCATGTGCTGAAGCAAATCTTCCATCATTTTGGATTTTCATCCAGTATATTGCTTGGGTAAACATTTAATATTCCGATATTCCAACGGGTACCCGTCTTTGGGGAGTCCTTAAGTTTAATTTATTTGATCTAATGATATCCGTTGGAATACGAAAAAAAATACAATACAAAGAACGAACATAAGAGAATGCAAAATATCTTATCCGTTTCATAAGGCCGCTTCTCGAAGGCCACTTTTCAGCAAAATGTAATGTATTTACAATAAAAATAAATGCCTTCTAAAATAGAGACTTTCTATTAAGATAGGAAAATAGTACCTGCTCAGGCTCAATGCCCACGTTATCACAACTTCTGTACATCTAACTGTGAAATTAATTGGTTCGAGTAAAACGGCCATTTCACTAACCTTAATTTCTTCATCACCCTTAAATCTAGCAAATTTCTAGCAATACTTGCTGTTCCCGCGCATGACGTTATCAAATATCCACAGCAAAGACATCTGACACCACCAATCGATATATTTCTGCTCTCTCTCGACTGTGTAGAAGGTTCTTACGGCGCACTCATTAGGAAAAATCTTATCACCGTGACACCACAATTGGCAAGGGTATTGGACGAAGGAGAGAGGGATAGTGAAGGAAAGAGCTGCAGGGGAGTATTTGCCTCCCGGGGGGGAGGGACGCCGGGATATGCCAATGAGCAGAGGAGAGCAGCAGTGAGGAGACAATGCTCGCAGAATCGACCGATCCGTTTATTCCCCACGCCCGTCCTGATTAGTCCCAATGGCGTGGCTTGTTTTTTTTCATGTCTCTCTCTCTCTCTCCTACCCATCCTGAGGCATTGTTACGGCGCCCGAGGCCAATTAAGCCGAGCTAAATGGAAGATGGGCGGGTGGGCGGGAAATTCTGAAGGTGGGAGTCCTTGGGGGAAGTGGGATGAAGTAGGTACAGGAGGAGGCGTGGTTTCAACCGGATGGAAGAAGGAGGAGCAATGGGAAGGAAGCTTCGTGACTGAGGGCGAGTTTGGTTGCACTTGTGCTAGGAGGAAAGGAACAGGCGCCTTTCTGCACGGAAGGTTGGCTCGGGATGGAATGCTTGCGGGGAGCGAGGGCGGGTGAGAGGAGGAGGATTAAACCCGGGGCCTCTTCATTCCAAACCACTTCCGGTGAATACTCGATGCGATCAAGCGAACTCTATTCCATTTCCCAACTCCGGGGCTCAACTCCCGGAAGCCTCGTCTCACGCCACGGGGGTGGGTCGAGTGGAGATGGTTTTGAGGCTCGAGGGGTGCTGGAGCTCCCCCGCGCGGCTACGCGAAGAACTTCGGGGGCGATAAGCGGGTGGGGAGGCGTGGGGAAGTGAAGCGAGGAATGGGGGATGGAGAGAAATGAATGAGGAAGATGAGGCTAAACAGAAGATGGGGGAATAGGGGGAAGAGCTTGTGGCGAAGGCCGGGAGATGATTCCACCGGAGCCACTTCATTAGGACGAACGGTCGATGGCAAACCATCCAACTCCCCCACACACGTGTGACACCGTGGCAAGGGTATTAAAGGAAATCAATGATCTGGGTGAAAAATAAGAAAACTTCGGGTGTGGATGCTTATCTTCTCTCCAGCCCCAACATTGTTTATATGAATTCAAGGGCGCAGTCTTGTTAAGCGGAACCACTTCCAAAGGGGCGCCTCAAAGTTCTACTCGAGGGAAATGGAAGACTAAAATTTTGAGGATATATGTATCAGAAGAGGGGCCTCCCGAGGCTTTATGCCCTATTTCCCCTCGGGTGATTTTCCGCAGCGCCGGTACAGGCTTCACTTGAAAGTTTTTTATAGCTAATAAAATTAAAGAGGCCGCGTTATAAACACAGTTACAGTTTGCGAAATGCAGTACAGAGTTAATGCATTTACGCAGATTTATGGTTACGAACACTTAAATTATGGCACCCTTTGAGGCGAGAAAACTTCAACCACCAATAAAAATATGCAATAAACATCAAAATGTGGAAATATCCTCGCGTAAAAGACAAATATTTTATTTTAGATGCAACAATCACGTTATGATTTCGAATTTTACTATAATCAGACCGCGCATAACCTTAAGTTTAAAAGATTGACCTCATTTATGGGGTAAAGTTATAAAAAAAAGCCTTTTAACAAGGGTGAGAGGAGTCAAACTACTACACGGCATCAAGATACTTATAAAAACATGTTCGATACGCGGTGTTTGGTCATTAAGCTTAAAATCATAGATTTTCCTGATATATAGTAGCAATAAGCAAAGGAAATTGATTGAAAAAGAATGCATCATCATAACAGGTTGTTCAATTACAAGATTGGCTAACTGCAGTCATTCATCCTTCCAATTTTATGCTAGTTCCCTCACTCTCTGGCGATTCTTCCTCCACACTTTCCTCTTCATACGGTCTATATGTGTATTCCTGGATTGTCCTCTACTCTTTCTTGAAATTTGTTCTTGACCAACCAACTTAGAAAAAGAATGAGTGAGAGAAATATTCCCATATTCTACGCAAATGAAAATCATCATAACATATTTACGATAAGTAAGAAATTAGAATATAAAACGCATTAATGAAGGAGTGAAGAAACATTTTCTACCAAAAGGATCGCAAAAAAATGTATTATTTAGATCAGGATGACGCAAATATAATCACACGAGCTTGATTGATGATACAGAGTAAATAGCAAAATTACACGAAGAAAATATTGATGAAAATTTTTACCGCCACAAAAACAGGATGGATGAGGGACAAGGGTTTACACGGGGGGGAGTCCTTGAGGTGACAGGAGGGCGTGACGACTTCATTTGAGCGAAATCGACATCGCATGGCTCCAACTAAGCTCCAGTCAAGCGTAAAAAGAACTTCCACATGGATGACAGGAGTGGATGAGCGCACTGAATGAACGGAATGACGAACTTCAATTTACGAGGAAATTTTCAAGTCACGCAGCGGAGGGAAGAATGTTTGCGCTGCCATGATACGTTTGACCCCTTCATCCGTAACAAGCTTTCTCTATCTCCCTCTTGGGTAAATCACGTGCGGATGTTTAGCCCTTGGGTGTTTGTCACGCTCAAAACAGCGAACCATTTATAGAATAGTTTGTCGGACATTATGCTGTGATTACATGTACAACTCCATGTACTGACGAGCCGTCCACTTCGCGAATTACCGCTTCAAAAGCCTTCCCCCGGCAAGTTCTCAGCTGACCCGTGATTAAAATGGTCCAAAATAAGGGGGTGAATGAAGGTGAACTCTACATGAGCGCGGACCGAGGTGAGACCAGCGGAGACTTCCTCGTGTTCCGGTGGGCGACACGGTCTTGGACTCGCCCACGCAACGGCGCAGCCTAATCATCCGCTCCTGTTTTCGTTTCCGCTACCACTCCATTTCGTGGCCTCCTGTTTCCTCTTCCGCTACCACTTATTTTTAATTCATTCCACAGGGGGTGTCATGGCGTGGCAAAAATATTGTTCATAAAACTAAATTCTAGAAGCCAATAAAAGTAGTACATTCTTCCTATATCCCCCATCCGGCACTGTATTCCCCAATGTTTGCCGCTCCATCTTCTTATCCCACCTGACTCCTACATGCCATAATTCTCACCCATATAAATACTTGCAGAGTGTTGTCAATCGTAGAAATGGTAGATGAATAATATAATTTCAACAATCTGCTGACAATGGTTACCTTCATTGCGGGTTAATGATATTGACAATAACTTGGTGAAATGTTTTCGCTATTAAATGATGAATTTCTTAGTTTTCCAAGTAAGAACGTAATAAATCTTTGGTGGAAAAAAGAGTCTCTCACTATTTCATTCACTGCGGGTAAAAAATTAACAAAGCCTAGCAAGTTTTTCCTGCAAAAATTACTAATTTCCAACTTCTAACATCGATAATATCAGTACAAAATGATATCCGAGTTGATTGAGTCCTAATTAACGATATACATGAATCAAAACAAACAATTTGGGTGAGGTATCCACTACCCGATAAAAAATTAGGAGTAAAGTTTTTTACCCTCCTATACTTTAAATGGAAAATTCAGACCCGGTATACCATCATGCGAATAATGTTTATCATCCGGTTTTAGTAGCCAGGCCCGAATGTTATTAACAAGATTCTTTTACTCGATAGTCTTCAACTAGTTCCTACTATCTGAGTTGGTAATATATGAAGCTTCACAAGCAGGATGGAAAACCGATCCGGCGAATAATATGTCTTATGACGACGATAACTTCTTTTGACACTCTCCTCAACTTAAATCTTGATTTAGCTCATTTCTGAGAAGGTTTGAGCGTTGATTCTTGTGATACAAAACTTTATAACATTACTAAACTGTAATTTATAACATTAACTCCGTATTTATTGTAGCAAAAGAAATCTATTTTTCAAAAAATTGTGATTATCCTACAACTATCCAATGACAAATTTCAAGCTATCCGGGACTAGCCACGGAGTTCCAATTTTACGGAGTCACCCGCAATGCACACATGTGCGAATTTCCACTGAGAAAAAAAATTTTTTTTTTCTCTGTGGAAATTTTTTCTCTGTGGATTTTTTTCTCTGTGGAAATTCGCACAACTATCCAATGATTTAAGATAGGAATTTGGAAAAAATAATTAATCATTAGAGTAAAAAGACTAAGACTAATAAAAACGACGGAAAATGCTTATCAAACAGTTAAAGTTTGCTCTTCGTAGATGTTACGACGGTGTCAGAAGACCCACAATCCCCATTCAATGTGAAGCCTAGTACGAATTTAAAGGTGTGCCGGCGATATATATACTGTATAGTTAAATCGCCATGCAACATGGCTTTTCTACTCCATAAATTGACGTGATTGCTTGGTCGTGGGAATAAAAACTTTTGTACAGGAAAGCCTCGCCGGACTTCAAAGATTTCAAGCCAAGTCTCTGATTTAGAGAGCGTCAGAAACTCTGGGTAACCAAAAAAGCTTTTTAAACTCAATTACCTCTTCCGCAAAGAAAATTAATTTCATCAGATGAAATGAGAAAACGTGAACTTTTTGTATATTTTCTTTGAAGTGAAGAAGTAAATGTTTTGACAGAGGTGTTTCTGACTTCAAAATAACTTAATGATAGAATTAAAATGCAATATAACAATACTTCATCAAATACATTTCTACCAACATCTGCTTTCAACCCAACCATCCAATTTCTCCCACATCTGATATATGATTTATGTAATAAAATTTTGTGTTGATTTTATAACGATCTTGGCTGTAATGGAGGCGACACTAGATGGCTGGTTATAACCATGTTCACTTATAATTCCTAGAAATATTCCTTTCCTGTGTACACGGGATGCGATCGACCGATTTATTTTTTCTATCCTGCTTCAAGAATTACCCAATCGAAGCCATATTACGTAAAAAGCATCATCGAGATCATAATGACGCTTTTGATGCGTGGAAAAAGTCTCTATAGTTTCTCGACAGCATTCGCAGAGTTTTCGAGTTTTTTCACAAGACTGCGTTATATGTTATAAACTAAATCCCTGTCAGGGGTTTTATCCTTGTCTCACGAATTCCCATCTAACGCAAATATTTGTTTAATATTTTTAATATAAACACAAACATTTATTCAATGCCTCATATATTTCTAACCAACAAAATGACCCCGGAAATTAGGTGCACTATGATATTATTAAATTTCGTGAATAAGTATCTCAAACACTGAATTCAACCTGTGAATGTTGACGCAAGTAGCTCATCGCTTCGAGTAAAATACGACTCAAACATAATTTTCATTGAAATACGAGACCAAGGAACGGGGGAAGTGGGCGGTGGGCGTTCGTGCTCACGTGGAAATATTAAACGAAACAAGGAAAGACCAAGTTGATGATCGCGCGAGCAAACAAAAATTTCATATCTACAACACCGTTCGCGGAATGAGGCGGAAGAAGAGTTAACGCGTTTGCGGGAAACGGAAGAGGGGCAAGGTTTGGCGGGGGTGAGCCAAAAAAAAAAAAAACGCGCAGCGGTGGGGAGCAGGAAAGGTTGGTTGCGGGAGGGAGTGGAGGCATGAGGTGAGGTAGGGGGATTAATAATGGAAATGCGGGCAGCGGACCCTTTTACAAAGCACAGAAGGGAGGAAATGGGATATGCAGGGCAAGGGGATGTAGCCCTGGGAAAAATAAGGCGATATCAGAGTTTGAGGAAAACGAAGGGAAAGGTACTACTCTCTTGAGTTGGTTTAATGGAGAGGGAGAAGCTCTGCCAACGGTGGGAAGGACGCATTGGCAAACGGGACGGAAAGAAAGGGAAGATCCGGATTGGTGCAGGAGAAAGAGGATTTGTATCTTGCGACCGCACCCTTTAAACCGCCGGTGCCGTCTGAAGGAGAAACCGCGAGTGGGATGGGGAAAATGCGGCGACTCCTCCGTCCTTTCCCCGCACTTTCCTCAAGGGACCTACCTAGGGCGCACCTCTCATAATCCGATACGCAGGATGGAAGCGGGGATTAAAACGAATCGCGCAGGCATGGGAATGACCCACGACGAAGAGATATTCTTGCCGATTTCAGAGAGAGACCAATTCTCGGTCCTGTTCAACTTTCGCGAAATTACGACTTTTCCCACCCTATTCTCCTCCCCTCGCCAGTCCAAAGAATCAATATCTACCCGGCCCTGACGGCACAGTCTGAATCCCACCCCGATATCCTCGTGAGAATTCTCAATTAAAGCAGGGATATTTCACTCGAAAAGCGAGCTCAGGGCAAATATTGAGTCGTCCCCCATACAGGTGGATTCAAGGTTATTGCATGGGGTCTTGAACCGGTCCATTTCAAATATTAGTGCGGAGAAATTCCACAAAATATCCATGAATTCATAGGGTAAGATTTCATAAAAATAAAATTACATATTCAGTTTGCTAGGACTAGGTAAGATAAGAAATGTTTGAACAAGATGGGACACAATCCAGACAATTTATTTTATTTGATGATTTAAGCGATGGAATAAAAAGTAAGCGCAACGTTAAAGAGAAGCGATTTTTTTCAGTGATCTCTTTCAAAAATTAAATCAGCACAAGCACACGAACGAATTTCGATGGTTAGTAATATATTTAGGGAGGCGACTAGCAGCTGAGATAATGTGCCATGACGGGAAACATGGGTGGGTAGGTAGGGGAGAAATTGTTTTAAGTAAGGACAAATTTCCTGCTCTTAACAAATGGAGCCGTGGAGACTACATATTAGGCTCTCAACTATAGAGTCTACTACCCTTGAAGCGCTCTCACGTAGGGCTGAGAACAGATAGGGAATTAAATATCTCAGCCATTGCCGGGATTTGAACTCGGGCCTTGGGGATGAAAAGGCAGTACCTCAGCCTCCACGCCCGCACGATCACCAAATTTTGATTTAAGAAATAGAATACCAGGTGAAAATAATTTATATATGACCATCAATATTTTAGTAGCAGCAAAATCAGCAACAGACATAGGTGAACAACTAATGACGAGGCTATGATGACCTACGTCAGTGATCAAAATTGCTCATGCCGTGGGTTCGAAATTTTTCTCGAATGTAAATTATGTTGTTTTACTGTTACCCTTAGGGGACTTAGTATGAGGTATATTTAATCATAACTGCATCTAAATGAAACTATGCAATTAATGAAGATTTGTAAGATAGGGAAAATGCCATACACACTCAAAGCCAGCGTTAACGCTTGATTTAATCCAATCCCATGATTTTATTTGGCTTTGCAGTCAAAACAAATTATACTTATACAATTTCCTTGGCCTCTAGAGGATAAAAGCGATGCCATAAAAACTGTCGGATGCTAGGATTTTTATTGGAATATAAGCTTAGGACAGAATTACTCATGTGGGGTCTTCAGGAAATAGGTAAACATCCATCGCCATTATTTGAAAGTTATACGGGATGAATTGATAAAAAAATGCGGAGGCTTCCGGAAACATTTCAAATACCAAGGAAAGAGAGAACCAGTCGTGGAGATTAATCATTCAGATAATTATCTAAAAAGGGAGATGTATGAAAAGAGGCAGCAGCAATCTACACAATGGATAGGCAAGGAAAGAATGGGATGCGCTAAAAGCGTTGGATTCATTAAAAGTCTCTGATTGTGTTACCTACTAAAGCTCCCTTATAATTTTTCCCTCCTTTTACTGATTGCTATGGATTCCCAAGAACGGAGGGGATCTCAAAAAAGCGCCAGCCCCACCTTCAACGGCTCTCCCTTCGATTCGACGGCAGTTCTTGAATAGATTGGCTGCGCTCTGAGTCATGCTATTTAGTTCTCTGGAGCGCACAGCATTACGCGCCAAAAAAAGCAATGGGTGCTTTAATTGATGATGAACGAGCGGAGGAGGAAAAGATTATTTTGTTCTCCCGGGAAACACGCTGTGAAAAAAAGCACGAGGGGGAAATTTTAGGATGGAACTCAAGAGATGAAAAGTCGCGAAACAATTGGCCGGGAATCCCAATCGAAGTGGCTGTACTTACTTGAATTGGGACGTCGGCTCTCTTTTACTAGCCTGAAGTCAACTCCTAACTCTCCCAGTAGTCCGCGTCTGATAGAACACGGGACTCCAACAATATGTCATATTGAAGTGCCTCAACAAAACTAAATGGTATCAAACTATCTGTACATCGCCCCTTTCTCTCGCATTCTTTAACTGAATACCATGGCGTTGCTGAATCACCGGATTCTATATAGAGAGCTGAAATAAATTGACGTACTGCTAGGCACACTGTGACAAATAATTACTGCTATCGGTAATACAAAACATGTAAGCAAACAAGTTTGTAGATCGATGCACAATAATACTCGTCAGAAATAAAAAAAATCCAATTCTAAAAATAACATTGACCGTCTTGCAGCAGGTCACCTGCAGAAATTTGGAATGATCGTAGACAAAATGAATTACGTTAGTGTATGATACCCGATATGATTAGCGACCTTACGAGCAAGTCCCTTTCACATTTGAACACTGATGACGATGGAAGTGTTATCCATCGAAACGTTGGCAGGAGCCAAATATTAAACCCGGTGTGAACCCCTAGAGAAATTAGCCCATAATATTCGCCGGGAAAGTACTAAATCATTAATAAGAATGAGGTTTTCTAAAGTACTCATAGCGATTTCTTAAACTTGGGGGTTATTTCTTATGACATTATAATTGAACATGTTCACTTTAAAAAAATGGATTCACAAAGTCAAAGAAGAATTTCATTAGTAGGTAAAATCAAAGCTAAAACTAAGATTAGAGTAAAAATCACTACATAATCTTGATGAATTCGTGCATTCGGAAATACAAATTTTCATACAAGCATTCACATTTTCTTTCCTCTCATACCGAGGATTCAATGCACGGGTTCTCAATTCCCATTGATGGCCCTGTTATTTTATTTTAAGAATACTGAATAATAGCAGTAGTCTAAATGAGTATTCCAAAGTGAACTACGCAACGGCTCGCGAGTGATGTAGTTACACAGGGTAAAAAATCAGGGGATCAGAAACAAGTTTGGATAAGTCTTAGTAATTAAATGCATAAATGCAACCAAAGTCATATAATGAGACCAGTTTGTGGGCTGAAAAAATATATAAACCCGCAAAAAAATAACAATTTCTTGGCAAAAATGAAACGATTACTATGAAAAGAGAAGATAAAATTAACAACAAATGGGTCTATTTTGTTACATGCTAATAAATTTAGCATAACAATACTGTTTTATATTAATTTATGACATCTAGTTACTGTTTCTGAACCACTTAAGTCGGATAAAACCTGAATATCCAAAGAAACTAGACTGCCAGATTCTCTTGACAGTTTATTTTGATGCTCTAATACATTATTAAGATAGCAACAATTAAAATTTTTAGTCTAACCCTGTCTCTTTTATGAAGCCAAGTTAGAGTTTAAGGCTGTACTTTGTGGCATTGAGTCACGTGATATAAATTTTCTCTTTGTTTCTTCCACAACTTTTCATTCTTTCCCTCCGTACCCGACTATCTCATCAATAAGGTCATTATCAAGTGAGATTTCATTCAACGGAGCTAAAGGACATTATAGATGTCAAAACCATGGTCCAAGAGAGAACAGGTAAGTGGAATGTACAAAGCGAGACTTCATTTCTCCAATGGTACATTAGTTATAAGCACTTTTCATACTATCGACGGACGCAAAGAGGCTAGAGAAAAGAGAGCACAAGTGTGGGGAATACTGTCTGATAAATAAATCTTGACTGAAGTATTGGCAAAACTGTTTCCTAAAAGAGTTTTAAATCAGCGACTTTTTACTATATTAACGTTATTCGGGGTGTCCAACTGCGTATTGAGCATTTTAAATTTACTCAACGTTTCGTTCTTCATACTGAGAACGTCGTCAGTAGAATTATAGAGTTTGTTTTTGTTGCCCCTATGTATAGGTTCTTCGTTGAGACGGTTGACCATTGTTAAGGGTTTTAAATTTAAATAAATAAAAGAAAACGGCGCCTTAGCTTTCCTTGATATATTAGTCAGACGAGAGCAAGACGGAGTTCTCGGGCACTCAGTTTATCGGAAGAAGACCCACACAGACCGATATTTAAATGCGGCTTCCCATCATCACCCTTGCCAGAAGTCCTGTGTTATTAAAACTTTACATCATCGAGCCAGCATAGTATCGGACAGCGAGAATTATAAAAAGGAATTCGAACACCTTCTTTCGATTTTAAAAGAAAACGGGTACTGTCACTCATTCATAAAAAGAGCGTTGAATGTAAAAAGTGAGGATAACGAGAAGAACGAAAAGACCAAGCCTAAAGCCTTCGCCAAGCTATCATACATCTCAGGTACAACGGACCACATAGCTCGCATCCTATGACGAGCTAGGATTGAGACCAGATTTGGTACAGTAAAGAAAATTAGGAATATGCTGCCTTTTGCGAAAGATGCTATTCCGCCTCTCAACACGGAGGGTGTGTATGAGATTCCATGTACCTTTGGCTCAAGCTATGTGGGGTAAAGCAAACGGCCAATTAAGATCAGGCTAAAAGAGCATAAAAGAGCGCTCGAGGCCAGGCAGTGGATGACTTCAGCCGTCGCAGAGCATATTATGTCAGATCCGGGACACGAAATACTCTTCGATGAGGCTTAACTTCTGACCAAAATTAGTCTTTATTATCCTCGACTAATAAGGGAAGCAATCAGGATAGCCAAACGAACATCTAATTTTAATAGGGAAGACGGCTATAGCCTGAGTAGTGTATGGAAAAGACACTTAACCACCAAAGATCTTTAACGGCACGCATGATTTTTTAAATTTAAAACCCTTAAGAATGGCCAACCGTCTCAACGAAGAACCTATATATAGAGGCAACAAAAAAAACTTTCATTCTCCTGACGACTTTCTCAGTATGAGGAACGAAACGTTGAGTAAATTTAAAATGCACAATAGGCAGCGGGATACCCCGAATAATTTGAATATAGGTTTGAATCAGGATTGATATTGGTATATTTTACATTTTATCTATCATTATTTTTAATGTTTTCAGGAAGCATATCTACTTAAACCACTCACTCAACCAACCCATTAACCGTTATAGCATATGAACCGTATTGCGCAAGCAATCAACTGTCTCAGGCGTTTATAATTGCAGAAGGGCGGGCAGGTATTCATTTGCAGTACCACGTCAATCTCTCATCGGAAATTATCGAGAGCTCAACGCATCGGATAAGGTGTCGAATGTTTCACGCCGGTCGTTTCTAGAGAGGCGATCAAGTCTTAATCGCCTGCATTCATCCGAGCATGCGTTATAAAGGCGAGTAATACATCGGATTACTGGATAGCTCAATAAGTAGGTACACAATTATCATAGAGGACGTGAAAAAATATTTTGCTTTAGATGAGAAGAATCGGTTTTTTTTCTGATGTTATACTTTCCGAGGCAGAGCTCGCACTCTCGGTTCTCATTGCTGCATAAAACCTTTTGATATTAACTGACTTTTCATATGAACTAATTATTATACTCTAAGTATAAAATGAACTTGTTAAACACTACCTGAAGCTTAGTTCTCAATAGAGTAACACTAAGTATTTATTTGCGATAAATGCTAAAGAATTTCATAGATTTTGTGATTAAGACTTCCGCGGGGTTTGGATGGAGGTTGATTCTTCCGGTTTTCAATTGACTACGCAGTGAAAATCCGGAAAAACGGAAAAATCAACCTCCAAAATTGATAAATTTTGAGGATACCATGAATAGCCATGGCGTATTTATGGAGTATTCCACAAGTGCACACAACTGAAAAATTTCACACAGAGTAAAAATTATTGGCTTTGAGATCGATTCGACCATACTGGGATTCGAACCCGGATTCCTGAATTTCCAGCCGAGTGCTTTAACGAGTAAAATTTCCGAGCGGTCTTCCTCCATAGTGGCTTTTCGTACGTGTAAAGGAACAGGGTCTCTTGAAATCGAGAGATCTTGGCTCGAGTTCTAGCCAATTTGAATGATTTTTCTTCAGTGGAATTTTACATGAAAGATAATGCATTAAATAAATTCAATGTACAAAAGTTGTAGATTAACGCTATAATTGAAGAAATACGATCAGAAATCCAGCATACTTCTCGCTTATTTTATCCTGCTGAGGATAAGTTAAACCACTATTAGGTCGAGAAGCATACTCAATGACTACGAATTAGTGATGGGTCGTTCATAATCGACTCGTTCAAGGTGATTGAATCACCAAGTGAGTCAAATGACTCATGATTCATTTCGGGAAAATGATTCGATCATTCAATCATTTTGTGTTTCCGTCTGCCGTGTGATTGAATGTGATATTAAGTGGAAAAACATTCACATGTACGTTATCCGTTAACTCTAGTCATGAAATTTCAGAGAGATATCTTCATGGTCATAAATCCATTAATATTTGGTCAGTGAGTTTATGTTTGTATAGCATAGTTAGAGACAAGGCGCTCATTTAAAAAACGATGAAATTAACCCTTATTACAATACCAGCGCATCATTACAGTTGGTAAACTTGATAAGAATTTTAATTACCTGCTCAGTTGAAAGCTCCTAATTGAATGTAATTCAATACTGCAGATCAGAAAACATTCATGCACATTAATTTGTGTAGTCTGAGCTAGTGATTTAATTTTCATGTACATAGTTTGACGTTATTCTTCTTGAATTCAGAGTCTGTGACAGTTTTGCCTCTCCAAATATTCTCGTGACTATAGTACTTGAAAATCTCCATTTTAATGCGGATCCAAAATTTTGGAAATGGAAATCAATCAGCCTTCCTAAATTTCTAAGCACGATAGTAATTATTCGAAATCAATTATTCCAATAGATTGATGGCATCAATTAGCATCATTCGAGTTTTTGAGTCTCTTCAATCTTGATTCATACGAGTCTTTCGAGTCACGTGAGTCTCGTGATTCATCTAATCAATCTGACTTACGAGTCATAATGAATCAAATGATTGAATCAGTTGATTGAATCTTTTAAGTGACTCGAATCAAAATGATTGAATCACTAAAATGATCGACTTAGCCCATCTCTACTACGAATCTCTCTATCACTTGAAAATTCACAAAACACAAATAATAATAGTGAAACAATATATAGTGATAGTTTATTTTTAAACCTTAGGCATCGTAGAATATATATTATAAAATTTAAATACAAAATGGAATATAAAAAATGATACGATGCAACAGGATATTAAAAGAGTGCATCAAATCGATCCAAGATGGCACACAAGCTTAAAAAGGGTAAGCAAATGTGATGCCGAAGTTTCACGTTGCATGAGGAAACCAACGGAAAGTGTAAGAGAGATAAACGGATCTTCTAGGTTTAAGAATACGTATACGAACTTAATAGGTCATGTGCATGTAGCTGAGTTTACGAGTAATGAAACAGGGTTTCCTAGCAGAAGAGGCAATTTTTACAGCAGCGGGAGTTTTATTTAATTCTCAACACCGAAGTTTTGCATGGAGCGGGGGTGCCGACATTAATTGCAACAGCTTGGCATGCAGGTGGGGCGACGGCAAAACTCAATTTTCGAGAGCAGCACCACTGTAGAAGGAAACGTGAGAAACAATGATTACTTAAGTTCCCCAAAAGGTGACCTGTTTGATGCAAGCAGAAGAGAATTCAGAACTGTAGAAGGAAACGTGAGAAACAATGCTTACTTAAGTTCCCCAAAAGGTGACCTGTTTGATGCAAGCAGAAGAGAATTCAGAACTGTAGAAGGAAACGTGAGAAACAATGCTTACTTAAGTTCCCCAAAAGGTGACCTGTTTGATGCAAGCAGAAGAGAATTCAGAAAACTTTAACGACGACATTTGCTATAAAACTACTCCACCGTTCGTCGAAAAGAGACTATATTAAAATCTTAAACGTTTGAGCTATCTGTTCCAGCCCAATGAGGAAGACCAAAAGACTTCACAAATGAAAAAGTAACTTTGTTTTCCTCCACAGATTTATTTTCCTGGTACAGTATGTTTCGACACAGCGGTGTCATTATCAGGTACCTGCCTATATCAGGTAGGTTTAGTGCCTGATGATGACACCGCTGTGTCGAAACATGTATCAGGAAAATAAATCTGTGGAAGGAATCAAAGTTAGTTCTTCATTTTTGAAATTCAACTTCCACATAGTTGAGCCTTAAACTATGGAACACACTGACAAAATTTTCTTGCAAGCTGCAATCAAGTTCATTTATTCGAATTCATATTAATAAGTTTGGAAAGCAATATTTGTATTCTATAGTATATAGCCCAAAGTATAGGCTACTGGGCTGGTCATTGTACTGGTCCTATTTCTAGGAAACCCGTAAAACATGGGTTATTCTGAGTATAGATGCCTGCCGCGCAAACTACGTCGATTTTGGACGATTTTACCGTCATGAAAAAAAAACTTTCCGACAACAAGGGTGGCTTTAAGAACTACTGCGCGTAAAATGGTACCCGATTATTGAGTTTATTGCAAGGTTTTTTTAGCTTTGAATTTAGGTAGAATCATTTTACCTTATGTAATGGTAGAATCTGGACACCGTTTTGGTGTCTGGATGCTCCGGCATGGATAAAAGATTATAGAAAATTTAGCAATAGAAATATATTGTAATTGTTGGCGAATTTGACCTCTATATCGTTTAAAATCGAGCAGTACTGAGTTCTGCCGCGGGCGGTGGCCCGAGGATACCCCATTTTTGTGGCTAGGTTCCAGTAATACTATAGACGTTGCTTCATTTACCTTATTGCACACCAATTTGCTAAGTAATTCTCCTGTCTTGGACACCAGAGATTCTTCAGTCAGTCAGTCCAGCGTACATCAACCTGGCTCAACTAAAATACTCTCAGTGAGGCTCGAAATTCAACGATCAAATCTTCTGAGAGCGGCAAAGGTAGCACGGACGTGATAGTTGGAACGTTGTACGAAGATATTTTAGCATTCATAAATTGTAATGCTTCTTAAATAGCCAGGCCACCCTTTTGACCGCATCCAACACGAAATAGGACTGATCAAAGACCTCTCTAAAAGACTAGTTCATAAATACCCTAGTATCGGACCGCAAGTGATACTGTTGGCAAAAACGGCATCAGGGAGAACGAAAAAAATTGCACACCATTCGTTTAGCATGAAGATTTGGCTCAACTTATACTCTTCTAAAACAGGCTACTCGGCATAAAAAAGCGGATATTAGACAAGACAATTTTTTGCTGATAGGAGGTTGGCTGCTGAAATCACTGATACATGTACCATTACGATAGTTCGGAGGTTTCATCTCCGTGTCTGTCACGTACGTAGGCAGAATTCATAAGAAATATGGATCAAATATTGAAAGCAACTCACAAAGGGTAAGCGGTGCTAGATTTATCGAGTACAAATAAGTTGACGAAAAGAATAAAATTCGTTTCCCAATGTCCACTCATTCCTCGATGCATTATGAATTATTACAAACTAGTCTCCGGTAAAAACACCTCCCTGAAGGGTATCTCACACGGAATGAGTTGTCTAGCACGGATCATGCATGCTAAAAGTTTCTTAATACGCTTTGTGTTCTCAATACTTGCGACTCAGGTAGGCCATGAAATCCATGTCCGTAGCATGCATAGATCAAGCATATATCGCTAGATGTATTATAAGCGTTAACTCACCGTTCTGTCGCCGAGATGCTTCACCCTGCAGTTGAGGATCGCCGACTGCCCGACGATGGCCGTCACGTTGCGGGGTGACACATCGTCGAAGTAGGGCCTCTCGACGCCCATGAGGGGCGGCGGAGGGGGCGGGGGCAGCAGCGGCACGGACACCCTGCCCTGGGCCGGCGCCCCCGGATCTGGGAATCGGCTCGTCTTGGGCGACGCCGAGGATCGGAGCGTGGAGGAGCCGGGAGGTGCGGGCGCTGGGGCCGGGCCACCCGGACTGCTCGGGCTCCCTAAAGACAAGAGGTGGAGAGAGAGAAGAGAGTGAGTCCCAGTCGCCCATTTATCCAGATCGAATGACATAGAAAAGGCATGAATGATCAAAAATAACACAATATGATACATCCCCGTTCTTATGCATTAATACCTATCAGCTAATCTTCAATCGGATTGAAAAATTTCTTTCAGAAATCTTTTTCATATGTATGTTAAAAAAATACTCTCTATAGAGCTATAATGGTAATTAAAAGCACACTTTAAATTATCACATTGTGAGACACATTCAAACAACAGTATAACAACAGCCGAACTAATGCAAATTATATATGCTGAATAATATCTATATTTACTCATTATTTCCGGAAATATATGTTGTGGCCATGTAGGAGATGTTATAACAGAACTAAGAAAAGGGTTTAAACCACTAGTGAGTGGATTGATTCAAGAGTGGCAGAGCAAACAATGACAGTAGCAGTGCGAATTTTTAATAAGAGATAACCTCCGAGCATGAGGAATTATTAGTTACTCGGGTAAATTGCGAAGACCCTCTAATATTAATAAATGGAATAAGTTCGTGGCGGTCAGCATGAGAATTGATGGACCAGGGTTGAAATTCGCTATGAAAAAATCATTTGACTTCACCGGGATTCGAACCCGGATCTCCCAATTGCCGGTCAGGTGTGTTAGCCAGTTACACCACCAAACCATCTTCCTTAAAGGCGAATTCCTTGAAGGAAGATAGCTTGGTGGTGTAACTGGCTAAAACACCTGACCGGAAATTGGGAGATCCGGGTTTGAATCCCGGTCAAGTCAAATGATTTTTTCATAGCGAATTTCAACCCTTGTGTATATGCACCCGTGCGAGTGACTTCGTACCACATCATTTGTTACATGCAATGTTTGAGAATTGATGGAGTTAAAAATAAGTTTTAAGCCGGATTGAAGCCAATGATTCATTCATTATGAATTCATTAAACAGAATGAATGAATTTTTGCAACATATTTGAAAGCACGTCCTGTATTCACCTGAAATGTTCGCCACCTCGTCGATCGACCTTACTGTTCTCATTCCGTCACATCATTATCACTTTTCCAGTCTCGGTTCTTTCCTGTCCCCATAAACCTTGCATACGGTGATATTTCTGGGGTCATTGCTGGCTCAGGGAGTGGCTAACTGTATCTTTCTCAGGGTGAATAACTAGATTGCACACCATCTGAAGGTATCTGAATCAATCTCACTCGCAAGTGTCTCGCTCGGGCAAAGATTTAAAAAGATCAGATTTTTCTTGTCATAACAAAGTAATGTGCATATTCACCCTCTAAAGCTAGTGAACAAATCAAATAGCATTCAGTGGAAAATTTTGATACGGTATTGAATGTTTAAAGTGCTAAAAGTGGACCCAAAATATCAACGAAAGTTAAAATCCAGGTTAATAACCATATTTTTCGTCAGTAGTAGTCATTAGGTACAAATGCATTATCAACGAGTGTATAAAATGTGTGTTATTGTTAAATAGCTTAAAAATTACAGTGGTAATGGGTCACTCCAAGAGAAATTATTAAATGATCATTGCATTACCATTTATTGAAAATCCATTTCTTGCACGCGCAAGTTGCATTGATAGTTGAGGTCAATGATTGAAAAAACAATTATCCCTCTTAGTTAACTCACGACAGACTATTTTTTTAAAGATGGCGCAAACAAATGTTCAAGAGTTTTTATGTTTACTTTATCCCTAACATGTCATGAACGAATCATGACAGAAGTAAGGTAATGAAACCACAATATTTTGCATTATGTAAAAAATCCTGCTTCTTTTCTTCTTTGGAATTTCTTCATAGCAGTAGTTGAGTTACAAGGCAAAATTTTTCCCAGTAAAAACGAATGAATCGAGAAAAATGTACGAAGGAGGGAAGTTGCCATTTTGGAGCTTTCGCACTGACAGCACGGAAAAAGAAGAATAATCTTAAAGACTGTAATCTGTGAGGAATTCTTGCATTTCCTCCTTGAAGCGAGCAAAAGTGTCATCGTGCTAAAAATAAGCCATTTTTGGACTTTATTTTCTGCGATAAATCTTGGAGGTTTAGATTTTACTCGTAAGAGGTTGATGACAGAAGTAAAGAAGCGGGTTATAGAATGAGAATTATACGGCTGGTACATCCATTTTCGAGTGTTCTTAAGGGAGCCATACGGCTTTAGGAAAAATGAAAACAGCAGTAAATGTACACTCTAAATTCTCCCAAATACACACGCGCCATCTTAAAAAAATCTTTGTCGCATGAGAAATATGAGAATTTAATTAATACATTTATAGTTGAATTTTCAAAATTATTGCATTCAACTAACTATACATGACAGTACGGACGTGCGTGAAATGAGTTTTTTCTAAAATAGTGTTGCAGCTATTTGATTTCTTATTGGATAATTTGGCTAGAAATGAACCTAATGATCGAAAGACTCTGGCCAAATAATTGATCGATAGTTTCACTACTATTGTTAATTTTCGTCAATAGATTGTTTGCAAGTTTTACATGCTAAGCAGTTATCAACGGTTTCCACTACTGGTTCACTTCCGGTGGCATTTTAGTATAAGTGTATAGCGGTGAAATGTTGCTTGCCATTTGTTGCCATGATTCCATCTGACATGCCTGGGCCTTGGGCTGCTCGCTAATGCTGGCTCAACTAAATTTTCCGTATGTAAATGGCTTAACCTTTCAAATTTCTCCTACACACATCTCTATATCACTAAACATGTATGTTAACGGTCCTCTCCCACCAAACCTTCCCTGACACCCCCTACCACACGCTTCCCCTTCAGTCCGCTGTCGAGAAATAAGGAAAAGTCCGTAAAGCCTCCAACGTCTCCACTCCGAAACTCTTCTCATCTCCCACCCAGTTTTTCATTTTCTTTTGTTTCTTTCCTCACCTTTACGAGCCGTGGCGTTCATTAATTTCACGCGCCGCCAGTTTGCACACGCTTAGACTCCCCCAGGGTAAGCGGATGGGCTCAAAAAGAAAAAGTCGGGATGCGACGCACGAATGCACGAACAACTCTTGCTGTTTACGCCTGGAAATTAGGACGTGCCAATATATGCCTCGCCAAAGTAACACGTGACGAATTTTGCTCCGGGATTGGATTGTGCGCGAAATGGAATACTCACATTTTCGCACGCGTCACAAATTAAGGCCAGACAGACAAGACCGACTCTGTAATCAAATATGATTACATTCCACTCGTAACGTATAGTAAGACCCATATTCGGGATACAAAAAGTCATTGCGCTCGTGAGGACTATTAATCATAGCCTACATTATAATAAGAATAGTCAAGGCATAAATCAATGATGAAGGAAATCTCAATGCCTCAGCGTAATGAAGATTGAAACATACTGAATGATAATTACCCAGTATTTCCAGATGAAAACCATGTTCATGAAAATAACGCCGGATTTAATCGGAAAATCGTCAGGAATAGTTTCATAATACACTTTTGAAGGAGAAATGAAAGAGGGCAAATGAAAATTTATTTTTTAAGAAAGTTATTCTAGCCGATGACCAAGACGTAACTCATTAATTAGTAAATATTTTACGTGTAGAGTTCGTAGCTCATTTTTTTAAGATAATCTACGACCCTATGTACATCTGGCAGAGCATTGCACTATTCATCAAAAGGTAAAACTACACAAATTAACACGGTAAAATCTTAAATGTAACAATTCAAAGTACTTTGATCTAACCTCGAAGAAATTAAATCACAATCATTACCGGCAACAGCACAAGCTTACTAAATCAATGTCATCAGCGTATGCGAATTTCGGATTCAATTACATCGATATAACCGGCGACGAATTTTACACGGGATTGATGCAGAGGTTTTGCGTTGACGACAAGAAGAGGCGGGTTGGTTTATCCTCCAGTTAGAAGGAATGTGAAGCAAAGTGATCACTGAACTCATCTTACTAAGAGCCGGGTAACGTCTCAAATGCTAGCTCTTTTTTACACCCTTGACGCGGCGACACGCTGCAGGGCTCAAATTACGGGCGGGCGCAATTCTAAACTTTGGCAAATTCGAGGCAACTGATATGCATCCGTGACAAACTTGGGGTGAGGACACAGAAAGTAGATTAATGCTTGTGGAAAGTAGGGCAACATGGTTATACCCCCGCGCGAGAAGGAGACTCGTAGGTAATCACAATTAAGATCTTTGAAGTCAGAGCTATTTAATTATAAAGATATCCACAAAAAGGGGGATATAAAGGTATTGCACAGCACAGCGAAGGATAACCTTAATTCTTGGCGTTGCGGAACGCAACAGAATAATATTGCTCCAGGTAGATTTTCGATACTGGCGGAGGACTAGTGGGAGGAGTAGGTCAGAGACGAGCTTTTTGTAGAAATTCCATCCAACGTTAATTAAGCTACTTTTTTACACCAGAACAAAAAGATGGCATTCCAATGCAAATTAAAAAGGTGCCCTCCCCCGAAACCCCAACTTCAAGGAGGACTTATATAAGGAAAAACTTTTCCGGGGGATGGAAGGGGGAGCAAACGGAAATATGAGGGTGCAGGAGGTGAACACAAAGGATCAAAAACTGTAAGAAATGTGGGGGAAAAAGTGCAAAAAGCGGAAAGAACACGGATCGGAATTCAACCCGCGTCTTGGAGAGTGGGATGGGACGTCAAATCTCTTTCCCTCCCCTCCTGGACTCAAGCATTTGCTGGAATTGTTGGGGGAAAATTCAAAAAATTGAATTAATTTAAGATTGGAGGGTGGTGGGTAAGCAAGGGTGGCATGGAATAGGGATTAACCTGAAGGAAAAGGATGGCGGGTGAAGGGGTCTCTCCAAAAGACTGCAAGCAGGGTTGTCATTTCAGTTTTAGCTTGGGATGAGGGAGATGACTTGGCCCCTCCCGAAAGGTCTAAATTGACATCTGCGCTCCTAATGCACCGTTTGGTCTTAAAATAAGATTTTTCCATTTCCAAAGCCTGCAATAATATTGAAATATTATTTTGAAGCAAAAAGGACTGAGTTGTATTTGGAACGTAACAATTCGCAGAAATTTAAGTGTTTTTAAACAGCATTAGGATTATGCTGTGCCTGTGTTTGCTGATTTCAAGCAATTGCTGCAGGTATTACTTTCAGGAACATTTACAATAACTGCTGAAGATGTATTTTTGCAAGATTTTCGCAGTTTTGTCACACTCATGCACATGCGTGGATGTTTTCCTGCAGTGGGTTTTTTCGTAAAGAATATCATCTCCTTATCTTCTTACGTCATTCCCACAAATTTATGCATCTTTCTTTACACTTATTTCATGTATTTATCTGACAAGGGGCTAGATGGTAGAAGGGGCTGTCTTAGTCTTTATCTCGCCCCATTAATGACGCCTAATTATTATTATTAAGATGCTGCATGCAAAGGTACTAAAGGCTCGAGATCAACAGACAGAGACAGAGAGGAACCTGGGGGGTAAGTCTGTAACTTTTGTCGCTTATTTTTCTCAATAAATTACTCGACCGGTTTTGACGACGTTTGTGAGTCGGTAACTAATGGGCGTTAAAATTGTCGATTGACTGCAATCGTCGACAATTCAAAGTATGAGAATTTTTGGAACAGTTGGCGATAATGATCGGGAGCCAATGAAATTCTTCATTTCTTTTCCCAGCGTCAAGCTCTCGTTTTGTAAACAAATCGACCGCAACGACAACGATGCAACGTGTAAACAAACAATTGAATGCTGGAAAGTAAAGAGCGAAGTACGAACGTGGTCGAGGCCAGTTGTTTCAAATTGCTCCAAATAATAGTGAAATTATTGAAATAATGGAGGCTATTGCTGGTCCTTTGTAAGTATAATATATTTATTTGAGATTACTTAACCCAGACCTACGCTTTCTTTACAAAGAAGTTTCAAGGACATCGCATAGATAACGAGCAATGTCTTTATTTATCCGGAAAAGTTTAATAAACACTGAATCTGGCAAGTCAAAAGCATTATGAGTGTCTCTCAAACGTTTTCGTTCCACTCTAATTCGCTTAACTTCTTCTAAATAAGTCTCCCGAAGAAGAATTGTTCTCTGATGGTTACGAATGAACCGCGCCATTTCAAAAATCAACAAATGACTATCGCCTAGCGATGCTTTATCGCCTATAGATTAATGTTACCGACGCCAATCCGATTGTACGTAAAATAAACAACCGTAGTCGCTTAATTGTCGCCCCGGAAGTCGATTATTCACTTAACAGACTCAAGCCAAGCGCTTATATTGTCGACGTCGTCAAAATTGTCGACCGTGGCTAAAATTGTCGGCCGTAGAGGTAGATAAAATTTACAGACTTGCAAACGTCGATAAAAGCCCACAGAGAAGACAAAAAGCATTTGTCGACGGTCGACAAAAGTTACAGACTTACACCCCTGAAAGCAAGGACTTTAGAAGGATTGCTACGATAGGAGACCAAAAAATCATCCTTGCTTTCGAAATATATTGTCGTGACTATAGCCTCTTGGGGCACGGGAATGACTTCAAATTCCCTCCAACGCCCACTTCCCACCTGCATCAACTGGATTGCCAGGGCGGATGTTGTTTCATAATGCACTAATAATGCAAGCAGGAGAGTTAGGGCGGATATGGTATGGTGCTGATACGGAAAAGAAGAAAATAATGGAAATTGGTCGTTCGAGCGAACTGTGGGCGTCGGAAGGCGTTTTGGAGTTATTCCCGAGACCCAGGTGGCCAGGGTCATGACAACACAGTATGTGAGCGCAATATATGGGAGGAAAAGAAATTTTTCTTTTCGAAATATGTTGATTAGGCGACACTTTTAATAAAAAAATTGCTTATCAGTATTGCCCTTTGCAGCATATATGTAGTTAAGCCTGCTTCTTTGGCGTAAGTCATTCCATATTATACTGTATGCCGCTCGCTACACAGAGGCAGCAGCACTGGAGACCAATCAGAAGATCACCCCTCCGAATTTTATCCAAAATCAATGATCCTAAACACGATAACTAAGTGACAACCGGTGTTGCCATTGCGGTAGGCCGCAGTATCGAGTCCTTCAGAGAGGTTACTGCGTTTGAAGATTTATGGTCCATAAAATTAGCTATTATGTTCTGTGAATACCAAACATCACTAGCTCCTAGCCCATAATTCATCATTCTATCCCAAATAAATCCCGTGACGAATCACTATATTGTCCTTGACTACATTTTCACAATTTCATTAACTCCCTAATGTTGAATAAACCCTTAACATACCTCTCATTCATCATGACATAGAGTACAATATTACGTATCTTTTCATTACTAAGTACCCTAAGATGACATGTTGAAACAGAAGCAAAGGGACTCACCATCATGTTTTCGGCTTATGAGAAAATCAAATTGCTCAACATTTTGTTATTTCATAGTAAACAAAAGTAAAAGAGAAAATGTCTACTCTGTTATTAGACCATGAATTCTATCAACTATTTCCTCTGCGCTCTCAGCGTAATCTTGTATTGGAAATTTAATATTGATTTAGAAATTTTGAATACCGGTCAGGAGTGACGCACCTCACTGAAGTGACAAAATTTAATGCGGCAAACACTGCCATTTAAAGTTTTCCTAGGATAACTTCACAAAGTATTCACATGAAAAAAAGTTAGTTCGCCGAAATATGCTTAACTATTAGGCACAGAAGTCAATGAAGAAGAGTAGGCAACTTTCCCACTCTTCCCTGGCAAAATGGTGCCTCTAGACCGTGAGTAAGGGCGTTAGGTGATGGCTTCAGGTCCCAATTAACGTGCTGGTCTGAAGCTCAATCGCGGGGTCATGAAAACCAGGCTGGCGCGATGCGAAAGCGTTATTTCCCCAGAAGTACAAAAATAATGAAGACACACCGGTCACTTAGTCGATGGGGCCGGCGCCGGACGAGAGTCGATGGGGCCGGAGGCTAGACTACTCGTCCAGTAACATATCCGGGAAAGAAGCTTGCGTTTTTTTCACACACGACGTCACGCAGAGAAGGAAACCGAAAAAAATTAGTAAATCTCATGAAATAAAAAATACCTTCCGCTCGGTTATGACGTGGGAAGGTGATATATGAATCTTGGAATGATTAACACCGAGATGGAAAACCCTTAGGGTAGGAGACCCCCTTTTTGCTCGCGTTAACATTCCCAGCCTCCTAGTGTTCTTCGGTTCGTAGCTAGCAGGAGTAGAAGGCAGAGGAGTCAGGAGAAGGGTCAAGGAAGCGCGTGGAGTATGGGTAAGCGCTGCGGTGGAAGGAAACTGGGGAGATGAGGTATAAGGAAAGGAGACGGAATTTCCCCGGCAAGACGAATAAGATTGGGGGGTCTTGATAATATTGTGCACAGTCTCATGGGGGGCGACAAAGTTTAATCATGAAAGAGAGGTCGCACGGAAGACAGTCTCGTTCCACGAGCGAGGGAAGAGAATGAGTACTATAGAGCGAGGAGTAGACGAGTGAAGTTATGGCGGGGACTAAAGGTTGCAAAGCACGAGATGAAGCCTGGTGGGCCGGGAATGTTGATATTTTTCTCTCCTTCCTCTCCCTCTCTCGGCTTGAGAAAATTCAGTCACGAGGATGGCAGGACGGAAAAGGTATGACAGGACGAGAGAGTACTCTCTAAAGGGCAGGAGGTGAAGTCGCTGGACCAGGATATGGAACGCAGAGGCAATGGTTCGTGATGTGATTGCTTTTCTCCCCACTCCAGCTCTGCTCCCTGGCGCAACGTGCACTACCGACAGAGTGCCGGCACTGAGTCTGAAAGCATTATACGTGTCCGCTGCCCAGATTCACACCTCCGTGAGAGACTTCCCAGTTCTCCGAAATGGTGTCCTGATCTTTCTGCTCCACTGTCCATCTCTCGTCTGGTTCCGATGCGTGCGACTGAATTCGTTAGCGGAATCTGTTCGGATAGGAGGACTTAGATAACACTCCGTGGCTTTTACGATCGCTTTACGGCAATCGAATGACACAGGTATATCTATACGATCCGCGATCTATGTACATCCGCGAGCCGGAAAGAAAACCTTCCGGGTGACTTCATTGTAGTCAATTTTATTTTGTAGCACGACATTTTACTGAAATTCACTCAAATGGAACGTAAGCCGCATCAAAGTTCCGTGACGGTGTTTGAAGTCAAATCGTGCGACATAAAATTGTTCACTAGTAGGGAAAAAAACAGATGCAACCTCTGCATCCGAGGGCCAAAAAAAAAGCTACACAGAAGAGTTGCTCTAAACGGAGGCACAATTCATGGTACAAATAATTTCACAATATTGGTAAAAATGTTCAAGGGTTTCCGCAAAAGGAAAAGAAAGAAAACAACAGCTGGACGGAAAATAGGAGGGGAAAAGCAAATAAAAATAATAAAGAGACATTAAAAAGAAAGAAGAGAAGAGGAAAATATGACTAAACAATGTATTCGTCGTGTTTTTTTTTTCATGGCCATTATATGGCCAAATTAGGGAGAAAAAGAAGAGAGAGGGCTTAAATGATTGCTCACAGTTTGGCAAGTTGAGTAACGTTTACACAACCAGCAAAATATAATATAAACAGGTGTAAAGAAAAGAAGACACACTTACGCCACTGAAAATTACCTATTTACGCTATAAAGTAGCCTAATCTTTGTAATTCCTTTATAGCAGTAGATCATTTCATTTGGTCGCTGTTATAAGAGACAAACCATTTGATTTTAGTGAAAAGTCCAGCCCTAAAATTTATTAGAATAGCATCTTCCTTGTATCTATCACCAAGGTAGTTAACTTAAATGGAGTAACATCAGATCGCACTGTCACAATTTGATTCATAATTTAAGATTTGCATTTCTGGCACTTCAAATGGCTTTAATTACGGGGAATACGAGCAAAAACGTAAATAAAAGCAGCCAAATTTCCAATACGCCATGCATAGAAGAATATGGATACGCAGAGACTATTGCATTAGCCTCTTGATGAATATCTCAGTGAATATTCTAAATTATCGATCAGGTTCTTCTAATTGTTCTCATACGGACTGAGATTTTGCCCACAAAAACAGTTAAAATCAACCACACATCACTCTTTTTTGTGATGACTTATTTTACATTACGATCAATTTGGCTATTTATCAGAGAGGGGTGACAAAGGAATTCTTTCTGGTCAATTTTACTAGAAAAAGCCACATGCATTCCTTGGTGAAGGGAATTAACAGCGGAGAGCCGCTGATGGATTCTACTGGGTTAAATGATGATATAAACTTTGGAATGCTGAGAATTTTTAATTTGACTTCATAATACTCGGCTCTTTTGACGAATTGCTTTCTACTCGTTGAGAAGTGGTGGAAATTTTACGACGTTTTTAGAGTGCGGGCTGGAAATTCGGAGAGAGGGTGAAAGACAATGAAGATGATGAGACTGGTTGAGTGTATTGTGCGGACGCAACGGAAGATGGAGGCGTTCGCTAAAGTTACGCGCTAAACTTCAAATTCTGAAGGCGAGACACTAAACAGGATTAAAAATCACTTGAAACTATACGAGAGGGCATTCAAAGTTAAGCAAAGCCACTAGATGTAGAAATTCTCGTAATCAGCCTATCTAGCTAGAAATGGGAAAAATTTGTATTAGTACACGCATAAATGAACCAAGCTCTACAAATATGGAAGAAAATCCAGTGCTGACGCAGTCAAACATTTTTCCGCGATAAACTTGTCAGTCAAACATAGGATTGGAATCAATTAAATATTCTGTATAGCATCTTATGGAAAATAATTTATACTCATTTCCAAAACAATGGCATAGAAATACGTCAGGAGTAAAAACTAATATCCTGAGAACCTACGACTATTCCACCTTTATCTACTTTTCTCATTGTATTCGTGCCTAAACATTAGCAAATGACCGAAAGTATCTAAATTACAGGTCCCTTTAATGCAAACCACTCCCATAGCCATTCTTCAGCTATCCGCTTGATCATCACGCAGATAGTAATTAGTCACTATTCTTTCTCGCCCGATGACACAAACGAGAGAGTGGATTTGTAAGTGATGAACATTCAGCACCGGTATCTCATCTCAAATATCGACTACGGATACGGGAAATGTATATTCATAGATATGTTAACATTCTTGGGAGCGAAATAAGAAGTAGTTTTGTATAAACATCCTTAATGAGGGAGGTTCCAAGCGTTGTCATGCCTGGAATAATATCCGCTGAAGTGAATGTTTGACCGATGCCGGCATTAGCATGAATAAAAGGGAGAATAGGAAGTAGAAATTTGGGGAAGAGCTTTAATTTAAGAGCAAGCTTCGTTACAACGACTATATGAATTTCAGCCGTGCCCATGAAATCTTAGGATACTTCAAATAAGTAGACCTTGTAGGGTTTATGGAGGTACTAGTATAAATGGAAGTTTCAGAAACTTGAAATAAGATCTAAGCGTCCTGCAAATACTAAGTCTAAAGAGATTATCCCTCCGTTTCAACGCCTAGTGGAAAATATTCTACTCTAACGAGTAAAAATGTTAATTTTGCCCCTCGGGACCTCTTTGGTACAGTAACTATTACAACAATGATATCTTTAAAAAGGCTTGTAACTTCTTAAGAAGCTAGGTGATTCAACCCTATTCAACAGCTAGCAATGCATTACGCTTAGGCATGAGACCAATATTTCCGTATTTTTCGGGTTCGCCCTGCGTTGAACCATTATAATGGACACGGAGAGAGACCGAAAAATATCGAAAAACATTAAAACCGCGGAAGCCTTCGTAACTAGAAACAAATATATGTGGAAAATAATATAAAGCCCAATGAGATAAAAAAACTGAAATAAATTTTTTGCAAGTTCCAACAAAGATATGGATATTTCCAGTCACTAAAAAAGAGTGGGAGATGTTTGAGCCGAGCCAACGGCCATCAACGTGCAGAATGAGACAACCAAGAGACAGGTGGCGGGGATAGGTGAGAAGCGAGAACGTAAAAGACGAAAGGGAGAAACGCCCTCACAAACGCTTTCACGACGCGAAAAGAAGAGCCTAAGCTTCAAATCACCAACACACCTTCCCCCTCCGCTCATTCCGACGCTATCTCGCAGGAACAGGGGAGATAGAATCTGGAAGAACAGGGTGCTGAAGAGGTTCTCCCGTCATCTCATGCACCGCACTCACCCACTCCATCTAGCGGACGCGACACACCAACTTTCTCCGCCACAAACCAGCCAACACTTCGCATATCTTCCCTCCAAGAGCACACACTCTCTCTCTCCCACGCGAGCCTCGCAGAAGAACTCCATTCTCCAGAGAGGAGGGGATCTCCGGTTAGCGATAAATAGGTCCTACTAGGGTCCCAAGGACGGTTGAATACAATCGGGGAACCATCCAGTATTTATGAGCGCCGTTAAGGGGTTGTGAAGCTGGTGAGATCTTCGCCTCGCTGCTAATGAGGTGGGACGAGAGGGGAGAAGATGTGGGCGCTGTTGAAGACGTTTGAAGATGCGTTGGGGTGTAAGAAGGGAGAGCTCCACGTGTGTTCATGCGTCGAAGCGTTGGCGGTGAAGTGGGTGGCAGGGCTTGGCTCAAGCTTGAAAGAAAGGATGGCTGGGAGGGGGATTTGGAACGTGGGCAAGAAGCGAAGAGAGCAGTGGCGCGATGGAAAATCTGGGATTGATTCGTCTCTCACTCGGCGTGAGAAGCTTTTGAAGAAGGCCATGGGACTTTTAAAGGATTTCCCCAAGGGATGAATCCACCGATAATAGTTCGGATTTCTCTCCTCTACAGTACAGAAATTCTTTCCTCAGAAGATAATAGAGCACTTACGGGTGGAATAATATAAATTCACGGATTGTGATCTGGTATTACAATAAAAATCATTGAATCATGAATGCAGAACTCCCAAGGAGATTAAGTAAAACCAGTATTCGAGATATAATGCGGTAAGTTTAATACTCTCAGAAAAAATGGAGGTTTGGTATATTTCTTCCCACACCCTGCTTAAAATTATACAACAAATTATATTTTTTACTAGTGTTTTAAAGATTCTAGTCATGGTTAACTTGTGAAACATCATGCATTTACGCCATTAAATATAATTAATTTCAGATATCATCAAATCTTCCATTCATTTTTTATAACATTCTAATTTAATTGGATTGAATATTAAGGGAAGCGACCGACAGCTAAGGTCATTTGCGCCATATGGGGCAGGTTAGGGAGGAAGGGTGAAGAGAAACCCGGCGTCGGCATTAACCTGCTCCTAACGAAAGGTACCAAGGTGACCACGGTCTAACGTCTCATCCGACAGACAGAGTACTGCAGTTGAGATGTCCTCCACAAAAGCGCCCATGTAGGGATCGGGTTTCCTCTGAAAAATATCCTCCTCTGCAGGGATTTGAACACTGGCCGTCTGTATTGTTAGCTAGTACTCCAGCAACCACAACAACCGATGCCCTTAGATTCTAATTTATACGAAGCATATAGATAAATGGATGGTTAAACAAAATGGATAGATAACCTCCGCCAGTCGGCATCTTACTTTAATATATTTAGAGTCTGAGGAGTTTTATCAAGAGTAGTCAACGTTAGAAAGCAAATTTTTGCCGATCAGCTGAGTAAGTTAGAATTATGAGAATTTTCTCTTCAATCGATTCAGTGAGGCAAAATCGAATTCAACCGAAACTAAACTTAAGAGTGTGATTTAATAACATTTACCGATTTTGTCAACTCAATCACATGATTGATAATTAACATACAACATGTCGTTGGATTTACTCTGAGACCAATTCTGTGGTAATTGACGTTGAATTGATTTTTGTTCGACATATAAGTTGATACACTTACTTATAAAGTTATTCGAGAAACATAAATGCAAGCAATGAGTTTGTGATCGTTGAGGCGTTTCAGAGCGACACAGAGAATAATATCATGATTCCTTACTACATCTCTAAGTCTGACCGAAGCGATAAAATAAGAGAGATACATTGCAAAACAGATAGGTACAAAAACTCGTTCTTTACGCGCACAATAAGTGACCACAAGAAAAAACTGAGCTCAACTAAATACACTCCCATTATACTCGTCACCGTTTTACCTCCTAAAACCTCATTTTTACCTACATTTTTACACCTCTGGTGTCCAAACATCCCCTGCTCATGCAGCAGCTCGCAGGGTATTATGTAGATGTAAATGTAGAACTCTGTCATCGCTCACTCAGAAAACGAAATATTGATTATTATCAATACACCACTATTTAATTTGGAAGTATGTTGAGAGAAACAAAAAAATCCGCAATGTAATAAAATATACAGATGTGATTTTCAATCAGTATGCTACTAAATAGATTGGAAAATAGATTTATTGCATCAAAAATGTCATTGCACCAGAGCGCATCCGTGGCATAAGCAAAGCAGTGCCTACAGTCCGGGTGATTGGTCGTAACAAGGGTAATTTAGAACGGTAATACCACTGAAATTAAGTTGTTATTTAGAGTAATAAATGTTTTGCTCTAACTCATACAAGGGTACAGAACAACAAAGAGACGTAAATTACCCTTGCAACCAGTGAACAAAGTATCGAGGACCTGAAGGAATAGACGACTGGGAGAATGGACCAAAGAAAAGTGCTCCGCAGCGATTGCAGAAGCAGCCCTTAGGAGATGTTTGAGTCAATATCATCAGCGAGAAGGGAAAGGGAATAACCATTCATGTGCGCAGGGATGTGTGTAGGGAGGAGGGTCTCTCATTCCACCGCCATTACCCCCGGATTCAGTTTTCTGCCAATATCAAAGGACGGTTCCATTCCTCGCTCACAAGCCATTCGAGCTTTAAGCATCCAAAACCACATCTGCCTCCGACTCCTTGCCTTGGACCCACAATACACCATTACGGCTATAGCGAAGGACACAGGCAAGGGCTCCCAGTTCAGCATCCTCTTCTCATCATTCACCGTTTCGGGAATCCGCGTTATAATCCATGTACAATTTGATGGTATTTTCACCGCAAATTTAAGTCATCCGCGAATTATTTCTTTTTAACTTGAGACACAAAAATCACAAATTCTCGAGTCAATGAGCTAAGTTACATAATAAAAGATTCAGCCCCTTAAATGTGTTAATTTTCCAGGCCTCCTTAAACTGCCCTAGTACACACAAAATATGATTGAACACTTCAAATTCATTGACTCCATAGGAGTGGATAATTTCTGTTACACAATTTCCCCACTTCAAATCATATTTTACCCAATGTTACAACCTCATGTGCTTTTATTTTAGTTTTAAAAAGTACCTTTTTAAAATACTTTTGCATAAACTTTTATTTTTAATTGTGGTTGATAGATTTGTACGTGGATGTGGCAGGTTTTTCAATTGGTCCTCATTTTGCAGGTGGGGGGAAAGGTATATGAAGTAATAACAAGCAGAATTTGGTTAAAGTGTAATTAAGTGAAATGAATTTTATGAATATATTGCAGTTCTCTCCATTGTTTTTTTCGGGATAGCTGCGTCAAGTTTTATTCAGATGACGTTTCGTGGCCTATGCTGGCCACATCTTCAGATCAGGTCTGAGTCAGTCAGACCTGATCTGAAGATGTGGCCAGCATAGGCCACGAAACGTCATCTGAATAAAACTTGACGCAGCTATCCCGAAGAAAAAAAAACAATGGAGAGAACTGCAATCCAGCGCTGCGAAAGCCTCAAACAGAAATTTATGAATATATAATTGATGATAAAATTCAAGGCAGAAAATGTATAAAAACCAATACTAGGTCTATACATGGCCAAACTATGGCATGATAAAACACAAAGAAACAGAAAAGAGAGGCCATAAGTGAAATAGCGGCAGTGATGTGACGCAGCTTATTGAGCATAGTGTGATCAAAGAAAATAACACAGCGTGCATTAAAATGCATGATAACATTTACGTACTTGACGGGAAAACAGAAAAACCTAGTCCCCCTTAAACGCAGTCGAGAAGGAGGCGCAGCAGCCTATTCCACCTGTGTCAACATGTTGTGAAACGCTTCCAGCCCAGCCACCAAAGGAGGAAGAGTTCGACCTCATTCGGGAGATCCCTCAGCACACTTCCCAAGCGCACTCCTTCAGCAACTCTTGCACAAACCCTCTCTCTCTCCGAGGAAGGAAAAGCAACTCCTCCTCCATCCCCCAACCTCCAGCAACCACCTCTTTCGTGCTCGATCCTCAAATCCTCCGGCGCAACCCGCAAAACCCGTCCCTGCCTTCAGTCCCTCCTCTCTGCCTTGGATTAATTTTCCGCGGGACTGTGAAGGATGAAGTTGAGGAGGAGGAATAAGTCAGAGTAAATCTTATCCATCTCCATTTCCTATGACCTTTAACCTTTCTCTTTCCTACGAAAGTGCCCCAACCTCGCGTCTGACAAGAAATTTCGGTCACATTCTAAAAAAACAACAGCATTTGCATAATAGCATCCCAGCCACCGAATGAGCATGTGATAGGAAAAGATGTCTAGGCACCAGCTATGAAAAGGGTAGAGAATAGGAAAATGGAACTGGTAGAGGAAAATGGAAAAGTAAACTATTTGCACACAGAGTCTTAGGTCTTGTTTTATGCTCTGACCTTTAATAAATATTTTGTTGGGGAAATGACAACAGAGAAGAACCAGAGATATCCAAAATAGAGTTAATCTAGTCAATAGATGCTCACATGCTTGCCACATATTCCTATCTTCGAAACCTCTGCCGTATAAACAAAAATTAGATAGTACAAAACAATAATCTGCCCAGTTTTGCTCTATGGATTTGAGACATGGAAACTGAATATAAAGAAGGAGAAAAAATTGATGATATTCGAAAACAAGCTGTCACGAAAGATCAAAGGGCCAACAAATGAACAAGGAAGATGGAGAATAAAGTACAATAAGGAAATACGGGACCTCTACCAGAATACCGGAATCATACGTGAGATTAAATTCAGAAGAATGAGATGGGCAAGATTCTTGTAAAGCAAAGAGGACAGGTGTTGGATGAAGGAGGATTTGAGAAGAGATCCAGAGGGAAGATAACCCCGGGGAAGACCACGGAAAAGATGGTGGAAACAAGCAAAGATAGATTTGGAGAGGGTTGGAGCTGGGGAGGAGGATGCAATGGACCGAAAGAAATAGAGGGGATGTGTTGGTGCATTAACTTGGATAAAAATACCCCTGGTAGTAAATAAGTAAGTAAGTAACTGCTAACCAATGGTCATGGGTTGTCCCATCGATCAGGCACACTTAAACTAGCCAGCAGTCTGGTGTCATATCCGAAACCAAATTTCTCAGTGAACATGAGAAAAAAGGAGAGTCTAAGTTATATTGCAGATAACGGTCACCAATTATAATTAACTGATTTTACAACGGACATTAATGATCCACATAATCTAAACTTTAATATCAGCTTGTTTTGAGAAATCCCGTGGAATATTTCTTTTAACTGCAAAAATAAGTCGCTCGCATCATATTAGCTGATTTTGAAATATCACGGAAGAAAAGCCTGACTTACATTTTGTATGAACTACTTCTTCAGTAGCCATTAGAGCTTGATAAGTCAATCCTCAGCCTGACACATTGGTAAAATTCAAAACCAGCATTAACACCCTCACAAAATCACACCAATCTGGTGAAAACAACCAGAATAAAATGATAAGTTTTGACACATCTGCAAATGGGGAATATTGAGTATTTACCACTGATCAAAAACATGAACGCATCCTCTGAAATACGCCAAAAATATATAAAAAAGTCCCAAGAAGCCGCAGTATGCTTTTGGAAGGTATTTATCGAGAAGTTCTGGGGAAATCCAACTTATTTTAGGCATGCCTTAATTACAAATCAGAGACTGTCCGTGCTTGGACAGTAACTTTCTTTAGCATAACTCAGCCTTACTTTGACGTGAGAAGAGATTGAAGGACTCACAGCATGAATTAAGAACTTTCACCAGACTTCTATCCCCTGTTTTTTTACACAAATTTATAAACTGAATTCTGTCGCTAAATAATATTTGCGATTGATCACCAAAATTAAAACCGGAAGTTTACATGCAAACAATCACTCCCAATTAAATGAATCGAGTTGTGGTATTTTATATTCAGTTTACATATTGCAGAGTAAATATCAACTATGTCAATGCTTACGTTGCCTTTCAACATGGGCGTCATTATGACAATATTTCAATACTTCCAGAAATTTTTACACATGTTTAAACAACCAGATAAACGTCCAAAATTTAGGATTTCAGAGCATTATAATGGATTTTATTTTAACCCTCTTTTACGTTAACCATTTTATAAATTTGTGGGAGATTAGTGACAAAATTTTTCAAACAATATTATAGGCAATTTACCAATGATTTGGTGTAGTGACAGGTATTTTTTGAAATTCAAGAATCATCATCAAACTTCCCATGTGTATCCACGGAATCTTTTTCAAGCATACTTGACTTCTTGTGGACTATCCCAAAAGTGAAAGGGGAGAAGTTGACGACTCTAATAAAAAAATGGTTTCCCTGACTTATGGAATGAAAAGACGAAGTTCCTCAAAGAATCGTTACGAAAACTCAAGCAACTGAGAGAAAATAACCCTCGTGGCTGATGATGATTGAAACGGAAGTCTCCTTTGAGTTTATCATTGAGAAGTGTCATAATCATTTTCCTCATTCTAACTCCAGCTCAAATCACATGGTTGTGAGTAGATATTAACTTTCACGGGAGAAATCAATTCCTTAAGCGGATAAATAGAGGATTGTACCGGATTCTTCAACAGGCGAAATTTCCAGCAGCAGTTTGCTAAGTAAAAGTTTTAGTAACTGAGACAAATTCACCAGGGTTGAAATTCGCTATGAAAAAATCATTTGACTTGACCGGGATTAGAACCCGGATCTCCCAATTGCCGGTCAGGTGTGTTAGCCAGTTACACCACCAAACCATCTTCCTCCAAGGGGAATTTCGAGGGGGGTTTATGCGAACTAGATGTTCAGGCCTCACGTCTACATTGTAGAACATGAGACGGAGTCGTGCTTACAAAGCCACTGTCGCGGTGGATAAAACTCAAATGACTTTTTCATAGCGGTTCACCCTGGTGTATACGCACCCGTGCGAGTGACTTCGAACCATATCATTTGTTACATGCAATGTTTGGAAATTTGAGACAAATTCGTTAAGCAAATTCGCATTCTTTCACTTTACATTTTTCTTTAAATTGAATAATAATCATAAACCATTAATCACTTCGGAAATTTATGACCCCAGTTGAGTGCAATGTCTCTCAATGATAGCTATTTTGCCTCTTTGTCTCGTGCGACTCTATCATTAGATTTTGTAACTGTAAAAAAATGCCATGCTCCAACCTTCGAACCCCTGAGTTTTATAAAACTTTGAAAATGAACTGTGTCTTTAAATAACATTTGCGATTTACGTTGAATATTGTAGAGGCAATATCAGCAACGTCAACGTTTACTTTGCCTTTTAATAGGAGCTCCTTTATCAAAATATTTGATCGAGAAGCACCAATAAACTTTCGTGATATAAAAGCGCTGTATAAGGAATAAATTGATCCCTTAAATTTTCAAAGTTAATTTTCTCATATGAATATTTCCCATCGATTCACAAAAAAATAAGCTAATTTACCGTTTTTATTGAGATTAAAATACTCCACTAGGCCACAATGACACAACTGTCCTGGAAGTTAAATAATCATATAGTTCAAACGTCACTCAGTTTGCTGGTTGAACTCGATAGGATGGCACAAACTAAGTTTCAGCGAATTTAGTCCTTCACACCTCCAGTTAGACTGATAGAGTGAGAATAGACAGAACACTAGGCAAAGCATGCAGTTCAACGCCGAAGTGACACGTAATCTTGGAACCATCCCTTCGGGGTATTCACGAAATGGAGTAGAGCAGGAGGTGTGACGGGCGGGGAAAAGTGTTGAAAATACGGTAATCATATGGCAAAAATAAACCTCACATACGGCCGCATGGGCCCATATTCAGCGAGATTCGCGGCCCCTTCTCCGGCACCATCCGCCGCCACTCCCCTGGCGTTGTGATGAACGCTTCCTCCATAGCGGTACTCCGCAAGAATCTTCCATCCTGCCACCCCCAAACAACTCACCGCCCGTCGGAAAACCTCATCCCTTCCCATTTACGAGCTCAGAGGCGAGGAAGGTGAAGGCGTATGAGGGAAAGGAGGGGGGGCGGGGGTATAAAAAACCATCCAGCCAACCAACCACGCTCATTCCCCCATGCGAGGAAAAAAAACCGGCGGAACTGCTCTCCTCAAACTCACCCCTCCGCCGCCCACCACTGTCCAGTGCTTTCACTCCGTCTCACCGCCTCACTTTAAGTATTCAGAAGGCTTCCCCTCACGGCCAGGCAATGCGCGAGGAAAGGAGATAAAAGCATGGGGAAATGGAGGGAGACGGATATATATATGTGTATATAAAGAGAGGCGAGAAAGTGAAAGAGAGATAGGGAGGGAAGAAAAAGAGTGCATAGTGGAATGGAGAAATATGGCGGGACGACTCGGATTTTCAGCGCAGAGGGCTCTGAGGGTAGTATGTGGAATACAAGAGTCCAAAAAGGGATTGGTCGGGGGAGGGCATGGGCCTGAGGGGTAATCGGGGAAGGGAGGGAACGAGAGGAGCCCGTCGGCGGAAATCCGGGGAAATAAACCGGGAAAAGCAAAGAGCTCTCTTGCATTTATTTCCTCGTGTTTCCTAATGTAAGGAAATGACAGCTTGCACACTTGGCAAAAATACAATATTTTCCACTTCGCCGAAGTAACATAGAGGTTTAACGTTCCGGCAGCATGAGTTTCTCCCTTCTATTCACAAGGAGTGGATATTGAACTTTTGTTGTATGTGTGTGCATAAACATGAGACCCCGCAAGCTATTTGACATATTTACACGCCATTCATCGAAATAGCGAGATAAAATAGATAGGTCCACCTAATATGTCGTAATTCATGTATGGGGAATAAAAAGTGAGGCACATTATTCTGAAAATGTTTCAATGAGATTGGTTTACGGCTGAACAATTCTAATGTTAAGTTTAGACACATATTATAGTATACATTAGCATTCGGAAACCGACATTCGTACCTGTGCCGCATTTTATATAAATTTTCAACACCAGCCGCGCGCAAGAAATTAGGGCTAATTACATCGTCGTTTTCTTGGCGTGCCACGAACAACCTTGCCATAGGATGTCGACCGCAGTTACATTATAAAGTAAAAGCTTTGTCATATTAAAACGATTTGCAATCAATTTAGGTAAAAATACGTAGATATATTCATGTAAATAAGTGCCACCAATCAGAGCAGTGTACATCACAAAGTTGATAAAAAATCCAATTCCCGCCGATCATGTAATAACGACTGAATTTTCCTTTTTCATATATAAAATATATTCTAATTTTTTTAAGACTGTCAATGACTTAGAAAAATTAATTTGGCACGACAAATGTTCTCATCAACTACGCTTTAAACCCAACGGCACTTACGCGGAAGAAATTTGTGAATGGGTGTTACTCCTACGACAGCTAACACTATTTCTCATCCAGAGCGACTCGGGAATATGAATTATAATTCCACACAATATCCATTCTCGCAGAGAGATAACAGTTCGTGCATGAGTGGACCCAATGTCCGGTCAGCTAAATAACCCAGTCGGCACGATGAGATGTTTCCATTAGATTAAACTTATAAAGGAAAGATCTTACAGTGAAAGATAACCGTCCGAGGTAATACGCTGCTGTGCACCGAACTTGAATTTAAGTATCAAAGGTAACGCAAAGGTGCGAAATTCCTTGATTGAAGTTTACTGATTAATAATTATAACCGAATACGATGCCTAGTCGTTACTTACTTAAAATAATCATCTAAATTTAGTTTTCCGGAAATACCATGTTCTCATTCTGTTTATGTTTGACACGAGGGAAAGTTACGGAATTATTTATTTAGAGGGAATTATTTAGAAAACCTGATTTGCAGAGCGATAAAGGAGTTTGCATAAAATTGAGAAAGCTGGCATTCTTTTTTACAGAAAGTAGGATGAGCCATATTTCCCAAAATGACCATGAAATTTCTGTCTGTACCTAACAATGCACTCATGGTAGCTATAGTGCAGCCAGCTATGTATTAAAAATAGAGGGCTAAAGTATAAGTTAGAAGTAAACTACAAAAGGTTTTTAGTGGTATAGCTGCATAGCATGATGCCAGATACTGGTGCTAAAGTCTCATCGCAATATACGGAAAATGCTTTTATAATTATTATCTTGGTTATAAATATTCAAACTGTCACCTGGCCGTTCATTCCCATGGAAACTCCAATAGGATGCATAAATTACTTTGTACCTTTTTTAGAATTCTAATTTTAATTTCAATAATTAATAATGCCTTTTATCATTCCATTGTGAGAGTTCACATGCAACCATGGGCTATATGTTTATATTAAAAGAGGATAAGACCAAGTCCTAGAAAAAAATTTGGGTTTTTTATTAGAAATAGTAATATCGCTGAATGATTCCAATCCATTAATAACTTTTTCATTCATAACCTTTCAGCGAATCAGAATTGTGTTATGCATATTTTGGTAGTTTGAATATTAAATATAACTGGCCAAGCTATAAACAAAAGATTTTTTTCTTTTTATAGATATTACAATATTATTCAGTTGCGGCACAATTTTCGAAATATTTGCTCTAAAAAAGAGAGAATTTCTCAAGTGATTTGGTGCGGGTTTGTTCAAATAAATTTACCACACAACGCAATATTCACCTCTATAAAGAACGTTTGGTTGAAAAGACATTTCTAGCGAGCCTTTTTAGAAAAACCAGTCCATTTAAACTCTCGAATAGATAATTCCAGTACAACAGTGAGAGATTCCGCTATGTATAACAAATTTTGTTGACCTCATTAATAGTGATAAATAAACTTTAAACTCTTTGCAGTCACTTAATTTCAGAGAAAGAAATAAGAGCCGAATATTGAGGTTTATCTGTTAAAGCTTACGCTGTGACACGTTGGGATAACCACAAAAAGATTGGTCATAAAAGGTGCATTGCAGTTATATTTAACAATCAATCGCTTGACCAGTTATTCTATCCGGTTAAACGAATTCCATTATAAAACTCCATACACTCGTTATGAATAAATTTTATAATTTTTTCTTTAGCGATATTTAAATGGTTTATAAGACAATATCTACGAAGTACTTTAACTATTGTGACAACTAGAGTATTTCTTCCAGTCTTTCTGGGTATTGAGATAATTTATGGAAAAATCTAAAATATTATGATGCTGAAAAAGGGTCAGAACGAGACAAAATATCTTTCAAGCTCCCATTTGAGAACGAAATATTAATGAAAAATTACCTACAGTATCACAAAAAATGACCGACGTTAAAAAATCAGAGAAGAGCAGCGGAAGAGTTGTGAAGACTAGTTTGAAGAGGCGATAACGAATCCTCCACGAAAGAGAATGGAATGAGGAACAAAGGCGTCAAAAGCATGAACAGGAAAGGAGGATACGAGGAGCTGAGAGAAATACGAGCCAGGAGAAGGAGATGAGAGCAGGAGAGAATGGCGGAGGAAGGAGAAAAAGGGTACAGGGTTGGCGGGAACGAGATATTGATGAAATGAGGGTCGGATGGCCGAGATGACAGCAGTGAGAATGTAGACATTGCCGAGGAACCGGGGTATGAGATGGGAAGGGGGAGTCAAAGTGTCGGGAGGTGTGGGTGAGAGAGAAAAGAGGAGAGTGGGATAACAAGATTAGGGGAGACATTTGAGTTTAATAAGAATGCAAGGGGTTAAACGCCCCTCCGCTAGAGGTGAGCATTAGAAAAGACTCCCTCGCCGACGGAGACAAGAGTGGATGGGTGACGCCCGGAGAGAGATGATCGGTGAAATTCCCTTTTTCCCCGAAATTGAAGCCATCTAATGCATAAAAGAACGGACGGCAGGCACGGCAGAGAGGTGATATCCAGGAAAACATTTTAGTCCCAAATATGACCAATTTCTATCTCCCTTGGCAGAGAGAGCATAAGAGAAGGTGAACCTTTGATCTCAAAACATTCCCAGGGTCCAGCACAGCGCCAGGTTTTATCCATACCATTTCTTAAACACAATAATGGCAAGCGGTATTATTGATTTAGCGCTGTCGCCAAAATAAAGTTTATATATCTACATTGCGCACAAATGTAAGCATATCAATAGGGGAATGGTTGGGAATGAATATTTGTTTCATCAGTAACAATGAGTATTTGCACAAAATTGGCATCAACTTATTGAAGCTGGATTTTATTCATGTATCCAGGACGTCTATTTATTTGCTGGCGACTTATTCCTGCCGTTCAGTGAAAATATGGCTGACAACTCAACCAAATCTGTAGTTTCTGTACATGCCTTTCTTTGGAATTTGTTCTACCAGCAAATGGAAGACTAATATCCACCGTTTTCATTGATATTCATTTCTAAAAATCAATCAATATAAGTTATTACAAGAGCGCTGAAAAACTTTCTTTCTAATGAGAATTTCACAATAAAATTCCATCGCATTACGAAATGAGAAGCTTACCTCGCCATTTTTTTCAGTTCCCATTCAGTCCTAATTTTTATATCATTTAGAATGCATATAAACCACTTCATACACCATCAGACTATGGCTTCTATCACTCTGAAAAGCAGTCCATTTTGTCACTCATTGCGTTATCTTTTTTACAGCCAGTTTCGCCATTTTTATTTATCTTAAGTTATTACCAGTGAATGTACTAAGCCCGAATTGCGTAAACAAAATGTCGATTCCTTTGGCGCATCCCCTTAGCCTGAATATTAATAAAATACACGTGAACTGACCATTTACTGCCATAGTTTGTGCAAGCTTACTATCAATTCGATTTAAGCACAGCATTTAGATTTGTCATATTTGGAAAATAGGCGAAAGATTTCTCGGCCACGAAAAATTAATTGTTTCCCCTAATTGTAGGGGATTAAGTCTAGAGGAGTGCATCTAATGCATTGCGACATAAGTAGAATGGATAGGGTTAATAATGAGTGGGTAATAAGTGAATGTGGGTTGGATGTTCCAGTAATGGACATATATGAGAGGAGTTTGCTTTGTTGTTTTGGCCATGTTGAGAGAATGGATGAGAGTCGAATAACGAAACAGATATATAAGAGTGAAATGAATGGTGCGAGAGAGAGAGGTAGGCCGAGAAAGTTGTGGTTGAATGTGGTTGAGGAAAATCTTAGGAGGAGGAATATTAGGAGTCTTAAAAACAGGACGGCTTGTATAAAGCAGTGTATGGGGTAAATGAGGCAAAAGAGGTTTTAAAGGATAGATCAGTATGAAATTATTGAGTTAGGTGTACAAATATGTATTTACGAGTGACTCTGCCTACCCCGGAAGGGAACGGCGTGATTGGTATGTATGTTATGTTTGAAAGAGATAAAAACATCAGTACACAGCTTGTATTGTACGTAAATTTTCAATAAATTAAATTAAAACAGCTAGATAAACCAAATAAATAGTTTAAATAGTTAACAATTGGATTAATTGAGTGTAGTAAGGTTATCAAGTTTTAAGAAAGTAATGCTATGAAGTAAGTAAGGTTTACAGATAAGGCTATAGTGGGCGTTTAATTAATATTGGTTATTTATATCAGTCGATTCACAATCAGATAAAAACTCATTAAGTACACAGATATAAAATTTGTAAAAATATATATTTTTCTTTCAACATGGAAGGGAACTGTCCTTATAGCAGGAAAATAAACTTATAGATATTATGTAAAACAATTACTCTCCGCCTCAAAACTTAACGGGCTGGTCTTCTATTTTTAAGAACATTCGAAAATTCTCCGATAAAGTGATGAGGAGTATTGGTTGAAATGTAACGAAAATTAATTGAAGGTGTTTAGTGACTATTTTAGGAGAGGAGAAATGGAACAATACAGCTATATTCACCAAAAATACTCTAGAAATCACGTTTATGAATTGTAACTCAGAAGTGTTTTCAGGATCAAACGATAATCAAAATGTATTTCTGAAAACCATAAGGCTCTAAATTTTTAATAGTGATTATTTCTCCCCTCAAATTGCACTTCCATAACGGTGAATAAAGAGAGGGTTAGGCGTCAACAGAAATGAAAATATCAAGGCGCAGGTAATCATGCACATAATTTCAGCTCTCTCCATAAGGGATAAGTATTGCATAACAAACTTATGAGCACCGTTTCGGAGAGGCATATATTGTAGCAGCCTAATTCAGAGACAAAATTTAATTAAAATACGACAAGAACTGATCTTCGAAATGATAAAAATCTGTGCACTGGAGTTCCTTAGCTAAAGATGTTCAACAATCATGAGAGGACTTCCAGGAAATAGCCCATGGAGTGGCTTCCATACTGTTTCTTTAACCACCCGACGTTAAAACGTGTGATAGCGATAAAGAAAATAAAAATTAAGTTACATGAAGAATAAAAGTAAACGCTAAAACTAAAGAAAAACAACTACCTCCCAGTAGCAGCTTTCAAGCTTCCACTGGCAATAAGAATTATTTTCGTACATTTCCCACGGAATTGCCAGCAAGAAAAAATCTCCATCAAAACATGGGCTTCGAAAAATAATCGGCAGATGCGTGTTGCTGAACTACCGACCAGATATTCCGCCACGTACACACGAGGAGTGCGGAGACCATTGCGGAAGATGAATTTGTTCGGAGAACTCCGAACACATGACTACAGGAAAGTACAGAACAATAACCGCGGCTTCACCCGAAGCAATCCGTCATAAGTATTAGAAAAAAATAATAATAAAAGAGATCATCTCTGGGTCCGCACAATCCGTTGCCCCATAAAAAAACTGCTGTAAAACATCTCGCTTCGAGGGGCCCGATCTTTCCTCCCACACCCCCCCCCCACACCGGAATGCAATTGGTGCATAGCCGCACATATTGAAACACTTGAAAAATGACACTTGACCTATTCCATTTCCCGCCCGCCGGCGCCGATACTGCACGGCCATCCGTGGCCTGAACCTCGAGCCGGACGACAGACCTCTCCGGCTGGAAGAGCGCAAGGGAAGTCTTTTTCTCCCGAGATGGGGAAAAAGGTTTTTGACCGGATAGCGGAACGAGAGATTCGTCTCTTCTTCAGGGGGCGGCCGCAGTGTAGGTGGCTTGCGTGGAGGGTAGTGGGTGGCGGGACACTGAGCTAGCCGCGAGGCAACTTTGCGTCACAATCCTCCAGATGGAGTCGCTAGGCCCGTAGCAAGGGAAACAGTCGTGTTGGATAATTTATCCACTCTCCACCCTCTCGGACAATACAGGAGATCTACGCTCATTTTCGATTTTCTGAGAAGTTACTATCGACCAGTTGTCCTCCACCCTTTCGACCCTTGGAGTCCTACTCATCTGCCAACCCACGACGCCAAGGTCTAAGAAGATGAAACGCTCAGCGGGGGAAAGGATGCGGGAATTGGGCTAACTCCTCTATATTTGAAACTTCCCAAACTACCAGACATAGTAACAAATTATGAACCTCTTCGATACGCTAGTCAAAAGAAGATAAAGATTTTCTTTTGATCGACTATTGACGATGATATTAAAGGAATCAATATTTTCTCAAAAAGCTCGGGATCCAACAGCTGGAGTAGCTTCCATCCATGCTTCCACCGTGAAGTGCGGCCAGGTTATATCCATCTGCGACCCACCAACCTTCTGCCTCTGCCCCACTGGCTATCCACTACCGTCCTGCAAAGTGGCCTTGGCTGAAACCCTCGGTTAGGATCGACTCTCTTCCTTCCAAGTTCCAACAACGCAACCTTTGTTCTGAAGCATCTTCACCAGACAAGGAAGCAACTAAGAACATTTTTCCGAAAATGTGATGTGCCGAATATTCGGCACAATTTTTTTCAAAGTGCGCACTGTCGGCGATATTGCGCGACAAGAACAAGATGCTCTACTTTTATAGTGAATTCGCATTTGGCGGCCTCTTTTCGGAACTTTGTGGCAATAGTGCTCCTCTACGCCGCCGTCTCAACCAATGGCTGGAGGAACAATTCCCCTACTTCCCCCTTCTCCACTGATCCAGAGCTACCTCCCCTCCTTTGACTGCGCTGACCGCATTTGACCGCGTTTCATCGCAGCGGCTCTCTCCTCTGCCAGCCACCAAAGTGAGTACCTCGTCAGCAGGCATCGTTCGTCAAGTTTCGGCAGCTATCCTGCGGGCCTCATTATCGTGTTATTATAATTGTACTTTAGCATATTAAATATAGTGTGACTGTGGGAAACATTCCGTATTGGTCATTTGGACTCCTTTCCCACTGTGTCAATTCGTTTTTCCGCGACGTTCGTCGCAGTATCTACATGTGTATATTACACAGCAAGGTGGCTCGGACAAACGACCGTCAGGAGGGATAAGGAGGTGAAAACATGGAAATTAAGGGAAAACTGAATTTGGGAAGGAAACCGGAAGACTTTTTCTGACTACTTAGTTCATCACTCTTTTCATATTGCAGTAGAGTAAGGTGAGTGAGGTCAAAGATACCAATTTGCTCGTGGCTGTTCCATTTGCCGCGATCGTCTGAACGGCAAATTTCGTTCGGAGCTTGTCAGTACGCTTAGACTTTATGTAGCAACTAAAGAGCACATGGAACTTTGTTAACTAAAAGCGATTTTATTCATGGCCTAGATTTTGCAGAAAGATGTTATCCTTAGTTGAGACTTAACAGTCATTTCACGAAATATACCAGTGCATCCTGTTCTGATGAGGAAAGAGACAGTTTAGGTTAAACTTACTCTTCAAAGGAGATCCTCCGTAATTGACATATCGCAAGTTCAAAACTTCTGCGATTTTATGTAAGTGATACTAAAAGAAGACTTCGTTGTTGGTTTTCCACCTCCTATGCTGTTAATTCTACAGTTTCAACAAGAAGACGTCAACAGCCGAAAACCAAAACACGTCAGTTGTCTTAAATAATATAAATATGTGCAAAGGAGGACCTAGGACACATCCGTCATCTTTGATACTATGCCTGTGGAGACTTTTACTCCAGATGATAACGCCCGGGGTCCAAGCTAATCCAGCCGAGTCAAGAACAACACTGTGGGGAGAAAAAAGTTGCTTCACTTCGAGGCAAAGAGTTGCGAAACAATTCAACATTTCGAATTTTCCTTACAAAGTTGACATTTGCCCTTCTAAAGTGCAACCATGTCGCTGCTCATCCTCTTTCATCTAGTCACCTTTGCCTGGCCCAAAGATATATTGTCGAGCTCATAATAATTTCCTACGTAAAGTAGACTGGCGTTTCTAAAACTGGCCCCAATAGTAAACCTGGAGAAAATGTTCATAGGAAAAATAAGCCTGGAGAATCGTATCACAGACTTTAGGCTTCCCGGGCCAGGCCTCCTAATTCTCAAGGCCATATTTTTCTCCTGGAAACCAAGGTAGCAAAGTGATCCGTATTTTGGCTCGAGACGCCTATGACCTACAGTATGAATCCCGGTATGATCAACAATGGCAATTCCGCGTATTTGATCGATTAAATTCATCAAAATGAAAATCTTCACACGAGTAACCCACCCATATCCTCGTACTCTCTCACCACTGTCTTTGCAGTCCCTTGAAAGGAACGTTCTATCCCAGGCGTTACAATGCGAGCGCAGAGGATGCACGGAAAAGGAAAGGAACCAGGATTATAATAGAGTCAGAGGCTCTCAGAAAACACCTCGCCGCCTCCTTCGATAAAATTTTGAACTATCCCAAACGGAAGTCTGAGAAAGGAGGAAAAGAGAAAAAATGAATGGGGCTTGAGCCTTTTTGAAAGATAGAGAGGAAAGATTTCGTCCTCAGGGCTTCTCATTCCTTTTCCCTCCACACTAGGTTTTACCAACAGTGGAATTTTCATCTTGCGACTCCGGTTTACACTCCTACTGTTTTTCCGAGAAGGCAAAGATGTTCCGACATCGTTGTTATATAACTCGCTAAAAAAATGTCTTTCCACAATAGATAAATGCATTTCTTACGTGTTTCATTCGAACAAAAATTCCGATCTTAGACAAAATACATCATTCCCTGCGACTTGATGATAATTGTACATTTAGTCAATAGTCCATAGAGCTGACCCAGGAGCGAAGACATTCAGTTTGATATGTAAAGTTTGTACTAATGTTTTGTGCGTGAAATAACTGTTTTAAGAGACAAATAATACAATAATTTGAATTTCATGCAGAGACGGCTTTTGTAAATTAATATAAATCAATCTGTTCCTACCTATTAAACAGCTCTAAGTCCATAAAAAAGAAAAACAGGATGCCTAGTTAAACTTCCGGCATCTTTACATTTAACTGATATCCCCACCCAGTAATCCCCACCCGTAGATTCACTTGGAAGGTTATTTTACTTACAAAATACATGACTGGAATGATGTGCGTCGCGTCATAAACATACCTGCAGGGTTACTCTTTCTAGGGAGGCTGATGTTTTGCTTTCTGTTGCCCTCCACATTGCAGCACAACTCATATTCTTCACACACATTGTAAAGGTACATTCATTGAACTTCACTCTCGCCAGAATCTGTGCCGTTTCACGCCGGGCCAATCTAAACTGATCTGCGCCATCGGTGCCTCCTTCTGAGACTACTGCCTCTCAAAAGTGGAGCCGGGTAATTTGAGCTAAGCAAGTAAGGTGAGGAATATTCATAATTTTTCGTTCTAAATATATTTCCAATGACACATTTTTGAAATTTTTTTCGTCTCCTGGTTTTGAACCATTGGTCTACGATTTATGAGCCGTACATGTTACACCTCGGCTATCCGAGCACCATTTTCCTTGTGCAGACAAAGACATTCGGATCGAGAAGGTCTTACAGTGGGTAATTTTTTTCTTTGTGGGTAAGCTCTTTCCCACGGAGAGATGGGCCCTAAGACGGTTGACGGGACTTCCCCCGTTTCGCTGTGTGAGAGAGAGAGAACTCAAAGGGCGTGTGTAGTGGGCCGGACGTATTTATTTTATTCCCCTTTCCCCGGGGCGAGGGCGCGAGCGAGCAAGGGTGTGGCGGTGGCAGAAGATTGGGATCTGGCATAATTGGACTCTTCTCTTTCCTTCGAGATTTTTTTATTGGAAGCGGAGAGAGTAGTAGTTGTTTTTCGGAAGAATAAGAGGGAGAGGTGGGGTGGGTGGTGTTGGTAAGTGGCGAAGAGGGTAGGCGGGCGGAACGGGAGGATTTCTTTTTTTTCCGGAGGCCGCGTGATGCGAAGTGGGCCATGAATGGAATCTGAAGGCGAGCGGCGAGATTGGAAAAAAGAATGAGCTGGATTGGGACGAGGAAATCAGGAAAGGAAGAGCGTGCTTAATTTGGGGCGGCTCTCTCTCACACAGGCACGATTTTATCTCCATAAATTACGACATGCCTACAAATGCAGCATATGATACTCCCCATAATTGAGAAATATTTATGATAATTCTTCAATTCTAAATACTAATAAAAAAATAGTAAAAATTATGGAGGCCTAACACATATAATTTAGTAAAATAGATATGTTCCCTTCAGAACAAGATTGGTTTAAATTTCTTTGAAGGCTTCCGCGACTCATATACTTGTTAATATTGCTGTTTTCAGGTATTCTCGTCGCGTGTTTAGTTTTTCTGACTACAGTTTCTCCCCTCTTCCTGGGAGCGTATTCAGGTCCGTTGGACATTATAAAATGTCCAACGCACGCAACGCAAGAAAAACTAAACAAGCGACGAGAATACCTGAAAACAGCAATATTAATAAGATTGGTTTAAGTTCAGAATATGGCAGATTAGAAAAATAGGGTTTGAGTGAAAAAAATAAAGCATTTTAAACGCTATCGTCTGCCTTTCAGTGAATACGCTACGAAGTAAAACTCAAGTCAATCATAGCAAAATAAATACTTATCCGCAGTAATAAACTGACTGATACCAATTTTGCTCACAGTTGTAATTGCATGACGGCACATATATACCTCAGTTTTTATTAGGTCAAAATGCTAAAGTACAATTAAATCACCTGAGCTTAGTTTTTAAAGGAAGATTTGAATCCCTCTCTTTCGATATTCCAGACTGCCTCGAAAGGAGCCAATAGTACAGCCGCAGTCGGTGAAAAATATTCGGGTGAGTCTTTCGGCATTCTATGAGATAGACTAGATCAAAGAAATGATTCAAATTTTTCACTCGCACTATTACAATGATATCAAGAAGTAACAAAGCTAACTATTCCAACAGTTTCATCAGAACATAAATAAATTCATCTCAAAAGTGTTTTGCTAAACAATTCTCAACAATAATGCTTGATTTAATACTCCCTTAAACTCACTCGATGGCGTAGATTATTGCGTACAATGGATTATTGTAAATTATGTTTGGATGGGTTGAAGTTCAAAGATATAAGATAAATGTGAAGCATTTCCTGATTCTGACATGAAGGACAGGTACTACCGGATATAAGAAAATCACTGACCACACTTAACAACTTTGAAACTAACTTCCACACTTATTTAAGCGATGAAGAACTCAGCAGAACGAAAATGGAAGGCAAAATATTAAATGAAAGTATTAAAAAGTACACATGAGGTAGAATAAATAAAAAGTAGAATTTGAAGGATTTACTTGATTGTAAAGAAAACTGAGAAAAGGAACAGAATTTGAAACGCTAGTTTGAGAACCTCCACCTTTCTCTTCGTAATATCCATTATCATTATCAGGACAGCCAAAGATTTTTCGATCACAGCGAGAAGATTACTTTTAATTAGAGAATAAAATATACACCATAAACAGTATTAATACGATAAACAAACGCACAATGTTCTAGTAACCTTGTGATTTATTATTTCAATTTTTGAAACTAAAAATTTACTCAGGATTAAACCATAAATCATAACTTTAGAAGACCAAGTCCACATAAAGGTTCGGAGACTTAAGTAAGTAAGCATCCATAGTCACAGCCAGGCTATAACAGAAACGGAATGACCACAAGGATAGAATGGAATATTTAAAATTGCAAGAAATACGCATCGAGGTATAAGAAGTGGTGCGGGTGGAAAGATAGGGAAAACGTGCACACATACCAATCACGCCGTTCATATCCGGGGTAGGCACAGTTACAAAGTTTCACTCAAACACATTTGTACACCTAACTCTCCTTCGATAATTTCCTCCATACTAACCTATCCTTTTACACCTCTTTTGTCTTATTTACCACCATACACTGCTTCATACACGCCCTCCTGTTTTTAAGACTTCATATTCCTCCTCCTAAGAATTTTCTAATCCACATTCAACCACAACTTTCTCGGCCTACCTCTACCTCTCGCGCCCTTCATTTCACTCTCGCATATCTGTTTCGTAATTCAACTTTCATCCATTCTCTCAACATGGCCAAACAACGAAACACATTCCTTTCATATACATGTCCATTACTGGAACGTCTAACCCACATTCATTTATTAACCACTCATTCCTGGCCCTATCCATCCTACTTTTGCCGCAAACACTCCTCAGAAAACTCATACCCATGGCGTTTAGTCAACTCTTATGTCTATCCTGACATACTCATGTTTCACTACCATACCACAAAGTGGGGAGAAGTACACTTTTGTGTACGGCGATTTTCGCTTCCTTAGACAGGCACTCATTCTTAAATATGAAATAATCTGAGCAAGTAGAGAAGGGATAAAGCACGGACCTCTGAAGAAAGTGGAAAAAAGTGGAAGAAGAAAACTTACTTTTAAGCTATCTACGTGAAAAAAAAACTTCCCAATCGATGTTGGCGCTACCAATCCACTTTTTCTACTGCCACAGCGCAGCACACTTTAGGCCCATTCCAGAATTCCACAAGGAGCCGCGACAATAGTGTTTTCGGGAAGGAAAATTCGAAGAGCGTGATGACACGCTTTTCGGAGGTGGAGCTGGGAATGACCGAGTTGGGGAGGGACGCCCGGAAGAGAGCCCGAGGACGCGGGAAGGAGGACGCCGAGAGAAGGAGATCTGGTGAGGCGGAGGAGAGGAGGGCTGGGAGATAAGAAGAGGTGGGAGAAAAGAAGCGAGGGGAGTACGCTTCGTGGGCGTGTGTTCGAATGGGGAAGGGGGTTCAGATGGGCGAGGGATGAACGTAGAGCCGCAAGTGGGTCACGACTGGAGAGCACAATCGAGTACTTCAGAAGGTCGGTTAGTCGAGTGTTGGGGTGTGGTTGAACGGAAGGGCATGGAATAAAATAAGAGGAAAACGCTCCAAGGTTCGTTAAAACGTAGGAGATAAGATAGGGAAGTTGTCTGGCGGAAGGAAAAATGCTTAACCGCACATATCACAATATTGAAGCATTTGAAACTTCCGGATAAATGGATCTTTTGGGGGCATGGTTTCGCTTGCCCAAAAAAAATTTGCAAGACTTCGTGTTTTTTATTGTTTTAGCTCGAAAGGGCGAAATTCAGTCAGTATATGATAACTTGCTCCAAAAATTCGTAGGCAACTAAAAGGAAATTATAAAATTTATTTTCATCATCGAGTCAATTGTACTCCATTGTAGCGAAATTAGGGCCGTTCCCTACCAACACCGTAATTCATTGTAATAAGAGAAAAAAAATTCTTAAGCTATAGATACAAAGAAATGTACATCGATAAGCTAATGCAAACCAACTTTTCTTTAAATAATAACTGACTTGAGCCCTCACTAGTCCAACCATTTAATTTGAAATTCAATGGTAAATTACATGAACCACTGGTATGAACAAATAACGTGAGGTTGAAGGCATTACTGACCAAAAGAGAAGACATCAGCAATCATCATTGGTCGTTCAATCCTAAGATTGGTTGACTGCAGCCCTTCACCCATCCCTATCCAATGCTATTTCCCTTACCTCCTGGTAGCTCTTCCTATATACTTTCCTCTTTGTTTGGTCCAAAAATGTATTCCTGGGTCTCCCTCTGGGGAATTTTCCCTCTTTTATACCTTCAGTAATGTTCTTCACAAACCCATTGTGTCTCAGGGTGTGTCCAATCCATCTGGTTATTCTTTTCTGTAAGGTGTTGTATATGGTCAGACAAATAGTGTTGTCTAATTCCACGTGATGAACATTTTCAATCCTAATCATGATATCACCCATCTTATTTTAATCAGATGTATTAAATATGACTCTGGACGACTTCCTTATTAGATTTAAGCACGGACCATCGACCATTTCTTACCCATCTTATGTTCTTGCTTAGCTTAATGACCTAAAAATCATAATATTAGCCACTATGCATCTACTATCGAATATAAGTTTACTTTATTACACGCATTCCACTAGAATTGGTAAATTCCAAGTGCGCTGCAAAAAAATACTCAACAATGGCGGAATCTTGGGAAATATATGCCGTCTCTAAAAGGATGCTTCAAAATAGCATAAAAATAAATGCTTCATTAATCACTTAGTAAAATTATAAAGCAAATAGTTATCTCATGGTCACGGATACTTTCATTTCTACATGTCACCATGACTCAGTTTAGTAATGCTCGTAACTATTCGACTTTTTCCCGTTTAACGTTCTTAGGATCTTCACACTTATCACAGAGACAAAATATAAGGTATGATTAGGTATCATGCGACTTATTATGGTAAGGATGATCTTTCAAAAAATATATGACCAAAATAAATTACGTTTTTACCAACCGTTCCAGCGATGGCCGAAATATCATTCATTTTTTAACAAATGAAACCTTTGTAAAATGCAGATACGTGATCTAATGATTTGTTATCATTGGTAAAATTTGAAAAGGCATTCACCATTTCAGCGAACGCCATACCCAATCAAAGCAAACACCATGCTACCTGATAATGTGGGGATCAGCTAAAACAGTGAATTCATTACCATGAATAGCTATGAGAAAAAATACAAGAGTTGTTTATCAGTAAATAACATCTAAAAGCTGTGTTAAACTGTACTTGAAGTGCTCTTCACACGATACCTATGCAGCGAACGGTACGGAGAGGAAAATTCTATATTGGGATTAGATCTCGGCCTATCGCAATGGTAAGCCGGCATTCTAGCCACCACATTAACTCTACACTATGCTCTATGATGTATGATATGAAATTAGTTATTCTGGATTAATTATTCTATTGATAGTTGAGTTATGAGCAGAGAAATGGTTATTAACACAATGCTTCCTCCAATTACCAACTGAAATAAAGTACCCTCACTGTTAGTTACCAAATATCGATTTTATTATCCATGGTTAACGTTAAACGCAAATTCGATTGTAGCAGAGAGTTCAGCCTTTTTAGATTCCATAAGGCTTTCAGTCTCTTGACGAGAAAATTATCGATAGGAGAACGTATAAGCTTCTCTTCACATATCGAGAAAATATTTAACAAACGTTTTAATAACTGGGCTCCAGTGTTAATCTAGTTTGTCCGGCCCAAAATTATTCCTTGACCATTGAAAGTCTTACATGAAAAGAATCAAAGCAGGAAAAATTTCTCACGTCACTTTAGCGTGTATAATACATGAAGTAATCAATAAATCCTCAGCAGCTAACAATCTAACTCTTCACAGAAAACGACAAATAAATTGCCGTCATCCTCCGCTGCAGGTACTCAGACATAAATATTCATGCCGTCAGCCCGTCGAATACCAAATTCCTTCGCTTGGATAACATTTAGAGCTAATTGCTTAAACTCCTGCGAAATCATCGACACTCGTTTGGACTTAAATTATCCTGGGAAATATCAAGAGTGAGTGCGGATGAAACGCTGGGAAAGAAAACATGACGCCGCGTCGCTCCATTAGGGATTTTATTAATTACGCTCGGGGATTATTTTTTCCGGTAACAACATCGATCCCATGTCTAAATTATCTTCCACTTTCCCCGAAGAAAATAAACAGAACTATTTGGACCCCTTTAGGAATTATTTTTTCTTCATTTGCCTCGAGGTTGGAAAAGATTATAAAGACAGAGAGAGCGATAGCATCCCTTAATGTGTCCTGCAGTGATGCCACAATGAGAGCAATAATGAAAATGCAGGGATCAGCGATTTAATGGTAAGGGATGAGGATGACTTAAGATCGCAGCAATTGTGAAGTGGAGCGCGCACAAAAGACTCCGTCTTTCTCCAAACCAATTTTACTTTGATTGCATCGTCTACCCAAGTCCACATCAGCTATTCTCTCTCCTTAAACATCCACCAATCCCTGCACATCGACAATTCTCTCCTTCCTCATCCTCTTCAGTGAAAGCACGGACATGAGAAGAAAAAAGGAGACCCAGACTTGGAAAGAATCCGTCTCAAAACGCGAAGCAAAGCGAAGTCGGAAAAAGTATGGCGGTAGAATTCTTCACTCCAATGGCGGGGAGAAATGTTTCCGTCCGCCACCACAGAGGGAGGAACGAGTGGTGGGCTGCCCACAGCGGTTTTGGACTGGAAAGACGCGCAAATTGCCCCAAATATTGCGGAAAATTGCGCCATTTTGACTCCAATAGGCATGCTTTGGGGTGGCCGGGTGAGGGCGTACATGGTGTGTGAAATGGCGAGGGCGGAGATAGAGAGCCGGGTGAATGCCGCGAGTCCGGTGCGCAGTTAGAGAAAATCGGCGGGAGTTTTGCTTTATTTTTCCTCGCGTTCTCCACGTTTTTATTTTCCACTACCAAGAGAGCAAATCCCTCTACACGGTTGAAAAAAAAAGACTGGGGCCAAAAAAATGAAAAGTGGAAGTGAATCTGAGGTTTTTTGAAAAAACACCCGGGCGGCTAAAATAAAAATAGGGGTCGATTTTCCGATTTAGGTCACCTTGCAGTTAAGTAATGCATTAAACGTCGCCAGACTCCAGAGCGCGGTCCATTCGTGTCAATGGGACTGAAACGATTTTTGAGACGGAGAGAGAACGTGCCCGCACCGTGAGATTTGTAAATGCAAATAAAAAAATACAAACGAATCTCAATATGCGCACGTACTTAATTGGGAACGCGAGGTTCATGGCCCTGAAAGCGTTTAAGCGACGTTACCATAGAAAATAATGAAATAATTATTTTACCTGGCAGAGTAGAGGCAGATGGCTGGCAGTCCCTAAGTACTACACTCACGCATTGCCAACTTCTTGCTCGGCTTTAAACCATACAAGATACTTTCTTTGGATTTATTGGTAGGTTTGTTTAAGGGTGGCGACCTAAAATCGCAGGTTATTAACGAATTATGGGAAAAGTTGATGGATTGGTAATGCAGAGAACATACTGGGAAGAGAGTAAGGATGGAGAGAAACCCGAAATCGTCATTATTTTTAAGTCTTCAAGAGGAGGTCCAGCAAACCACTCATAAACGCATTAAATCATCCGACGAACGGAATATTTTATCGAAGTGCTCCACAAAATGGAAACCAGGCAGAGATTGGGATTTTATATGAGATTGTTCGCAAACCCAGACCCTATAGATGAGAATCCATTACCTTGGTATTCATATTAAACCGATCGTAAATATTCTATTTTAGGTCGTTACTTTAAATGAGTTAGGAAGATTTAAACCTAATATAATGCACAAAGTATAACAGGCTCCATTTCGGCTTACGTATTATTTCTTCCACTGATCTGAAGGCCGGCAATTAATAAGCATGTCTCCTTTTAATTTATGTTTCTTGTAAATCCTGTTACATTTTTTCAATGCGCAAATACAATATATTCCTTCGATTTCTGTTCCCTTCCCGCTTAAAGCCTTCGATATAAAATGCAGCTAAACCCTTGCAATCCAGAAGAAAAATTTAAATGGTTTAATTTTACCATCAATAGGTAAAAAGTTAAATTTTTTCTCGTTTTTTGAATCCTCATAGTGTCGTTTAACTACCTTTGATAGGAGTGTATAAATGAATGGGAACTTGACAGATACACAGTAATTTAAAAATCGTATCATCCCTGTCTGTATTACGATCCAAGTCAATGAATTTTGTAAAATAACGTAATGCCAAGTTAACTTTTCACCCCAATTTTTAGGGCACGCCTAAGTCAATTTGATAAATCCATCTGAATTTAAAGAACAGATTTCAAAGGTTTGAGGCTCCTGCTCGATATCCTGGGAAAAAGTGAACGATAGAACTAAAAACTTAAATATTTCGTCCTTACGCACAAAATTGACTGATGAATCTGGAAATTGGGGGAATCCCTTTCACTTATTGCCTCAATATTTACCATCTACTCAAGAAAAACAATACCACTCGTCCATTCCCAGATAATAGAGTAAAAATTATATAGATTCGAAATTTCAGTCATTAAATTAAAATACAAAACAATTTATAAAATGAGAGACAAGGACAATTCAAATCACTTTTCGGAATTTTAAAGAAAAATTTCTTATAGTAGTATTTCTGCCTGGGCATTATACGTAATTTTGAATTTTCAGTGTGGAATATAATAACTCAAAAACGGCAGACATGAGAGGCATCACCATAAACATTGAGATTAAATGTTATAGCACCATTGGAAAACCTCATAAGTTAATTACTATCATAAGAAACTACAGCATAACTGATGAGCCCCGACCAATCTCAAAGTAACATAGCTAAGACAGCGTAGTTATCGTCTTAACTGAGTTTTAAGACACCAGACACTATTACTCATAGTTTACCACTCTACCAATTACTTTAAATAGTTATAATTTCATAGAGAGCAGCAAGCATTATAGGAATCACTTAGCCAAAAAAATTGTGAATAAATGCGCTAAGGGGCCATTCAACAACCACGTGGCCAATTTTTGGCCTTTTTTCGACCCCCCGTCCCCCCTTGTGACCAGATGTAGCCAGTTTCCCCCCCCCCCCCCCCCGGGGGGTCACGTGGTCATATACAGAAATGACCGCCAGACTTTCACTCGACCGACCCTGTGGATGCACTGGCGATGTTACACCGTGCCAGTTGTCAGTAGTGTCTAGGATCGGGCGGGAAAGGATACGAAGCATACGTTCGTCTACTTTGTTGCGTTTTTGGCAGGGATACTACCGATACTACTACCTTCGTCTACTTTGTCCGACCCCGAGCCGCCCTGCCCGAATACGTTGACAACGTTGACAAAGCTAAACATGGTTGTCAAGGCACAGAGGGCGGGCGACCACAGAGTGAAAATCAGCATTCGTCATCGGGTTTTTGTTCATCCAAATCGGCCACGTGGTACGCCGCCACACCCCTCCTCCCCCCTCGTGACCAACCGTGGCCAAGAGTCTGACCCCCCTCTCCTCCTAAAAGCGACCATGTGGTTGTTGAATGGCCCCTAAATATATTTAATCCAACATTACGAAGTTTCAATTTTCATTCGAAAATAAGCTTAATTTCTTTTGAAAAATCTAATTCGGCTAAAATTTATCTTCAACCCAATGTGATGTAGAAAGTGTATAGTTAAGTTTATCAATACGCTTGTATCTAAAAACGGTTGAAATTACTCCATTAAAATCAAATTCGCGGAGGTTTTGAAAAATTACCACGAAAAGTTTGTCGTTTCATACGTTTATTTAAGTATAAGTTAATTTTTATGCGACTTTGCAGCGTAGCAGACTCCGCAGAGCTAAAAATTTAGCCTATCAACCCACTACTTCAGCTGAAAAAAATAGAACGTAGGAGAATTTTTCGCAATGGAATGGTTCAAGTAGGCTAAGACAAAATATTGCCATAGTTGAAGAGAATAATAGCTTTGCTTACGGAAAGTTTGAGGAGACATTTTACTGTTTTAAAGATAAATAATGGCATAGAAATAAAAACATCAAAAAGAAGCGCGAAAAAGGAAATCTCTTGACGACCAAACTACCCAAATTTCCTCACCTTCCATTGAGCGCTCGCAGCAATAGTGATGACGGGCAAACCACAAGAAATAAAAGAACGTCGACAGCAGAGACGTCACAAGGAGGAAAATCTCGAAAAATTAACGCCAGGGCCGGTCTGACGAAAAAAAATTGAGCTCACGACGGCGCAAACTTCGAGTTTTCTTTTTGCAGCGTTAATGTGGTTGCTCCAGCATCACAGGGGCTTAAACTAATTATAAATGCCATATCTTATTTATGCCATGTTTTTAAATTAATGTACCTTTAAAGAGAAATGCTGAAGGAGAAGAAGATAGAGGAAGGGTTTGCAAGTTTTTCTATATGCTACGAATACACTTATATTTAGATTTCTTTTATCCTTAAATACTCCTCTTCCCCGACAGACGAGTGGTGAGCTGCATGATTAGTCTAATTATTTTATGGCTCAAATAATTACTGTGATTTTCAACAAGGAAGATAACGGCAAGAAAATGGTGTCATCTTCATAGTATGAGTAAGGGTTCTCTAAATAGTTTTAACATTGAAAAGATAACAAGAAGTTAAGCGAAGGTAAATTTAAAAGGGTTATGAAACTTAGCCCTAGTTACACCAAATTTCGAGTACGATGCGAGCATTTCGAACAATGCAGCGACACATTTAGTTCGCGAGATAAAAAAATTAAAAGTAAAGATAGCTGCATGATTAAATTTTGCACTACCATGCAGTATGCAACATAGTTAATGAAAGACCTAATTTCAAATCCGTAACAGGCTCAGAAACTACTCTAAAGGTTAACTGAAAAATTCAGTCGCGTTAGTTTCAAGGTGACAAATAGGAAAATTAAGATAGCTCTACTTCCACAGAGGCACGATAAACAACTATTTCTACATATCATAAGATGACTATTTACATCTACTACAGCGAGAAATTCATTCTCGTGACGGGAAAAAACACCTATTGCGGTATAGTAAACTGCGATTTGTACTATGTTAATTTAAAATCTTGTTTTGAAATTTCGCTAAATTTGTTACAATTTATTGTTTTAATAATTGAGCGAGTATCCTAAAAGTTCTAAAAAAGAGTATCAGGGTTCTATTTGATGTTTACGCTACAATTGCATGCAGGAATTGTGGGGTAGATACAACTTCAGGGTCTAATATTAGCAATTATTCTTTTGAATGAATAGGGTAGGTAAACTTAGTTTTCCACAAAGTTTACCCTATTCATTCAAAATGTTTAGCAAATTCCACAAAGTATCGCTGGAAACCACCAACTAATATTAGTTAGTTTAAAGTCGTCCCATTAACTATGAGTAAATATTTTACTATTGGTGGCGAAATTGTTACGATGTTTTTGTTATGCCTCGTTCTTTGCCGTATTATCTATTTTGGGGCGCTACACATTCATTAAAATTCATTAATGACTAACAAGATAAAACGGATACGATGACACTTGAGTACACCGAAGTTATCTAACAATTCATTTTCACTCCCCGACTATTCCAACTCCTTTTCTGTTTCATTCCCTTTTTGCGTCTAATACCCTAGTACAGTGACCCCTGTATCAAGCGGCCTCCACCGCACCCATGAAATTATTGCCGCTTGAGGAAATAGCCGCTGAGATGAGAAAACATTTATATCGATTCTACAGATAATAGTCTGGGCCCTGTTCGAAGCTGTGTTAGCATGTTCGATTTCCGTTTCATGTGTCCAGAGTTTGAGACTAAGTGACGGAAAAAATTATTCCTGGCTGACCAGCCAACTTTTGCTCGCGACTCCACTACTGGTGATGACACCAATACTGATACCAATAATAAAACTGATATTGATGGCGTAGCTCAAGAAGATCGGCCCGGTATCAACAGCCACAGCGGCAGGCGAGAGTGAAGTTCACACAATCGGCCGGGGTACTGCGATGTGGATGGCAACAGGAAAACTACCACTTTAGTCTCTCCTAGATGAAGCAGCTCTGCATTCCATATGACATGATGGCAATCCTCCCTGTAAATATTCCAGAGGTAATCCAGAGTACGTCTCTCAATCGAATCTCCGGGTACTACTACTCAGTCAGGTAGGACAAGTGCAAGATAGGGACATGGAACGTGAGTTCTTTAGGGATGAGCGGGAAGTTGGAAAACGTGAAGATAGATATGGAGAGGCTAGGGGTAGATACACTGGGAGTGTGAAGAACATAATAGAGAAAAAATAAAAGGAGACGTCTCCAGAGGAATACCCAGTAACAAGTTCCTGGGCCAAAGAATAAAGACATTACATAAGAAGAGAAACAAGGAGGTGAGGAAACTAGCATTAGATGGGGAAGGATGTGAGGCAGCAGTCAACCAATCTTAGGACTGAATGACCAATGATGAGGAATTTATTTTCATCCATTTCTGAAAAATATCGACCAATCAGAGAGGAGACCGCTTAAGGGAGATGGCCGCGGACGCAGATTCCACTATATCTCCTACTACATATCCATGCGACGGAGGACAATAGGTAGGAGTAAAACACCCGTTTATCGAGCAAAACAATTGTGAAAATTTAGTTATTCTATCCTGCCGCACGAAATGTTCGATGCACTTTAAATTACCCTTAACTGTAACTAAAGTAATGAGATTCTCTAGATAAATAAAGCTAGGCTTGTGATAAAAGTTGGAGGACACAAACTCGAGCAAGTAGACCAATTTAATTACTTATGTAGTGCGTTAAAGGAAAACGGACATAGTAGCAAAGACATACGTAAGAGAATAGCGCTAGCTAAGGAGGCGTTTGGTAATAGCAGGGAGCTGATTACGGGCCATTGAGTAAGGATGTGAAGAAGAGGCTGGTTAAGAGCTTGATATGGGGCAGAAACGTGGAACCTCAGAATGGAGGACGAGAACAGGCTGCAGGCATTTGAGATGTGGGTGTGGAGAAGGATGGAGAGGGTTAAGTGGACGGAAAGGAAGACTGACGAGGAAGTGCTTGAGATGGTGGGAGAGGAAAGGAAACTTCTGAGTGAAATTCGGTATAGGCAGGGTAGATGGCTGAAGGGTGTTATAAAGGCCGAGGGGTTGCTGAAGAGTGTCATAGAGGGAAGGATGTTGGGCAAGCGGGAAAGGGGAAAAAGGAGAATAGGTTTCATTGACGGGATGAAGAAGGGTAGATCGTATGCTGAGGCGGAAAAGGTTATACTGGAGGGGGATGGGCCCTTGAATGGGTAGAGGATCGGGATGAGTTTCTCTTCATTCAGCAAAACCTAACTTAACTGGTAGAATACTTTTTTAAAAATGTGTATGTAAACTCAGGTATCCTAATATCTCCTTCCGCCAACCCCAGCGGTGGCTCGCAGGGCCGGTTATACATGTATATGAGGGGAAAGGCAACTCGAACGCAAAGAGGTGGCGGAGTTGGAGAGCAGGGGAGGGGGAAATGATAGAATTTGCCTTCGAGGAAATGTAGGATGTAGAGGCATGATGGGGGAAGAGGTCGAGGGACGGTATCTCGAGGAACGGAGTAGGAGGGAGATAGAGAAAGAAAGAGGGAAGGGAAATGGGAAAGAATGAGACGTGTAAGAGGGAGGGAGAGGTATGGAGGCGGTGGCGAGGAGGGAAGCAGAGGCGGGAAAGCCCGGAGTTATGGTGGGAAAAGGAGAGAAATGAATCGTGGGAACCAACCAGCTCGCATTTACCCCCTCTGCAGCCCCTCCCCCCTCACTCACTCTCCTGTGTGACGCATAGAGGTCAATGCGGAACGGGCAAAACGAAGGTGGAAAGGGCAGCGGGGACCGCGAGAGGGTAGGGGGGAAGGGAGAAGAAGGTGGGAAGGTCGAGGCGGGAGAAAAAAAATATAAAAAATATTCCCACCAAAACACAGATTTTATTCCGTGGATGACGAAAAGATCGGTTCCAAAATTTCTCCGTCAAGATTTATCCTTCTGTGTTTCCCCAAAAGAGAGAAGCTATGAATCTAATCGACTTTGGGAGGTTTTCAGGGGTTCTGGGAGTGGGCGGAGGGGGAAAGCGGAGGAGGAGAGAGGAGAAACGGAGTAAAAGCGAAAAATTTCCAACTGGATGTCGCAGAGCGGTCTGGGTATGTTTCCGCATCGGGGCGAGGGAAATATCAAGAGGGGAAGCTTCTCTCTCTCTCTCTCGGTGGGGAGGATTAACGAAAAAAAATATGGATGAGGGAAAAGTGAATAATAGTCCATCGATGGAAAGAGATAGTCGGCTGGGAGTAAAACGAAAGCGATCGGCCTATTCGTTTCCATTACTGGCGGACTGCGATCTCTGTATATCAGCTTAAAGTGTTCCGCGCTATTTTTAACGCGCAATCAATATTTCTCCGCCACGACTTCTGCGTTTCCTGCCTTCGAATGCGACTATCAAAGTGAACTGCACTGCGCGGAACACTGAAATTTTACGACTTTGCTTTTATTTCTCATTCAGCCTCGCTTTATTATCTCACTTAATTCGTAATCTCAGATTTATCTTGCGTTTAGATTCAATTTCAAATCTTAAATCTCTACTGGGTTCGAGCCGATGTATTTCACTCCAGCTTCTTCATTCCAGCATTCGAGATTCTTGAGTCGTTCGCCACTATACTGACATATTACAAAATATGTTAAAGTAATGTAAATATTCACCATTTTTATTAAACATACACGTCTTGATACTAACCACGCGCTTCACTAACGAGGTAGATGAGGTTACAGAACTTACTTATTGCTGCAATCACCGCGTCGTTTTTTACTCTCTGTCGTTTTTTTATGATTAATCCCTAGCCTAGCACATCTCTTTTGTATCAGTTACATTCATACATTATACATGATTGCTAATTATCGTTAACGAGTTGGTTTAAAATGCTGTTTCCAAATAAAGTAATATACTCCCACGAGCAAATTTCATAAAAATAATTTAAATCTCTCGGAAGAGGCAATGTATTTAATCACATTAAGCCAACTTAGATAGAATAGTCACAATTTAACCACTAAACGCCTAATGCTATCTATTCCAAGGAATGCATAACGAAATGGTCTGTTTTCCCGCCATTTGAAAGCTTGTTCCACCGGTCCTCGGGGCCCAGTAGAGCGAGAAGATATAACCACAGTCAGTGGGGCACCCAGATCCAAAATCTAGTTTGTCAAAAAGCCATAAATCCAAGAGTTCCACCTGGCATTGCAGAAACGTACCGAAGGAAGACGATAAAATACATTTTTACGATTTATGACGCGACCGGGAAAAACTACTGTGTTTGAGAATTTTCTCTAAGTTTATAATATATGACTCGCAAAAACCGCAGTCGGTACGACGTGAGGGCAGCAAGACAGGCGAAGTTAAAGACTTTCTGCGGAGAACGTAGGGGCTAGTATGGGAGTAAACAGTATATTATGGGATAGGAGAGGGATTCTGCCTGGCGTGGGTTTTCTGCTCTCAGAGGAGTGGTATGAGGCGGGGGGAGGTTGGAGAAAGGATCGAGAGGGTAGAGTGGGGCGTGTTTCCTGCAGAGGTGGACGCCGAAGAAGCAAAACTCTCCCTTTGATGGATGACCATGCGTCACGGAAGACCGAGCATCGTCAAACTCTCCTCTTCTCTACAACCCACATCGCTTTCCCTACTCCCACCACCTACTGCAAACTCCCCCGCCCCAATCCTCTTGCCTCCTCTCTCACTACCCCCTGCCTTACGCTCTCTCCAGAGTGGAAAGACAGAAGAACGAGAGTGATAGAGAATTTCCATAACTCATATCCTTTGAAACAAGGAAAAGGAAATCCACTTTATACATCCAAATGAATGTTACGGCAAACATATATTCCTCGTAAAAACTAATTACGTAATATTGAAAAAATAAAAATGATCACACAAAGAACACACTGCTCCTTTACAGTTCATACTTAACCCTCCTCGTCAGGTTTGTGCTGATCTGGATATCGTTTCAAAAGGCAACATATGATGAATATATTTTCACATTGAAGGGACAAATTAGACGTTTCTTTTTTAACAGGAGTCGAAAGTGCAATATGGATTTTTAGTTATTCTGAGGAAGCTAGCCATGAAATTGGAAGTTTCTGCATATTTTATGATATCGTTCTTCTCTAGCAACTTAAGAAATCACCTATCCTACGATTAGCCTACGCACACAGCTCCATTGATCCAATATTATGGGTTTCTTCTTCTACTCTCACTCGTATTACGTCCTCAGCTGGTGGCTCAAGAGTTAGATAGTGTTAAAAATAAAATGAGTTTCTACTTGTAATAATCGGGCATAGTACATGGCACATCAAACTGTTCACTCAGTAGATTTTAAGTTCAGTGGACAACATCTTTCAATCTTCATTTCATGGAGAGGTTGTTTCATTACTTGTGTCAAACCATTAATAATTATCTCAAACTCAATTCCTTATTAGTACATCAAGACTTCTACTGTTGTAAAATTTATCAAGCTTTTTCTTTCTCCGCCTATATCTTATACATTTTCATAAGGTATTCCTCTCAAGCACCATCTTCAATATCTCTTAGTTCAGGAGTACCTCCATTACTGGGAATACTAAGTACGAACTGATGTACACATCAAGCAAAATGAAGTATTGGGAAGCTTCGATAGAATAACTAGAGAAACCTTCCAGGAAAACAATTGCTCAAATGCTTTGAAAACTGAAATGATTAAAAAAACCGTTCAGCAGGAACACAATAGTTGCAATATCCTTATAATATCTAAACTTTCTATCTTGAGATCAACTGGAATAAGCATGAATGGCCAAAATTTTAGGAAACAACGTGTTTACTGATTAAGTCGTAGAGATTAAGGCGTATTAGTCAAGTTACGAAATCTCTTAGGGCGAAAGGAACAAAATAACAGTAACTATCACGAACGATAAGTTAGTCGTTCAGTTGATTTGTTCAAACTGTGGATTATTACACCATAAGTTGAGACTCATCAGAAACAATTCAGCAGATACTTAAAAAAATACGGAAATAACGTACTTTCGTTTGATATAAGACGTTTTTCGAATGAAACAAAAAGTAATAAGAGAATAATGTAAGTTTGTTGTCGGCCACAAATCCTGCTCCTCGTCTTCGTCATATTCCCTTTCTGAGAACTCTCCCTTTCTACCCATGGTGTGGAGGGAGGGGGCGGAGAAAGGCGGGCGTGTAATGGGTTGGGGCGGTGGAGGAGAATGAGGGGGAGGAAACGATTGGAGCATGCAAACATTTGCCTCTCTCAAAACCCCCAGCAACCCCACCCCCCACCTTGCCAAAAAATATTCCTACTGCGCCCTCCCAACTAAATCCCCTTTTCCCGACCGCGATATACTTTGCCTGAATCCGAAATGTTCCCCTTTTTCCCTCTCTCCTCCTTATTTTTTCCATCTTTCCCTCTCTCTTCTCTTCCCTCTTCTTTTTGATTCCTGCGCTATCGTTCCAGACGGGTAGCAGAACAAGAAATGCAAGAAAATTCCCCTCTCCCTCTCTGCGACGTCGGAGAAAGAGGAAAAATCAGGATTCTCTTAGGACCCCAAAAAATAGAATGAGAGGGACTCATAAACGAGGGAGGGAAATGGAATGTTCAAATTACATGACGCCGGCAATGGAAGAGAGAGTGCTGTTTAATGTAATTTCGGGTGAATTTCCTCTTATTTCGCGCCAATATATACTCCTGATAAGACAGCCTTCCTCTGCTAGTCATGAGTCAAGATGATCTTTGACAGCTTCATAAGTATAAGCAAAGATTTATAAGCCAAAAAGGTAGTCACCAAATGCTACAAGAAGCTATTACTTCCTCATACTATTGAGATTCACCTTAACAACTTTTGCGGTCTCTGATACCGGAGTTCTCATTACCTAAAGTAGACAGTTGTAGTTGGTTGTGACTGAAATCAGCTACAGCTGAATCAATATACAACGTACAAGAACTTGAGAATTTTAGAATGTATTCTGCATCAATTCTACGAGGAATCAGAGCAGTATTTAATGCATCAAACAGCGCAGTAAATAGTCACAAATTGAGGTACGCCCACGCACGAATTGATAAACTTAAAAATAATATTCGTACATAAAGCTTCCTCATTTCCTTCATTTTTAATTGATCAAGATGGTTTCAAAGCACATTACTTCCGTTAATCTGGAGGAAATTTAAATACTCAAAGGCACGCAATTAGACTAATTACGGGAATAAAAGCTTTCAAAATTTACTTTTAAAGTAGAAATAATCTTTACCGAGACCAGTGGATCATGATTTTAACATAATATCGCTAGTACTAAAGATGTAAAAGTAAATTCTTCTCTCCCCCTTGAACGAAACGCCTGAGAATATATTTGATTGCCAACATACCCCAAATGGGTACTAAAAAATGTTTGTTCACTTACTGCTTATATATATATATAAAGATGCGTGTTGATATCAACTCGGGGCAGCGGTTTAAGTTATAGAAAAAATCACTAACATTTGGAACGCATTTCCCACACTAAGAAATTTTCTACTTTTCAAATTACAGACACATTTCAGCATCTGTGACCGAGGGAACGAATACTTTTCCTCCAGATTCATTCCTGATAGCTACGATTTCTCGCATACATATGGCGCATAAATACAAATTTGGTTGGATACGCGGAAATAAATTTTCCTAGCGGTTAACTGCATCGCGTGCTACGGAGCAATATTGTATCTTAAAAACTCTATCTATGCCCTCTTTTTGGAAGCGGCTGAATATTCGCTCGGGGAAGAAATATTTGCGAAAAAACTGCAACGAGGGACTTTGTAAGATATTAGCCTATGCAACGAGAGAAAATTTTAATAAAGCAGGCTTCATATCCCATCCCATATCACTCCCAATGCGGTTACATTACTCCGTGTGTTACACGTGCCATTAATCAAAAGACTGAAAAATTTTCCTCTGAGAGTTAATGCCGTTAAAGTTCGAAATGCTCATCCTATCCTTTTATTCGGTCTCAATCTGATTCTTGAGGAATCCATAACTGTAAAGCTGAGGGAAGCATTTATAGCGTTCGACTCAGTGGTCTAACAATAACTTGGGACTAATACGATTATAAACGAAACGTGGGAGTAATACCGTTATAAGAGCATTTTATGATATAAATCTATTTCGAATTTCCTGCAGCCATTAACGCACTTATTAGTAAAAATAACTTTTACTTTGGTCAGTTCACAGATAAATTTATTGCGAAATCTGGATTTCGATGCCTGGAGTTATCTTCATGTGCTTACTGACCACCTGAAGATGTGCCACTGAAGATGTGCTCACTAACCACCTTTCAGTGAGCACCTAAAATGATGTCAGGAAACGAAATCCGGATTGTGCAACAGATTGGAGTGAAAACTGATCAGTGGAGTGTAAAAGTAATTTGTACTAATTATGATGGAACTCCACATAGTTGAACAGAGTTTTATTTCATTTATTAAAGCACTATTAATTTAATTATCATTCCTACTCTCACAATGACCTAAATGCCTGGTTTAGACGGAGAATTAATTATCGTAGTTTCTTTTCTCCACAATTGACTTTCAGAAATGTCATAGTTTTTGAACACCTACCATTACTCAGATTAAATACAATTGTTTCGACTCCTTTTGCTTCCAACTAACAGAGCTTATATCGAGACAAATGTATAGCTATTTCATTCTGAATCGGTCATCAGTTAGCGTTTCCTGGATGCATCAATACATTCAAATAAAAAATATATGAAATATGGTTTTGAAACTTTTAATTAGAGAATGTAACCATATATATTTTGAAGGTTATCGTGAATCGCACACTTGCTGTGGGATTTGTATACAGCTAACCGAAGTCGGAAACAAAACAGCGTACAATGAATAAGAATAAGTTTGCTAATGAGCATAGAAAAAGGACTTTATGATAAAAAATTTCCATAACTAAATAGTAATAAACGTCATACTTCTTCAAGCCAGGATAATTTGCGGTCAATTTTGAGAACACATGCCGTTACCTGTAGCTAAGGGTGTATTTAAATTCATGGCCTGAGCATGGCCAAAAACACTGTTTCTGAACAAAATAGTGTAAAAATATGCATGAAAACATACATAGTTAAATTTATATTTCCGTTAAAGTTTATAAATATTTTAACTTTTCCTCTGAAAGACAGGATCTGTCAGAATCATCAAAATAACCATAAATCTAAGGATCAGTTTGTAGCAGACCTTCGAACGTTATGACTTGGACTGAACTTGAGAGAATACGTTTCAATTTAGACTGCTGTGATCTTGCATCTAAAGGAAGTGTTTCTTATGAGTATAGTAGAGAGGAAACCGTACAGAAGAAGTTGTTAAAGGGGAATTTCCGCCTTATCCGCCTCTTCATCTGCCATGGGATGGAGGAGAAACGCACCTTACGAGACGTCTCGTACCGTCCAAGGCCAAAGGGTTTGACCTGGTTTCCGCGGAAAACGTACGACGGGCAACACCACCCATAATATGATCCGAACTTCTACCCCAAACTATATTTTTATAGTTTCCTCCCGCATTTAGAGTCCCTCCGTTCGTCAACTACCTCTTCATTATAAGTTTAGTATTAATTGTATAGTTTTACCCTATTTCCTCTTTCACGTGACTTCAGTTATTCTTATAGACTAACTGAATTCGCGTTGAGGAGTTTTAAAAATCATAAATGACATATTTATGCTACGATTGTATATGCTTAAATAGAAGGCACGATTCATCGTAAACGTTTAAAAAATACAAAAATACTTCACATACAACTTAATTAGTATTTTGTTACTCATGTACCCAAATACTACAACCAACATGGAAAAAGAACACTAGCATACATAGTTCCTAAGCTACTAAACCGTTTACCGCAATCGATACAAATAAATGAAAAAAATATCAGAAGTAAAAGAAAAGGTTAAACATTGGCTTAATGAATAAAATGAAAACATGTTAACAGATTTATAAATAACATGCCTCCTAAATTTATAATTTTAACTCATAGAACTTATGTTAATAGAGATATTGTTTCATATTGATGTATAAAATTGTCAAAATGACGATTGAATGATGATACTTTTATATGTACGTGTTTCTTTATCTTTATATGTATGTGTACGTTTATATATTTTATGTATTTATATGTATCTATTATTATTTTTTTTCATGTTTAAAAAATAATGCTCAATATTGTAAAATATCCAAAATGTTATTAAATTTTCCATTGAATGAGCGAACAGAGTATCCGATCACGCATAAGATACATATTGGCACCTGCTGACAAGCCTACGGCTTAGCAGGACCACAAAAATATAATTTAAAATTACTCTTAACATTCATGCCTTCATTGAGTGCATTTTTTACCTTTATCATGTTTCTTGTTTCTTTTTTTTGTTCTTGTCTGTTATATTAAGGTACACTCTTTTACTTGTAATAAATTACTGTAAAATCTTATTGTAATAAAATGTATGATTGTAAAAAAAATCATTAGCTCAAGAAACATATTTTTTCCACTTTATACTCTCAATTACCATATGTATATTCAAAAATGATGAGCAAAACCTATTCGCCATGCACATATGGTCACACGTTCACACCAATCCTTTGAACTAAGCATAGCTCCTTAGTCACTCCAACTAGAGCAAATATATTCCAAAAGCTAGTAGAAAAACTATAAAAGAGAAAAATTTAAAAATGCGATGAACAATATTCGTTCCTATGAGCATAGTTACGTGAATTTCAAGAAAGAAAAACAAAGGTAAACTTCCACAGTGAAATACAACCATGACAAGAGTTTTAGCAAACACGTCGGGTAGTATTCACTCTAAAGACAAGTTATCAGGTGTTTATCTCGTTACGAGATATACAAATAATATATTATGAATTACCAACATCTACTCATTTTCATTCCCTCAGAGGAAGGATTTGATTCTCGTAATATTGTTCAATCCCCTTTTAAGCATGCGATCAATCCACTGCGGGGAGTATTTTATAGACAATTGGAGATAAATGGCCCAAATTGTAGAGCCGTTCACCATTCACGCATGGAACTAACTGGATTAATGATTCTAATATCAGTAAAGTTGTCACTTTATATATAGAAGGGGAGAAAACATTACAGTTTATAACAAATTGGTAAAAGTTTATGAATTAATGGCAGTTTTTGAAGGAGATTTTTAGTTTCGTAGGTCTCCCGACCTCTTTTTCATAAACAAATGAACTCATTTACAGTCCAAGACATTTAATAAATAACTGAAATGCTCGGTAATATTATAGAAAGTTCATTTATTGCTGGATAAAAAGGGAATTTTCTTAAAGGACATGCCCAGAAGTGAGTGATCATTTGCGGACAGTTGATGCGGGTAGTAAAAAGGGAGAAAATCTAAGTGAATGGGATAAATAATTTGGTATCAAGAGTCATAACTAGACATTCTGAATTATTGAAAAATTACGGCTTACTTTTTTTCTAATTTGCATGGAAAGTATAATCGCTAGTCGCTGAATCTGAAAATACTTATCGATGGCTCTGATATGCAGTCGCCTTCGCATTTTTTCCAAAAAATAAAATTTATGAACAAAAAAGAACGATGAGAGTAACATATCACGGCAAGAATGGTCAATAAGAGTCAAAGCTCAAAGGGAACTAAATGGGATTTTGTATTAATGCTTCAAACCTAACTGAGCGGAGCGTACAATTCTGGATACGTCCTTTGACACGCCACGAAAGAGGTGAAAACATTCAATTTCCTTTGCAGCAACCAAAAGAGAATTTTTAATTCTACAAAGTATTCTGTTATAAATTGATGGTGAAAGGAAATCGAGAGTCAATCCCGTGAATTCAAGTGCCGGAGTACTATGAATTCTTCAACCGCTTCGCTCTTTATTTCGGATGTTCAAAGGCAGTCAATTTTACGAGACGAGAATGGGATTCCTATTTTATGCCCCGCCGGATGAACCATTCATCCCAATATTCCCCCCCAGGGGGCTCAGAGGTAACTTTCCCTTTAAACACGTGAGCGCTCTCTTCCTCCTCGCTATATATAAAACTCTATAGCCTTCTGAGCCACTACATCCGAACAGGACGGTTTCACTTCAATCCCACACTTCCACGCACGGTTGAGCACACGGTTTCAACTGATTGATCACGAGGCGCAGATGCTAAATTTCCTTTAATCGATGGATATCCCTTTCCATTGTAGTTTTTTCATAAAGATTTCCAAAGTTTAAACTTGCGACTTGTAATGGCCCCATTTGATCCCGTTTCTACTTGGCATACGTAGGGCATTAAGTGACATAGAGCGTTAAGCTGACCATCGCTTGATGAAACGTCAGACGGTGACTGAGGGAGAAAAATTCATAAAACTCTCCTGAATTTGTTAACGTACATTTCCCTGCATTCGCCAGAATCAACCAGAGGTGTAACTTATGTATCATCTAGGCATTCTCACGTTACTTGTTTGCTAATTATTGGCTCTGGCATCACGCCCTCGATCACATCAATTAGTTTTTCATTCAAGCGCTCTTAATTTATCCATAACATTAAAATGGATCCAATTAGTATTAGAAATGGGAATATAGCGTCAATATCGCGGATGACCATGTAAACTACTACAAAGTTAGTTTTCTTTCATACCAAATTCCTTTTAGAACAGTGTAAAATCTTTAAACATATAGTTACATCGACTATATCCTTTGATTTCGACCAGGAAATAATCAATTGCGCATATACAGACCGCTGTGATAAAGCAGACGCCGCACAGTGGGCGGAATGCCCAATCTAGGAGGAAAAAAATACTTTTTTTCTAATTTTGTGCCCAATATACACCATTTCATCATTTATGTCAAATTATAAGTAAAAGACATAAACTAGCACTAATTTTAAAAATGTACATTCACTGGAAAGTACATTTTAGCTAATTATTCATATTTTACGGTCGTAACGGACAAGGCCAATACTCGCAGTTTAGCGATGGCTACCTTCTCCGCTGGAAAACGGAACTTCCTTTTGCTTACCCAGGCATTGTCAATGTCTCCAAAAATATGTCTTCCAAAATCTGAACAGTGAAGAGTCTTTTGTTTGCGGGAGGGAGGCGTTTTATGACGGTCCGCGCGACCGCGTGCGTGCGTCTAACAAAGGAACATAAACACCGGCCGTCACGAATTCGTGCCACTCTAAGTTGGTTTGTTGAGTTCGTCTGAGTAGGCGCGCCGCACTGAAAATTGAATACGTGGTTAATACCACCACTACATCTCTGACTTTTTTAGAACTCCTGAACAAATCCTAAATTTACCATCAGTTTTCAAAAGTCTCGAAATCTCTTGACGTTTCCTTGATTCACACATTTCTGACGACACCCTGTACAAGCTCACTGAAACCAAGAGCTTTTTCCCGGGAGGGAGTTAACCCACTATTTCAAAGTTATCTAAGCTCCAATTATTTTCACTGCGGGAACGAACTCTTTTACCACGATTTTTCCTAATTTGAAATTTTCAGCTAGCGCGAGCTTTGAGGAAACTCCACCGTGAAATTTTCCTTTCGGTAAAATTTTATGTCCCCACCGGGTAGCGAGGAGCATTTGACGAAAGCACTCGTTCCGACTTCATCCACTTCCCCTGCAAGAGACTAAGTTGTCGCTCCTCGCACAGCCTCCCTTCTAACACACTCCCACCAAACTCTTGTATCTCCCCGCTCCCAGTTCCCCGAGCCCCGTAATAGGAGACTCGACGCTAATGAAAAGAGCCAACCCAGACTACAGACTCTCCCGTTACATCACGCCGGAATAACCACTCGACTTCCCGGGTTCATTTAAAGGAATTTACCCTTGCATGCTTTTAATTGGCTGCCTGAAAAATTATTTGTCGTTACAAAGTTCGCCCATTATTGTATGCAGGGATTCATTCCTCAAATTTAAAAGGATGTACCGTAAAATGACATTGAACATAATGGGCACACCAGTGACATAAAACACTACAATATCGACTCTGGCATTGTTCTGGCGGTAAAGATGAAGCATAAGAAGCTAAAAGAGCAGAAATAAAACAGTTAAGTGGAATACAATAAATATTTTAGAAAAATAGTTATCATAGAAGTTCTACAAATTATCTGATCCTTCAAATGAAAAAAAAACACTTTTAGATTGAATAGAAATTATCTCCAAATATCGCAGAAATAATAAAAATAAATTATAGTCTTTGGTTTGGTACAATTTAAATTTATTTTTATGTCATCATAATGTATATGCTATAATTACAATATTTGTAAGGCTATTATTTTCAGGCTTTTCATGCTTCGATTAATTTCGTTTGACTGACCAAATATATTTCCATGTATGATATTCAAGCAGAGCACAGTCAATGGAATATTTCATTCACCACGTAAACTATTATGAAGTTATTAAAGTCAAAAAATTCGGGAGCGTTTCTCGCAAAATTAACTTAAGTTTTTCATGTTTCCTTATTCTCTCGCCTTAGATTGTTTACATTTTGTTCTTCCATTACAGCCGCCCATCAATGTCGAACTCACTGTAAATTTTAAGGGTGTTTTAATGTCCTGAGTTGTTGAAAATGTTAAAATAATCTTGTTCTAAACCATAGTACCAGTAACGGCACAGCTCATATCACCACAACCACTAAAATGCTACCAGTATGTATACAACTTCAACTCATCAACTACACTATGAGCATCAAGCTGTGAATATACAACCGAACAACAGAGTACCTCCCGGAAGCCGAAAATCTTTAGCGAAAGCCAGGCTAGTCACTCCAGATCTTAACGTAGAGATGCAGATCCTAAGGAACTGAGCGCACGATACTCTCCGAGAGGAGCCAAGTTATAACCGCTAATGGGAGGATGCGAAAAAGACTTTTGCTTCCGGCCGCGATGGTGTCACGTATGCAATTTGGGACGGAGAGGCAGCCACGGGAGGTGGCGGCGGCGGAGCGAGAGGTCTGGGGCCGCGGAGATACGGGAGCGCCTGCATGCGCCAATGCGGGGCGAATTCATTTTAATTACACGCACTGTGAGCGCTCGTGAAATGGGTCGAGGGGGCTAAGCCGACGAGAATTTGCGACGGAGGAGGATGGCCTGCCTTTCTGGCTGCTGGGTGAATAGGAAAGGAAGTTTCCTCATCTTACTTTTTTATTTTAACGGGAGAAGAAAGCGCCTTTATTGACATGAGGTCGTGTGAACGTCAGCCACGGGGCGATAATTTTGAGGGAGAAGTGAAGGAAGTACAGCTTCGCTTCTTCAATTTTTTTTGGTAAATTAGCACCAAACATTTTTTCTCAACAGTCGCCTTCCCCCACCCGTATTAACACCAGAATTTCAACATTGAAAATTAAAAGATCTGAGGATTTGGCTGAACGGTAACTTCAACATAGTCACCGGCCATTGATCACACAGTTGTGGGCAGTATAGAGAAGAAAAAAACATTTTTCTGGACTACAAATCGAATACACACCGCTCTAGCACATGGCGTGGAATTGGAGTGTCTTTGTTCGAATTTTAGTCAAGCCGAATGGTTTTTTTACTGGTGATTCCATGTAATCGACATGAGTATAGCAGTGTTAACTCCTCGCGGTATATCGCTGGGTAGAATCTTCTGGGATCGAGGCAAGAGATTTGATAGGACAAGTTCTCAGTTTTTGTTAACGAAAAAACTAGCCACTGTGGTATACGTGTAGTTATATCGTACGTATAATTCTTACTTATACGTATGTGTACTCACTGCATTTAAAGCGTTGCGCGTTACCGCTTGGATAGTTGAGACCACCATTTCATCAGACTTGATGTTGAAAGTTTGCACGCTTTCGCTATTAGAATAACGAATGCAAGTAAAATCTATATTTATAGCCATTTTATGTCATTTCAAAGCAGTCCACCATTCGAATTTCCGGATTCTATCAACCAGGTATAACCAGTGATATGAAAGTTTTAGTCCAGCACTTATACTGTGTCCGTAGTATCCCGCTCCAACATATCGAGAACATTTATATAAAATTTTAACCAACTCTTCGAAAGCGTACTTACTTGTACTGTGAATCCGCTGATCTCAGAGAAATATCATGATTCTTGGATACTGTCGCTTGAGTTTTCAAAAGCAAATGACTAGTACTCCATATAATGTTTATATAAATATATATTTGCCAAAAGCTACAGATGGAATTCATTTGAAAGTAGCCCCCATAACAGATATAGTTTAACCTCAATAAACATTTGTGACGCTTTTATTACTCAATAAAGGGCATTATCCTCCCTTTTATTGACGAGCAATGGCATTCAATTCCAAATCAAATTTACTGGAATACGGATGTCAACAGCAAATGTGTAAATATTGAATGAATTGATATGAGACTTAAATGAAGATATTATCCGTAATTGGGCCGGTGAGTTTAGCGAACGAGTAATTGAACTTCCATAATTCACCTAACGTATTAATGACAAAAGAATCGAAAAGCGGGAATAATTTCCCATTTTAACCGATTTGATGGACTTCTCCGATACATTATTACGCTTGGTCCATTAGCGACTGCAAAGTTAATGTAAGTATCATCACATGAAACCCATGACTAACTCATTATCAGAATATTTTGTGTTTTTATCCAGAAAAGTAAGAGATCATCCCTATATAAGAAATAATAAATCATTTAAACCTAGCCAATAAATGAAAATCGATTAAATGATAATGAAAAAGCCACAATAAATTTTCATTTGGAAGGAAAACATGATTTTATATGACGGCTTAAGTCCGGTGGAATGAACATTTTGCTATGGAATCAATAGTTATCAGATACATAAATTTATAGGTCTCATAAGCATGTTCGGGTTGCAAGAGCACATCCACTAGTTACTTAACTTATATATCAATAGTTAACGGCTTTGAATATTTGATCTAATCTTCCCCCGCCGGACAAAATTTACGAAAGTAAACCCTATGAATAGTTACAAATGCAGATAATTATTAGTCAGTAGGAGTAAATTTACTGGTCGTTTGTCTCAAAATAAATCTTATATCAAGTAATTAAGTCTCCAAGTGGTTCATTGCTCATCCGCCATCTTGGCTAATTATGGAACTCATAACTCCATGCCAAAACTTAAGAGACCAATAAATATATTGAATATTTCTACAATACTTATTGACTGGTTGCCATAGCTATTGGGTCCCATACCTTGATAGATTACATATGTGTCGTTTCTGCAACTGGCCATGAGAAGGAAATTTAGATGCTGTAGAGTTAGTGTATATAAAAGGACGGGGAACAATTAAGAGAAAATAGTAAGACATAGTATAATTTATACACAATGATTGATGCAAATGCACGCATAGGCTCAGTAATTGTAAAGAATCCATTGAGGGGACGTGAAAATATCGACAAATCAAGATTTGAAGAAATAAAACTGGATCCAATGTTATTAAGTGTGGCACATTTTATTTTCCCGACCGCAAAAACATTAACGCTTATTGACATCAAAAATACCATAAACAGGATGAGAAACAGTCATTCTAAAATTACTTACGAACTCAAAGAGAACTCATCATTTCCGGCAAAATACTTTGCATCACCGTAGAAAATATTAAAATAACTAAATGATGGATTCAGAAAAAAGTTTAAGCTCAGTAATTGGAAACAATGCATTGAGGGGATGTGAAAAATCTAGATACGAATGAGGATACCGAACAATGGATCCAACATTATTTTTGTGGCAAATCAAATTTTCCGACCGCTAATACACTGCCGTGTAATGACACAAAGAGTACCGTAAACAGGAATTATATTTTAAATTATTTATGAACTCAAAGAAAACCTATCATATATAACAAATTACTTTATTTAACCAACGACAATGTAAAAATAATATAATGCTACACCACCAAAGAAATCATATTACAATTTATGAAAAGGCTGAGACCTGCGGAAAAGGCGATAGCTCAAGTGGAGAACGCCACAAGACGTTGACGTCATTCGGAAAATCAACGTGATTCACAACGGATCGATAAACCCATACGCAAACTCGAAAGATTAAGCATTAAGACCCAAGCGATCCCCTATATCAACGGCACACATTCATTAGCCCGGTATCAGATCACGGGCACGCTCCACAAATGCCTCCGTATTGGATTGTCCTTGGCATGGATTAAAAAGAAGGGGGAACGAAAGGATTGGTGGAGCCAGAGCTCCAACGCGCGGGTCTCAAGCCTCTTATAAGGAAATTTCCACGGGGTTGGATGGAATATTTCTGCTCACTGAAGTAGCGCGATGATCTTTTGTTCCTCACTTTCCATCGCGCGGCCCAGCGTGCACCAATCCCATCCATCCACTGCTTTAGCCTCGCCTCTCTCTCTCTCTCTTTCCATCTACTCACACCCCCTGCCATGCTCTTCGCTTTAAGAGTTTCCACCGTGAGGCAGACCTATTGTTTCCATCCCCTCTACCGTGGACGAGGAAAAGGGACGGGAAAAGATAGGCGAGAGACAATTATTCAAGGGCGCTCCTTTAAGCTTCAATCCATTATGAGTCTGAATCATCCCCCCCGTCTCCCCCATCCAGAAGTAGCGAACCTAGCCATCATGCCCGTCAACTACCTTCTTCCTTCCTTAAGAGATGGGTCGTCCTCTCTACCTGCCTGCCTCCAACGTCTCACACCACTTAATAAAAGTTATACATTCTCCTTTCTCCCATCCATCATCACGAAGATTCAAAACTTTAATCTAATTTTAGACCTGCCGGCACATATTTGCGTGTGAACTTAGAGGAATATCTCTGTGCTTTTCTCCTTATATTCATAGTTAGGATAAAATGTAACAATATTTTCTTAAAATAACCAGATCTTTAAATTGTATTGAAGTAAATACATGGTGGCACGCAAACTCGTTGCAAGGGATGATACCATAATTTATTAAACGCATTGATTACATGAAAAGCATTACCGCTGAATCTTAAAACGAAATTTAACGCAACCAGGTGAATGAGAGCGCCAGAATGCCGCATGAGTTGCCTGTACGTCAAATTTGTTCAACTTTCTGATACGTTACCTTAGCGAAATATCTATGTGCTTTTTCTCATTATAATCCTAGCCAGGATAAAATGTAACAATCGTTCCTTGAATAAACAATATCTTTAAATCGAGCTGAAGTAAACAGCAAGTGGTGACTCGCACACTCGTTACATGGGATGACACCAATAAAGTGCAAAATCAATCTCTTTTACTTCAGCACGCAAACTGACCTCAAATTCAAACTTGCAGTCACCCAAAGAAGGATGCCGAGTTCAAGAAATAATACAATGATGCCGCGAATAAGTCAAATAATGTACAATATTCACAGGAGAATAGGGGAACAGCTAAATAATTTAAAAGACACAAATGTTAAATGCCTGTAAGATTGATAAGTAAACAAAAAAAATCACTACACATTGAGTAATTAATGTTTTAAACATGAAAGCCCGATACTGAAGATAAAAAATAGTACACTGATGCCGCGTATAACTTCTCTAGTCTCAAGTTCCATAATTTACACGATTAACAAAGGAATAGGGGAACTTAATAATTTCTACGACACAACCGTTAAATACCTATAAGATTGATAAGTAAAGACTTAAATCATAGCAATTAGAGTAATAAATGCATTTAATAAAAAATCCCGAATTCACGAGTTTAAACATTGTATTTGAGGGGCTATTATGTATGGATACATAACCTTAACGTATTGACCGATACATTTATGTAATCATTCGACAAAGCATTTTCAATTTTCTTTTTAAGGCTTTTGTCATAACCAGTATAAATAGATATCAAATCATAAGCTAATTAAGAATCCTTACCCACTTAGATAATTTTTTCTCGAATACTTGAGGTAAAAGAACGGAGGTACGTTTTGTACTAGAGGAGAATCATTCTCCGACAGTTTTCCCATGTTTTTAAGAGTGAATAAATCATTTTTAAAAATGTTCAGCCACGTTGAGAGTTAGAAATGAGAGTATTTGGCTCTTCAAAGAGGAGAATGCTTAGCATGTCGCGCAGAGTCCTCCGGATTCCCTTGGCGATGGACTCATCCTTCCCTCAGTCTCCGCCGTCGTCCGCGCCCTTAATCCCCGCACCTCCCTATATTAACCTTCCAAGCACTTCATCTCCCGTTTGTCTTATCCTGCTCCCCATATATTTTCCTTCCTACCGGCTCCCTCTCCTTTCGAGGGCCATCCGTTTTATCCTCCGCCGTGAACGACTCTTCCGGAGCTCAAGCGCCTTGCATGGAATCGATCTGCCCATTATTTTTATCCCACCCTTTTGCCTTTGCCTCTCTCACCCCACACTGTTTTCCCCTTTCGCTCCTTCCCCATACTCAAATACTCACTCCCCCCGCTCGAGGACCCTCATATTAAACAAATCCCTTCTTCAGTACTCGAACCATTTTGCAAGGTCTGTTGCTAAACGTTTAACGAATGATCTCAAGGAACTTACTAAATATGCGCGTTGAGTCTTAAAATTTTACGATATATTTACAGTCTCGGTACCGCTGAATCGTAATAAAAACGAAATTTTAAGCAAACGGGTGTATGAGAGCGTCAGAATTCCGCATGAGTTGCCTTTACGTCAAATTTGTTCAACTCTCTGATACTTTGTGTCTTCGGGAATATATGAGCTACACATTCATATTTTCATGTATTTTTTATCAAGTAAAATTTTACATCTTACACACTGTGATGATTTGGCTATTTCTATTACAAATTTTACTGCAAAATACTTACGGTAGGTATACGCTCAACTATCGGAACATTTTCAGCATTCAATTGCATGTATGCAGGATAGGAAAAAATTCAATTTTATGAACTTAGTCAAGATTAAATTTTATGCCCCTGACATTTGCGTTTTGAAATCACAAATTGGTATATTTCAGTCCACATTAGAGGTCAATCAATTTAGGAGACGAATAGATGAACACAATGAATGTCGGATTCTTAACAGTGTCTCTTAAATCTCTTTTTTATCATGCCATTATACGCAAGGTTTATCATTAACTCTTAGTCAGATAAATTCCGTAGTTTTGATTTCGAATTGTTAGCGTAGCAGATTATTTTATGTCCTTTGCGGCTCACAGTGTGCGTCTTAACCGGCATGGTAGCAATAACAAACCGTCAAGCATGATGTGTAATTCTCATATGTTTGCACATTTACACTGTAGCAAAACACAAAGTAGTAGGAAAACACAAAAAAGTTGGAGAAACACAAACAAATATAAAGTAGTATGGAGAATGTTGATCAAAACAAATCTTCCTATGGAACAACCTTGAGGTGCTTAATACGCATAATGTTTATGCAGATATACTAGCGTTCAATGCTATATTTATAATTTAAAGTTATACCTCAACATGCTTGAAAAGCGCCGCACTATTTTCTTTTCAGCATATATAACTGTCAGAATTAGTGGTTGAATGGATGTCCGAGTGTACTGTCAGTGAGCACGATTTCCAACATAGCACACTTCCTGCTAATGGTTTACCCGTATACTTCACTGGTTATTTTCCTTGAACTGGGAAGAGGAAAACGTGCCTGGCTTTGAAGCATCCCATGCTACGAACCTTTGAGTGAACTGGCACTGTACGTCGTGGATGTAGACAAGAAAAAAAGGAAAAATAAGACAGAGGAAAGCCGAGGCACTCCATTACACCAGTGGCTACCAAGCCTTGGGTTCACCATTGGTGGTTCAGAAGTATGCCAAAAACATTAAAATTATCGCATGAGCATAGCAAGCAAATTCCTATATCAAAAGCAGGCCAAGTCTCAAGCGTAAAATACCAGAAAATGCCAATCATGGGGGAGTAGGGGGGGGAGAAAGTAGAATTTAGGAACTAATTTCCTTCATGCCAATTCGGTGAATGGTACAGAGGGGAGCACTTGGGTGTCTTAACTGTCTATGTAGCCTATCTATGTGTGCTAATCAAAATATTGTAAATTGTACATAGAGCATTCCTACTTTTACGAGAAAATCCGTTTTTATTCTCGATCCCAGTATTCCGGAGTTAAATTTCCATTTTACGCTTCATTAATAAACGGAAATTTATAAGTACCTTAAATATCAACAATCACTGTCTTTGAAGTATAGTTCTAAAAATCTCTTTTTTCTATCTAATTAAAAACAAGATGGAAAATTTTGAACAAAGACCAAGTTTTGTTTTCAAGACGAAGCTCTATTAAATTTTCAAATGCAATAAATATTTACGGACACATTACTGATATATACGCACATAGATATAGACATAAACATTTTAATTAAATGAAGCCACGAAAAATGAAAACTCTTGGGAGATAGCAACTAGCCGAGGGATGAAAAGCAGTATTTACACACATATCAATTGAAAATACATGTAAAACCGTTTAAATTTTGGAACAGTCATCGGGAAGAACTTAAAATCTATATCTTTGCTAATCAAAATGTTATAAATGGTACATAGAGCAGATAAAACAAATGATAATGAACTTAGAACTGTGTAGAGTTTATATGAAATATTACTCCAACGGCCAAATTAATGCGAACTGGTTCACGTGAGAAGCGAATAATTGGGCTGCTCCAGCAAGGATAGGCACCGCACTCAGACGGGAGGTAAACTAGTGTATTTGGCGCAATCCCAAAATATATTTAAAACTGGGTCATGACCGTCAATTTGGATTAAGGGAATTCCAAAAATAAGCAATTTTGAATATTTGGCTGATTAAACAGCTCAATTATCAACTCTCAACTCACGTTCTCTTTAGGTTCCAACCATAGTTACCTACTGAAATTATTGGCTCGGATGTCTATTCATAAAATTTGATTTCTCAATAAATAAATGAAATCCCTACGCCTCATCAAAACAACATTCTTTTATAAGCATTCCTCAAACCATTTACAGGAAAATTAGTGAAAGTTTGAAATAATATGCATTTCATGAATAACTTCGGTATAGAGCGTACACTAACTTCAAAACACTAACTACTGCGACAAAAGAAACGAATCTGCATGTGATTATAAAACGATGCCACAGATGTAAATTATCTCTCTACCTGACCATCATATTGGATTTGTTTGGGATGAAAAGACAATCTATCATCATTCAAATGCGGGACATGAGACTACGAGTAAAACTGCAGTTTTAATTGAGATGGCGTATGAATCTATAGCAGCAATGATAGTATATTTACAGCTTAGGTTCTAAATGTACACCAATGAAAGGAAGAATGACATTTAGAGAGATGAATTTCTGATAAGAGGGACCTAAATTCATATCCAGATATTGTCATTGTCCGTTAGTTATTTCACAGCTGTTTATATCCATGAAGTAATAAGGAAATTCAGCCGCAAGGTATGGAATAACCTTGTCTCCCCTCCGATTGTTAGGTGATCCTAAAGACCGCGGTAAATGAATAATCATTCACTCAGAGCTCTCGTAGCCTAGTCAACTTTATACTGAAAATTACACATCCATGCAAATGAGTCTATGCGAAATAACATAATTTACAGGAGAGAGAAAATGCACAAGTCAAAATTCATCCTTATACCTAAACATAGACCAAACCAACAGCAACGTGGCTAAAGGAGAAATGTGAACTTCGCAATCAATCATCAAAGCATGGCGCTAGATCCGAGTGTGACACTCCTACATCAAATGCTAAAATTTTGCATTTTCTCATAATGCACTTAATGATATACGAGATGGAGATAATTCAATGCTTAATAATATCCGTGTACATTTTATTATTTCATGATTATACCACTTATTATAGTTTATTTTATTGCACTCAATAACAAGTAAATTAGTCTGCAAAAATATTTTCGGTACTGTTCGCTATTCAAAATTGAAATGCCTTTGTTATTTTTCTTTCGAGGAATTGACGCTTAAGTTTATATATTAGAATCGAAAACTGGTACTTTGATTATTTAAGTTCGGATAACTCACGTTAATAAACTAGAGCATCGTATAGAAATGCTTTTCCCACTTGATCATTACAAGGAAGACGCTGTACTTTTAAGAAAGGAGTATAAATAGTTGTTATAATCCATAGAATGAGGGCATGGATGGAGGGAGAGAGCCAACTATGAGGAGACTGTGAAATGGCTTTAAAAAAATTACTAACCATATAGCATTCCTACCATCCATGACTGAACGCAACAGTTAAGTGTTTTGGATGTCTTAAAGCTCACTTCTATGTTCTGGAAGGTGAGTATTATATATGCAGCCATTGCCTCAGCTGAAACAATCCTTACAAGGAGGCTGTTTCATGTAGAAATAATATGTTCTATAGACACCAAGATGCAGGTCAGAAAAATATTGTCAGGTAAAAAACATGTGGTTGAGCAAAGGTCTTGGTCACATCTGTGATTGTGGTTACTTCCTATAGTCTTGCATTGAGACTGAACTCACCAATTCGGGGAACAACAATCAATTATGAATAATGAGTGAACACTAATTGATGGAATTAGGCATAAGTATCCTGACAAATGAAATGAGCCTTAATACTAACATGTAAATGTGTGGAAAGTTGAGACCCTCCTTTGGTATATCTTAAGTCTATACTAATTGGTTGTGCAGCAACCCTTAAGCATTGATAGATAGCATCATTTTACGCATTTGTCAAACTTTTTCCATTTTACTTATCATATAATTTAATCTTATAATTCATGGTAAGAGAATATAGATTATAAAAACATATTGACCTATAGCATAATGCTACGCATGCGTACGCAACATTTTCTCCATTTCAATCAAATGACCAACCTTGATCTCATTAGAAAGCCTCAGGAAAGCAGGGCTTGTTCCTTTCCCTATCAATATTTCCTTGCGTTCACCGGTTCCCATATTCTGTCTCCTGTCTCCTCAATCTCGCTGCGTTATCCATTCTATTTTTGCCTACGTGCGCCCACGCCCCTCAACACAGGGCCCCCTTTTAACTCTCCCTTTGACTCTTTCAAGCACCCTCCGGCTAAAACCAACTCGACCTTCCCACCCGACTCTTTCGCTCAAAACCGCAGCCTCGACCCAATCCACTCTCGCTCTCTCTCTCTCTCCTGGGGCTGCCTATATCTTCACGAGCCCCACAGACGTCCCTTTCATCCGGAATACCGCCCCTACGTGCCCTCTTCACCCCTCTACCTGGGTTCATCTCATTCACCGTGCTCTCCTTCAGCCATCTCCCTGAAAAACTCTCTCTCTCTCTATCTGAATTCATCCACGCATGTCTTGCGCATGAAGAGCGAAAGAGTCGGATCCGATGTTTTTTCATATTTGCGTGCAATTCTCAGTTGATGAGATCCAAGTAATTTGTCCAGGCTTTGTTTGACAATCCATTTCAGTGGCAGGGGAATAAGTGGGTCACGTTTGTTTAAGTCTTCCTGAACAATTAACGTGGATTTGAAGCTTGAAACAGAGACATGAGGGAGTTTCTCTACCGCAGACTGGAGCACTTATTGGGACGTAAAAATGAATAGGCCTTTAATAAAAACTGAAACATACGGACATAATTTTTGATAAGAAACATCGCATTGAATAGGTTATTAATACGCCGCTCTGAATATGCCATGAACGGTTAGAACTTGCTCTAATGAATATTTTCTCACGAGAAGATACGTCCTCCATGATTTTCCTCCCCCAGTGTGGAAGCATATCACGGCATTTAGATCAGTATTAAGAATTTAAATCATCTGCAGACAATTTTTTTTACTTTCTATAGCCTAATTACTCACCTCTTATTGTTACTTTGTCATATTGTGACAGATTTAAATGCCTTCTTTACTACAAAGACAAAATTAGCAACATATTTAATGCTAAAAAGACATTTTTAGAGATGAAGATTCTAATAACAATTTGAAACAGAAAAGTAGAGTTGTAGAAGAGTTTGAAGAAGGATTTTAAAAATCGAGAACAATGAAAAATTGAATGGAACATGCTCTCATCAGGCAGTTAGCTTCAATGATAAAAGAGCCACAACAGAAGATGTAGGATGGAAAGGAAATGAGAATAAACAAAAAATGGTGAAGATAAAACGAACGTACAATATCACTAATGAAAGCTTGTGCCAGTATTTATTAAAAGAATAGAACAAATAGTTAGCAACACTCACTGCTACTAATGATCAGACATGGTGGACAGCAACTTCATCAGTGAAATGAAATATTTACCCCAAAAAATTGACTTTTCTGCCTTAAGAATGCTGCGGAAAATTAAAAGGAACTAAGAAACAGGAATCAATGTTATAATGTTAGTTTGGGTTGGTTTGCACATACATCAACGGTCATGAAACCATTAGCAGAACTATATCTTTCGAAACCACACGAAATCGCCATCTTCTCTTATCGTCAAGGTCTGAACGGTTTCGTGAAAACTAGCCTAATTAGTCTTGTTCCACTATACTTTACAATAAGTGCACTCTTATGCAACTTACTACTAAATTTGCACACACGCATTACTACTTAAATTTCATAAATGCATTGACTCCTGAATTCACTTTATTATTCGCCCTAATCGTTCCTCCCTCACATTACCAACTCTAACATATTATGATCAGGTTCAATTCTACTCTGGTGGCTACATATCACAGTGATTTGTCACAATCACTTATCGATCATTAAGCTTGATGACAAAGTAAATATACGACTGATAGATTCCAATAAAATTATGATTTGCAATAAATAAAAATTCTATGCCCATTCTTCGCGGATAAATACACACAAATGTACATCCTGGCCTGGTGTACTTCATAAAACATATTACACATAGTTCCTGACTAACTTATATCCCTTGCCGCTGTATAAAATGCCAAGTTTTCTAGCAAGAATTGCTCTTTATCATTCGCAGTCACTATACGCGCGTTTACCTGATTAATTACATTATATAAGAATACACATAATGATGAGCTATTCATCTTTGCATTCGAAAAGGATGCATTAACTGAGCAAAGATATTCGAATTCATGGCGTTTTCACTGTTTCCTTTTAATACCTCATGACTAACTCATCGAAGGTAAATCTTAAGTTCTCAAAGACCCTAAAGCCTAAATTCGCCAAGTAGAAATTTCTACTAGACCGTTCCGCCAGCCATTCCCATGGTCCAAGTCCTGAATTTCCATCATCTATTGCGGAATAACTAAAATCGCATTACCCTTCCATAACCCACATCCTCACAACTGTCACTTTATGCTGGCGGGTAAAAAAAGTGCCTCTAGCTGTCCCAGAACAGCGTGGTCGTGGGCTTTGCGGGTTACTGGGGTCGATAAAATCGATGCCTTAATTAGAACAGTGGCACCCAGTCGTAGCAAAGGCCACACAAGAGACACGTGCGAATTATTTCCGTCCGGGGAAATGAAGGAGAATGAGGAAGACAGGCAAGGAAACAGAGAGAGCAGGGAATAAGGAACGTGAGGAGTGTGACATGAAAGATTTTGGAGGGAGAAACCACTTTTCTTTGCCTTTCCGTTTGTTTTTCTTTTTCACTTCTCCGGTCCTTTTTCCGGCACTTTTCCTGCGAAGTTAAGCCACGCCCACCTTTTTAACCCTTTGTACGTACCCAGGGGGGCGGCATCATCCCCCCTACTCGTTTCTCCCCACAAACTTCTGTAATTTTCTCTCCTTTACCTTATTCACTGGTGTTAATTTCCTCCGCAAGCAGCGCGAGCCATTTAATTAAGCCGTGGATCAGATGTCATTCAAAGGATAGCGGGAATGGATCAAAAAGCGACAGTTTTTTGGTTCCCGTCACCTCCCTCCTTCAGAGATCTTTTGTTTTCCCAGAGAAAATTTTCCCCTGTCTCTCACGATCTCTCTTTAGCCCATTATTATGTCAGAGAAAAAGGTTTCCTTTTGTTCTGAGTGGATTTGTTTCATTATATTTTTTCAAACATATGAGTATCACTTTCATTCGGTCATGACGAGCATTTTTTGCGCTTAAGCTTGGCTTAACCCGTATGGCAAAATGAAAGCTCTATAGAAACCATTTCTAGGGAAAAATTATATTCTTTGGAGATACAATGAATTTAATTAGACATTTTGGACTCTTATCCAACGTAAAATGATAGAGATGCAAATATAATAAGAAAGCATGCTCATGAACTAAATAAAAAACTAACAAGTACTTAATAATACACAAAATATTTGCTTCAATCAACTACGTTAGGGTATAAAATGCACTACTACCACTACATTAGCAAGTTTATATAAAAAACGGAATAAAATATATAACATTTTACATTTATGACATTTTAGTCAACGCCTTCGGGTAATATGTGGCTTCCACTACAGGCAAAAGATCACCTTTACATCTATGTTTATTGAAAGTTGGCAATAATTAAACAAGTAAGAAAAATATCCATCATAATGAAAATGAGGTTAAGGCTTTGGTATTAATCACTCCCTCCATTCCACTGCTGAGCCAAGAGATTAGAGTAAGATGATGCTCAAATCGGAAACTCACGACGTAACTAACGACTGCTTTTATCTCTCGCAGTAAACCAGGCCATATTACGTAGGCCGCGAGCAAAAAAGCCTGGAAAAAAAACAATGATTAGGATGAGCGTACCACCTGATCCGTATTCTTCTATACAGCTGTACATGCTGCGATTAGAAACATTGTTTGACTTCAATTTTTAAAATTAACTGAGAGGTTCATATTTTCACCGAAGAGGGGATGGGGTATTCTTATTAAAACATGCCACGATTCTAGGCCATAGAAGTGCCATATTATGCCTAGTTTAAAACAATTTACTACCCTTCATTCCAGGGGCTGCGTGAACCCTCACCTCTGGAAGCCAACAGTGCTCAGTCCTTGAATCCGCACCATGTACTAGGCTATATGTTGAAAATTAAAGAAAATCTCCAAAGGCCTCTAGGATTAATAATTATGCATATCAACTCAAAATTCTGCTGCTGAAAATTATCAAATAAATTTTCCCAGCTTTGTCTCGCAACATTTCACGAGAAATCCGGTTCGAAAACAATATATCTCTAGTGGTGAGGGTGATAAAGAACGCGCTGAGCTAAAACATTTATGTTAGCAACTGAAGCTGTTGATCGAGGACCCAGGTTTGGTCACCCATTTATAGCCTAAAAGAGAAAATGAAAAAGCATGACTCAAAGTACATAGTAACGAAATACTGTGATGTAGTCACAAGATCGGAGAAGAAGACGCTAATTCCAAAGCAATTTCTCCTTCTAGTTTTGGCCAGGCATGACAAAATTATATCGGGAGCATTTTTTAAAAGAATACTGCGGTTTTCGGAATTATGCATCAAAAATATGTAAAATGAATTTAAAAAATTATTTATTAAAGCAGTAGCAGGAGGGTGATGAAATGATAATGTAAAAGTGGTGTGGTATTACTAAGCTAATGTTAGGTACTATCTCGAATGATTCGCTTTTTCGACCATTAACAGAGAGGCTAAATACGCGAGACAAAGTGGGTGCGAGAACAGGAGGGTAGGTAGAAAATCATTATGCAGCGCCATCAACTTTTATGACAGAGCCTAGGGAACAGCTGATGAAATACTACGTTAAGGGCCAAATAAGGCTCTGGGACCAAGCGATACACTAGGATCACAATGCAATATTAAGATCAGGCGAGTTTCAGAATAACGATCGGGGCAATCCTATTTTTTAACCCAATGCGTTATTTCTATAACTGATATAAGTGACAAAATGAAAGAGATACGCTACCAAGATGAAAGGTAAAAAATTTCTTCTTCTCACGCACCATCAATGACCACAGAAAAGACAAAGAGAAACAACACTATACTCCATTGAAATTTGATTCACTTTCGTCCCCTCCTACTTCATACACCCTTACCCATTATAACTACTTCCAATGTCCAAAATTCAAATGTCACATATCCTAAACCCCCAGACAAACATGAGGTACATCAAAGAATGCCAAATCAAAATTTCAAAATCATCTCGAAAAAGGCTACCTCTCTCATTGCCTAATACATGAAAAAAAAGAAGTTCATGATACAACTTGTTTCTCCCCATTAAGCAACTTATTGACAAGAGTGCCGCCCTGCATTCGTGGTTAAACAAAATCACCAGTCGAGAACGATACTTGTTTGAGCTGATAATGAAGATAAGTTTCCTTTTCCATCATAAGGCAGCTGTCAGAGTAAAAGCCAGATATCGTTCTACAAAGCAATCATAAGCACGCTACGCTCTCCGTCTCAGTTCCGGATGAGAGGAATGAAATACGTACAAAGAATACAGAATACCCTGGACGACTAAACACCAACGAATTTTATTAGGCAAATGTGCTATTAGACTCCAAGGCACAAATTAAAATGAAGATATGAGCACTCATTGGCGTAAATAGCTCCTTTAAATATAATCTGAACTCATGATAACTGGCGGAATACAACAACTGCCCTGGGGGTACAAAGGATACGAGACAAAATTGCCACAATTTCGAACTATAGATTTGTAATTATTAATTTAAAGAATTAATTAAAGTATTCTTACGTCCAAAAATAAAGCTTTTATTTTTCATATCACCGAAGATGAAATATGTGACGTTATTTCGTGGTTTGTGTAGTTTGTTTGTTTGTTTGTGAAATTTTGTGTGTTTGAAATGAAAGTTTGTGAAATTTGTGTATCTAATATTATAAGGTAAGAATTCTGCGAAAGGCGCGAAATGATCCTTCTTCATAGACACCCATTAACATGATTTATAATTCAATAAATTGTATAGTCTAGCACTTTTATCCAATTGAATAATTTTAATGGGATGCAAATGTATAATTTAGGAATTTGAAATATTATTTTAACTTACTTTCATAATTAATCTTCAAAAAAAATTATTTTTACATACTTACAACGGATATTGCTTTTAAGTCATAGAATACCATTCCAGTTTTTTTTTATATTGTTATGTTCGCTCATCAGAAAATTTACCAATTATAAAAAGGCAAAATATTTACTTCTCCAGTTATCGTTATTTCAATTTATACCAGGTGTAAAATAAGCAGCGTAAATAGAGGTCTCCAGCGCCTACCTTTCCAGTAAAACTAAGCGCTAACCTTGTACGCATTGTCAATGCCTAATCTCCAGGATACAGACAGACGTGTTGAGGTTCCGTCTTCAACGATATTCACAGTCAATTACGGGTCAATTAATAGATTTTTAAAACGGTTCAATATCGCCAAATACCAATGTAATTATAAAATTAGATATTTTAAATATTACTCCGGTTAATTTATGGACACGCAAAGCAAGCTCTCAACGACACTTGGTATGTTTTTCCCCATTACCCACCCACCCCTCCCCGCCCTAATATGTAATTTCCCTCGCTCGTCCTCCCTGACCTGTCTTGTTTAACCATTCCCTCTTACCAACCCTTCTCCATCCCTCTCCCAAATTTCACCTCGCCTTGTGTACATATACTCCTCTTGTTTTGTGATATGCGCCTGATGACGATGTACTACATCGAAACCTAGGCCGAATAAATATTTCCCTAAGTGGAAAATTGCCTTTACTCTTATTCGTTATGACAAATTTACGGGTAAAAATCCGACAGCGGAAAATACGACAACGGGTAGAAATGGCATCAATACGATGGTAAATAGCTAGCGAAACTTGGCGAAGTATATCGAAACCGAGGTCGAAAAAATTTATCTAAGAGGAAAATTGCCTACACTCTTAGACAATATGTTAAATTTACAGATTTAAATACTACTATATAAAATACGACGACAGAAACGGCATTACCGTGATGGTATATGGTTAGTGAAACATTGCGGCACAAGCTTGCGTGGAGTGAGGCGCAATTGGTTGAAAAGCATAGATAAGAAGGGCGACAAAGGAGCCAAGTCCTTCGGCACCATTATTTACCCTCAGTCACATCGAAATCTGTGCTCGTGAGTGCCACATAGTTCAACTAAACATTTGACATGAAATAGTCACGGAAAATAGATAAGTTTAAACTTGCATCAAGCCATCGTTCCCTTTAGAATTTACTGCTGATTTACAACGCTCAATCCTTGGGACATATAAAAGAATATTTTTAAAGTCCTCGGTACTAACATTACAGATTTCTCAGCATGTTAGCTGATACAGAAGCGATGATTCAAAACGTTTTAAAATAAATATAGCATTTTATTATGCCAGGGCAAACATTTTCAAGTGGTCTAAATCACTGTGGATTATCGTACTTGGTCAGAGCCAAAACCTTTGAGTGGTAACGTTTTGGCATTTCATTGAATTCTTTTAATTTACCCCTTCTATTCTATCGCAAGGCTTCCATGGCCGTACCCCATGGCTTTTTTTAAATCGTATTCAGCCAGCGGCTATAAAATACGCGGAACCGAATTGGGTCTTACGGCTTACGTTGCCGTGATGAATGGAGAGATGTCCAAGTGTAACCAAACACTCGACGTGTTTCGGAATGAAATTAACTCACATCCATTTACTCGATCCTCGATAAAATTAGCAGAACCAAGAAAAATTGACGCCATTTTTTCTAAATTATAATAAAGTTATTTCCAAATCAATCATCATTTTAATAATTCCGTTTTCTGCTCTCTTTAATGGGCCTTGTATTCCGTGGCTGGTATGAATATTGATAGGCATAAGTTGAGAATTAACGATTTTATTTTGATATTTACAGGAATATCAATTACAATAGTGGAAAACATTAAAGCACCCTCTATTAATGACATGACACAAGAGATAACTCGTTTTCACAAAGTAAAAGTTGGTACGTTCATGTTCTTTATTAAAGTTAAATATATGGTGGTTGTCTGTAACAGTTATTCCACAGCTGTTTATTTATGCAAATTCACCAAAAATATCTAGAGTAATTTAAATATGAGATCCCTTACACTGAAAATAAAATATGTTTTTTCTGTTGAATTTGTTCCTATTTTTATCAAAAGCAAACCGTTTTTACGGTAGGGACTGAAAGAAACTATCTGCAAATTTTCTTGTTCGATACCGACCAAGAAATCCCAATGAACCATACCTAAATCGAGGAAAAAAAGCTTTCAGACGTACTTTATTTACAGCGTTCGTGTTCTTCCCACGTATTTCACTCGGAGCATAATTTTCGTCCCATCGAAAAACCATGTATCTACGGAAAAGAGAGAAGGATGGAAGAAAGGCCCCCTTCCTACTCCCTGTTTCATCCGAGCCCATTCCATCGCATCCTATTTTCTTCCATTATCTTCTTTCTTACTGCTCTCACTCTCTCAATCACTTTCCCAGCTTGAACTACATGCATATTTTACAAAAAAAAGAATCTGTTCTTTCTTCCGTTGAATTTCATTCATTCTCAGTGCCGCATTTTAATCCATTATATCCACTCCTTGCAAGATAAACATTCATTGAAACTAAGTTAAAGCCCTCTATACTCTGGTATTAATGTCATTTCTCGGCAATGCGTAATGAACAAGTGCACAAAGCATCTAGCATCTTCATAAACAAATTCTTTTACCAAATACGCAGTTTTATCACAGATTAAAAATAAAAATGCATTTACAAATATACAGTACTAGTTTTACACTAAAATCCTTCATTGCTGCATTAATTATGTTATTTTATACCAGGCCTTGGAAATAATAACCCAAATTATATCTCTTGAAAATATTTTTCACTAAAGATACCAATGCTGCATATGAATTTTGAGCTTTAGTATTCATAACAATCAGATGACACCCAAGTACATGCAACAGGGAAAGGAAAACAATGAATATTATTTAATGGGTAAAACAATTTCCACATCCTGTTCAAAGCGTATAAGCAGATATTAAGATACTTAGGAACTCGGCATAATAATTAAAGGGTAGAGTTTGGTGAATATTAATTTTATAATTACCATTCTTCCAATATATGGTAAAATACATACATAATCAAGCAAGATACATTATTGCAAAATTAATAAATTGGATAAATAGTATAAAATAAATTTGTATGTATATTTCTGTGAAAATATAAAAGCTCTATGGTAAATTTCTGCGGATCAAATTTTTAAAGAATACATTTCCTTGGAAGGAACAAAAAGAAAGAGGCAATACCTGTAGTGTATAACCAGCGTAGATTTATTTCCAGCAACTTGTCATTGTGCCTTGTCCATTCGAGCAACAGAAGAGAAAATGGAAAAGGGTACACGAAATAAATGCCTTAAGTGAGTATAATTTTGGAGTTCAAAAGAATTCTCTTTAGTATCAATCAAAGAAGGATATCGAGCAAAAATTTTTAAAGAACATAAGAAATTACAACAAAATTAACCACAATGAATGGTGTGGCATCATTGTTTTACGAAAATACCTATATGTTTAGCAACAGCTAATTAGCATAACGCCAATAAAGGTTAGTAAGGGTGAATGTATGACCTTTTTTGAGCATTTTCAAACTCAGATGAGAATACTGATACGCTTAGAAAGAAAGGGGATGCAATGAAATTATAATTATATGACACAGTCGATTAAATGTCCTTGTTTTTCTAGATGAATTTCGAGGTTTTAAGGTATTAAAACTGAGATCAATCTTAGAATAAGCTAAAGAAATTTTTATAAATCTCAGCAACCCAATATATCACGAAATAAACTAGTATGCGATCATTGATAGCCTAACGTAAAACGCCAATTAGATTTTATAATTTAGTACAATAAAATTCAATTCCATTCGCGCAAAGAACGACTCGAGGAAGGGCTTTGCACATATATTCATGCCTCCCCTCAATCTATTGGCGTTTTGGGCCACGGAAAGCCTTTGCAAACTCCTTAAAATACCCACAATGCGTCACGTACTCTCGCCATTACTTATCCCCCAACACTTTCCTATTCTTCTCAAGTCGTTCCCAAGACGACCCTAGCCCAAACTACCGAACACACTCTCTTCCCTCACCCTGCCTTGCCATATAAACTTCCTCTTCCTCTAACCTCGTTCCCCCTTGCCTCTCACCACCTCCTGTTCTTCTATCCACCACATCTGCTTTCCCCTCATCTAACCCATTCCCACCCGCAAGCCGCAATGTTCGAAGGCTCCATCCGGCCCTTCCCGGCATGTCTTCCTGCGTCCAGATCGGGGGAGCCGCCCGACTCAAGGGCCACAACCAACGAATCTTCCACTCTCCCACATTTTTTTTCTCTCCTTTGACTCTTTTATTTTCCCAACCGAACCAAACCCAATCACTCCCGCTCCAATTCCAGCGCTCCCCACCACTTTCTCCCGAGAACACCTTCAACCTTTATTTTTGCGCCGCCTCTTTTTACACCCTTAAGATTCCACCCAGTCATTACTTCTGTTGCTTTAAGGAACTTTCACCCCTTCGACCTTTCTTCTTCCTTTTTCTCCCACGCCGCACAATTTTACCGCTTGCCACCTCGAGGACCCACGGAAATCCCCTTTTCGACAAGTTCTTTCACTCATCGCATTCTTGCCAGGGACGTAGCAACAGCGTTACCTAGACCGTGTGTTAATTGCCACTCATTCATTGTGGAATACACAACTGTCAAACTAATTGCATATACTGTGAAAATTAAGTTTACGAAATAATATGTTTCTTACCTAATATATGAAGTATGACAAAGTAAATATTATATTTTCCTACATTTAGAGAGATTAAGCATTTATGACACCATAAAACCTGTTATCCTAGTTTAAATTTTATTGATAAAGTAGTTAGTACATAATTTTTATCTGTAATTTACTGTAATTGTTAACTTAACGAATAATAAAAAACTTCACCAGACTGATTGAAAAAATATATAAATTTCATTTGTGCCGAAACTGCCGCCCAGAAAAAAGTGTCGTCCATGGGAGACCAACTCTTCGCTTTGCAGTCAGTCAGTGATTCTCGCACCTTCACCAGAGCTATCCGAACCAACAGATATTCCGCCTTCCCGGTCGTAAGGTACTTATTTTATTCTCGTCGCGTGCACCGTTGAGCTAAGATATGGCGACCAAACATACATATTTTAAAATAAAAAATAGAAAATCAGAAGGAAAGAGGCCATTTAGATGTCCATTGCACACCTACTACTGAGGAAAAGTGAATTTTTTTTCCCTTGATACGGTTCCAACAGTCAAAAGGCTAACTCCACTCCCTACTCTTTCTTACCTTTCAAGATGTTTTACATTTTATGAACATAGAGCGCGGTAAAAATCTGCGAATGATATCTTGGTGAAATGTAAGCCAAGTGGAACGTAACAAAATGGAAAAAATATGCTTTTCTTGGTTTTTCAAGACGAATACACAGAGTAGGTACACCATGCTAGGCAAAAGATTCGATAAAAGTGAGGACAGCTGAATAAAATGGGAAATTATAGAGAAACTGGGAAAAAGGTACGGATATCAAGCGGAGAATAGCCAAAGCTAAGAAGGCGTTCATGGAAAGAAGACTGCTTTGCTCAAAGAAGATAGGACAACAAAACAGGATATGGTATATGAAAACATGATTGTGGAGCGTAGTACTCTATTGATCTGAAGCATGGACCATTGGAAAAGCTGACCAGAAAAGACTAAGAGCCTTCGAAACCTGGTACTGGAGGAGGATGCTGAAGATAAATGGACGGATAAAATCATAAATGATGAAGCGTACAGAAGAGTAGAAGAGGAAAGGACCATACGGAACACAGTACAGGAAAAAGGAACCAGATAGATTGGAAACACCCTGAGACACATGGGTTTGTGAAGAACATAACTGAAGGTAAAATAGAGGGAAGAGTCCCCAGAGGAGGACCCAGGAATAAATACATGCACCAAATAAAAAAGACAATACATAGGGAAAGATACCAGGAGGTAAGGGAACTGGCATTAGATAGGGAAGGGTGGAGGACTACAGTCAACCCATCATAGGATTGAACAAGCAATGATGATGACTTGCCATCAATTAATTTTCTTCTTAGCGTGTCTTTTTACTCTCATGCTTCGCTTCTCACCTCTACAATGACTCCTAATTTACCTCCACTTCGAGTTCTCTTCGAACACTACACCGATGATTTTTCCTACCTTTCTTTCTCTCACTATTATCGCCACTATCATGCACATCTCTCTTATTATTCGACTTTCACTCACTGTCTCGACATGGAAAAGCAAACAAAGCACACTTTTTTTCCATTTCTGTAGTATGTAACTCACATTCTTCCATGACCCACTTATTTTTAACCCTATGCATCCGACGATTTCCGTAAGCACATCTCAAGAACCCCATTTACACAGCAATTTGTGTACTTGTCTACTCAGTCATACGTAACGAGGCTTTGCAGCCCTACAAAAACGTTGGGAGGGCAACACTTTTGTGCATTGGTATCTCCGTTTCCCCAAACGAGTACTCATTTCTTCATATTCTCCACGGCTTAACTACGAATTTCCTTCTCTTCTTCTTCTCAAAGATCTTTTCACGTCTTAATTCATTATTCCACTCTTCGCAAATATCCCGAAAAAGTACACAAAATCATCCTTAGGTTCAATTAACTCACCACTCATCGTCATAATACCATTTTTCTCCCTGTCCTCCCTGGAAAAAAACATAGCTTTGGTTCACTTTCTTTTCCATCCCTCAACAGCTGCGCGGATGCTATTGAAATGCTTTTAAAAGTAGATAATCTCACAGAAATACAACTGTATCCACATAATGTAAAAAATAAATCATTTAGCTTACAAATAAAGGGTTAAATAATAATATTAACACCGTTCACGGGAAAATTGGATAATTTACAAGCGCTCTAGAGAATAACTCTGCATTTCGCCCGCCCATCCACGCGGTGGACTTAGATTACGTCTGGGCTGCCAACACGCTTTCCGCACCCAATTCATCACGAGCATTCCTCCCACCCTATCCCCCGAATCTCTCGTCTTTATTCTCCCAAAACAGTTTTCTCCTCGTGGCCGCATCCCTGATTCCCCGGCCCACCTCACACCCTTTAAAGCCCCTGGCTCAGGGACCGCCCAAGTACTTCCTGCCGCACCTCCTTCCCTCATCCAGACCGAACCATTTTAAACTCGGCAACCCCAACGCCCTGAAAGCCAGTCTTCCACACCGTCCCTAGTTCGCCAAGCCCTTATTCCAACGCTAAGCGCTAATTCTCCCACCACCTCATGAGGAAGACCAAACCAAACCTCATCTACCTATCGGCCGCATCCTAACAGAACTATCCCCAATCTCTATCCCTCTCTCTTGCTATCTTACCCCCACACGACCGATTCCCAATGCGAGAACCGGGTCCTTACGAGGGCCACAAATCAAGCCGTCCTCTCACGGCCTCTGAGAAGGTCCGCCCTCTACCTCACTCTCCTGGAGTAACGAGGGGCAGGCCACTGTGGTAGGAGGAGCGGAGGAGGTCCGGTTCCGGGTAAAAGTGCGGTGGCCGGCGGGGAAGCAGAGACCTAAAGAGCCCCGTGAGTGGGAGGTGTGGTGGAGTTGGACGTTTGGGGGCGGAGGAACCGGAGGAAGGGCCGAAGGCTGAGAATTTCCGAGAGAGGGAGGATGGAGAGGGAGATGTAGTGGGGCAAAGATATATCTTGACATTTGGAAAACGTGTGGAGAGAGTAAACGACGATAAAGTACAGGTGGCAAAGAAGACTTGAAATGAACGTGTAATAAAACGAGCCAAACTAGCGAGCTACCCACCCACTTCATAAAAAATGATTGATTATCGGACTCCAGCATTGAGATCGCTATTTTTCCTCCCGGAAATCATTACTTAATACAGAGATATTTGAAAAAAAATCAATAGAATTTCGAGGTACACGTGCTGGTATTACTTCAACTTTAGAAGAACGATTGAATTAAATGGACCTAGTCATAGTTAAGGAGCCTTCAATGCAAGTGTAACGAGATCAAAATTTATATTTCGAGGTAATTTTTCGTGAAAAACTCATAAATAAACGCATAGGTATGTATATCAATGGCAGCCATTCCACCCAATTCATGTAGTAATAACATGACTGATGCCGAAAATATTCTTGTTTCTGCATTTACACCTAAAATGATTAAATTTTCCATAATTCATAAAAGCAAGAAGGTTAACTTTAATGAAACTGCTGCATTTAAATTATTATTTAATTATTTAAATTATTATTACTAGCCGGCCCCTGTTGAGGAAGGGGTAGAGTCCTCGACTGCAATTCCTGGAGTCACGTGTTCAAGTCCCGCCTATGTGGATTTTTTACCATCCAGGGAATGAATGTATGTCAAGTTCTGTCGGCCCGGTCCCTGAAAAACCTGATGACAGGCTTAGCCTATTGGTATTCCAGAGATTTATGGGCCAACAGAATCGTCCAAAATACAAATAAAAAATTATTGAAAAAGAGAAATAACCCGCATAATTTCTAAATATTTAAGAGGAGATAAAGTTATTGAAAATTTACATAAAATACATGAAACCAAAGCTGTCCTTCAAGGCGGGAATAAGACTAAATAGAAACAACGATATATAGCGACAAATACTTCTATTTTAACAATAAAGATAACCTCAAAGAAGAAATAAAAAGCTTTTGAGATCGGAATTGGTTTTATGGTTAACTCTTTTAGCATTAAATGTTGAGAGAACCGAGAGAACCTTCTGGCCGTGTGAAAGGAAAACCATGTATTGACATAAATACCCACCAGTAAAAATTAAATTAAACTCATTGCACTCGCGAAAACATGGCAAAAGGTGCTCGAATTAATTTTGATATCTAAATCATTTTCAAACCATCCCATGATAGCTCATAGAGCCATAATTTTTATAAGTGTCATTCAATAATTCAAGATTGCTTAGCTGTGATTTAAAAAAGCACACAATCGAAAAATATTCAGAGGCCATATTTAACGAATAAAAATTCAAAGTTGAATGCCAATTGGTAAATAATTACATAAGTAACTATTAAATTTCCTTAGGTCTCTAAAGCTAGTTAGTGTCTCTAAAAAAGGCAGCATACAACAAAATATAATCTGAGATACCACTTCACAATCACATTCTCGTTTGTAACAATGCTAGCATCAAATGATGTCTTTGTTACATTCTCATATGCATTAATAAGTATTAGCTGAAAGTAAATGTGATGATAATTATGTTAATGCATAAAGCTGTTTGCAAGTACTGAGACATTTTGTAAAGCAGTACTAATAACTGCACTAAAAAATTAGCAGTCAATGTTAAGAATTGGGTTGGAACAGTGGAATACGTTATTGATCACTATTCTTTTTGTAAAAGAAGTAATTCAGAAAATATATAGGGACGTATTGTATTTAGCCTGTGGATATGCTTAGCATTGCTATGAGGTCGGGCAATTCTCTTGATGAAATATGGGGAGTAAAAATGCCTTGATGTCAGCCAACCAATTATATGAATTGCGAAAACAGCCAGGAGCAACACAGAGAAATAGTGAGGGGGAAAACGTCTCAAGGAATAACAAGCTCAAGGCTAATGAAGTAGCGAATTTAAAATATTAAAAAAACATATCCTCGAAAAAATCTAGGTCAAGGATTGCAAGGAATAAAAAATAATTTTCAGCCAATCTCCATTTTCCGAGAATTCATTATGATTCAATTATTTTGTTGCGCAGAGTGACGAAATGTAATTATCAACTCAAGTATCCTTCTTCAACCTAAAACTAAATATAATATTATCATCCGCTTAAAATGAGAAACATCGCGTTTCATTTTCCCTTCAAGGTCACTTGTCGGTTAGAAATTCTGAGAATTATAAAAGCAAGAAATACCTGGAATATTGAGGAAAGGAAAAGTTGGTGCTAGGTGGGCGAGCAAGTGGATACAGCCCTGGTTTCACTTCTCATTTGCTAATAGTCACAAAAACACTCAACGGAATAAATATCGATCTTTGCGGTGCTAAGAACCTATTTTAGGACAGAGTTTGAGAAAAAACTTAATGAAAAGAAGTACTTTTACACGGTTAGGCAAGACGTACTCGAAATGACAAAATTCAGAACAAAACTGCAGACGTGCGGTGTAACATGAGAGAGGCTTTAATCCTCCTATTCCCAACTCTTAACTCTTTTCTTGGTACAAATTCGAATTTGAGACCATTCCTGCTTCTTTACATTTCCACCTATTGACTAATCGTTGACATATCTCCCGGCCTTCACTCCTTATCCCACTACAATGTCCTCAAACGCCCAGAAGCGAGGACTCCGAGAAATGTTGAAGATTATTCGTTTTGCTTCCCGTAATGTTTTGAACCCAACCCTTTATCTGAGCACCAGATAACCCCCTCCCTCTCATTTTAATCGCTGTAGCACGCACATGCGTTTACTGTAGTCCCACACTTTCCAACTGTGATAATGTAATGAGCCCGATTTTTCGTGAGAAGATAAAATAATGTTAGTTCACCGGTGTGTGAAGAGAATAATGATAATTCTTAGCCGCTAAACCAGTCACAGAGATTGTCAAGTAGAACGCCACTTGTTAAAAGTTATATATATATATATATATATATATATATATAATGTGGAGATAATAATCCTTGGGTGAATTTAAGCCGAAGGATTTGGAAGAATTTGGGCCAACTTTCCGACTGAATGCATTTAATGTGATACGTTTCCAGGAAGAAGAAGGCTGCGGTTTTATCACAATCGATCCATCAAAAGCTTAAGGCCAACAAGGGAATTGACATGCCTGGTAGGGTTCATAGGTCATTCATTCTAAATATATTACTGGAAGCTTCTAAAGACCAGGTGGGTTATAGTGAGCGAACTCCAAGCTTACCGTTGTTCCAACTCATAGCTTTAGGTCAAAAGTAAATGAAGGAGTCAGCAATAATTATAGAAACAAAAGAAAACTGTCAATCGATATATTTTTTGACGTTACGCAAACTGATTTCTTGGGGCTAATTTAACACTGAAACCTACGTTAATTCGGAACACAATTCAGAATAGACATATAATTCAGAATAGAACAGAAGGTTTTTACACATATTATTTAATTTAAACTTGAAATTAAACCTGTTATTGATAATAATTTTGAAATAAATCAACGCCAAATATTAAAAACTTATGGAGAAATGTAATTATAGGTTTTTTGTTGCACGAGAGAAAACTATTACACAAACTATCTTAAGTATATGAAAACATATACCTATCACGGAGTTCAAGCCCAAAATGAAACAATACAAGATAAGTGTCGTCGAAAAAGTCGAGCAAATGGTTTAACTACTTAAAACAAATCACTGACATAAAAATACATCATTTTAAAAGAAAATAAAATGCAGAATTTATCAACAAAAACACGTTGAGCCGTCCATTCATCGATGGACCTCGCTTCGGGATCTTCGATCTTGAAACTACAATCGCGAGAGGTGAGTTCCCCCGCGGACATGACACGCGTGCGTTCACTAAGAACCGGTGGTCAAAGAGAACCAGGGACTTGGGAGCTAAATGCTACCTGAGTATTTAAGGACGTTTTTTTAGCCGGGCGAGGGAAGTCTCCGTTGCGCGTTCTCTGGCGGGAGACTCGACGAGCCACGATCCGACGCCACTCCTTCCCTCAGGACGCTGACCGACGCCAGCAACCAGCACGCTCTTACCAGACGGTGATTTCCCCCTTCCTAATCCTCCTTCCCTCCTTTTTTAATATTTGAGCTAAAAGCCTGTGTAGTTGGGTCTTAGCCATAATTAAATCTTTACTTGTCATAGTCCACTTTGTGTTTCCATTGTTTTTGAGCTACCCAAATCAGCAGTCAACTTACCAACACGCTTCAATGTAACAAAGCATATTTTAAAACTAAAAAGGAAAAAAGGTAGGTGAAACATGAGAAGCCATACACAATGTTCTATAAATGAAATTAATTTTTTTAGTCTCCCATCATCTCTATTGTCAATCTTTCCATGCTATTTCTTTTAACATCTTCACTCTCGTTATCCCACAGAAGAATCAAATTTAAAGTACGCGCTAAGTTTTAACCATCGTGCTCCGGTGATTCAGATTATTCTGGTATACGCTGAGGGCTCGGTTTTCATGAAAACAAGCAACCGAGAGGAGTAAGTTGCAACGGAATCATGCTCCATCATCGCCGCGGACCAAACCCGCTGAATATAATTTAGGAGTAGGGTTCCCAAGGAAATTCAACCCCCACAAATACACGGGAATGCAACGAGAGAAATGAATGCTAAACTGCGCGAGCCTCGCAAGCTTCCTCCGTCCTTCACTTTGCTACCCCTTCCATAACCACCCGAACGCAAATTTTACGTACACATTCTTGGTCTCCTCAGCTCTCCGCATTTCTGTCGGACCTTCAGCGGAAGATGCCCGCGTCCCTGACGGTCAACCTCATCAACGACAACCGCCCCTTCACCACGTCCCACAACGAAATAGCCCTCATACCCCTTATAACTCAACCCGAAAAGACCTCTTCCTACACACTACTCCCAGAACCATGCCGTTCTTCCTTCGTCCTCACTCTCCCTTCACCCTAAACCCTATTTCTCGCGAAGGCACACACTTCCACAAATATCTCCAACCTTATCGATTTCCCCATTCCGCATTCCACCTCGTCTCTTCAACGATCCCAAGTGCAAAACACTATCCCTTCTCTCATCTTCAAATATCTCATTTGACGCCTTTTTATTCATTCTTTCTTCATCTCTCCATCTATTCTTCCCCATCTCTCTCCTCCATCTCTTCCTCTAGCTATAGTCTTCAGTTATCACATCTTCCGTTTTAACAAAATACCGCCACATTTCTTTTCCTCTACGGTCCCTTCCTCCAAAGTTCTAGTGCCCGTTTTCATATAAGACGCGTTTTCGATTTCAGACTTTCGATTTCAGGAAAGGAAGTATGTTGAACGTATGACATGGAAAGGTTAGAGGCGTGGAAACTGCAAGAAATTCTTTAAAAATCCAGTATTTCCGTACCTTCCACTCAATTCTCGCGTCCACTTCATGTATATACGGGGAAGTACAGTACAAAAAAAGTTCCGTCCGGTTAATAAAGTTTCCTCATTTTATGAGATGCAAGTTCATACGATTTGGCGGGGCAATTCCTGTTAAACTCATGTGAATAATCCCCATTATTCCTGAAAGAATTTAATTACAGGTGGATTTGATGAACTACTTTTGAGTTACAGAAATTGGTGTTGGATCAGCACGGTAATATACATTTCGTCATTGCTGTTCACATATTCGCTTGCCGTATTACCAAGGTAGCCACAGTCCACATTACTGCGAATATTTGAGACTAAACGGCACGACAGGGTGAAGGAAAAGTGTTTTACCTATAAATTCCCAAAGTCTACATATGAACAAACGTTTCTCCATACCAGATTCTTTGGTTTTTCAGTCGCACCATTTATTTTCGAGTAGCCATTTTATTTGATGAATTAATTCCTACGAGTTGGAGGTACGTTAAAGGGACAAGGAAGGGTTGGAGAGGAGTCTTCAGGGAAAAACTTTTTAACTAAATCAAAATCAAATTCTTAGTTTTTTATTGCTAGACTTTGGTCAGCTTTCTTCGATTGGAATCTGAAACATAAAATGACAGGCTGATATTTATTGAAAACATCTTGGAGTGAATGTTTTACCAAATTTCATATTGTATAAAGAGTCTATCTCGCCTATATTTTCACAATGCGGTCCTTAGTTTCCAGATAGTCTCGTAAAAAAAACTCACCTATATGAAGCTCGAAAGTAGTGCTCTAATCTTCTTCTGTAATAATCTAATATTCTTTGAAATCCAATAAAAAAGTGCATCTAGTTAAAATTATATCTAAAATAAGGGACTTTTTTTAATAAATGACAAAGTTTTTCATATAAATATGGAGAATTTTCAACAGAAGAAGCATTTATAAGTAGTTTCCTTCGGAACGACAAGAAAAACCAAACGTTTCATGAGCATTAAATCCATACCCGTCAAGATCGTTTCAATTCATTGATCATTTTGGCTCAAATCTGAGATCAGGGATACTTTTATCATCACATATAGCTAACTATAACAGTAATGCTACACTCTAGAGAGAATTGAAGTAAATATCTCTGAAAACATGGAGAAAATCTATATACGCCAATTGTGAAATTAATAAATGAGTAAGGTAATTAATAGAAATTTTCAATGATTATAGTCGCAGTAGGTTGAAGAGTGCAATTTAAAATAAGAAGCCGTAAGAATTATGGAATAATATGTAAAAACATTTGTTTTCAATCCAACTTAAATCAACCCTAACCTTGATTTATAGCATTCAAAATCTCTAATCAAAATTTCTTCCAACTTACCGAATCCCTTGCTAGGTGATAATAGAAACTAAGTATACATTCTATAAAAAAGTCCTTGCTCACTCGTCAGGGCCATATAATGTGTTGGTACTTGGAACTTGCTTTAACTGCGTGTCCCCATCAAAAGCATGACCGTAGCTATTACTTCAATTTGCATACCAAGCATGCAAACGTTTCAATAATTCCATGGAAGAACACTAATGTTTAATTGAGGATTTCAAAACATCACAAAATCGTCATGCACGAGGTATAACATCTAACTTGCAGATGAAAACATTATATCTACGCAACATGTCTCTAAAGAGAATGTTGTTATATTAAACAAGATTAGATATACTTTTTACATTAATCCTAAGGGCGTCTAATTTCCAATTGCTAGTAATATTAATGTTTTTCACTATATGGGAAAATTTCTCAAAGCTTTTACTAAATTACGTTGTACAGTTAGGTGATGTAGTGAAAAATGTGCAAATACCTCGTACAGTAGACGTTTATTACCGAAACAAATTGTAATGATCGACAAAACGTTAGTGACTTTCGGAACATTATGATGTCCTTTCACCAATTGAAATCTTCGCTATTCGATATTACTAATTGTAAAGTTATTAAATAGTTTTCAATTTTTAAACTATAAGTGCAGTCTGGTTTATCATCCACTCCCGTTATTTCAGATAGCACAGCATTCCATGAACTGGCTCCGTGGGCTCAAGATCAAATATCATCCGTTAAAAAAATAACCTACACCAGAAGCCTTTAGATGAGCGCTCTGCGTCCTCTTGTACAATATTCGCCGAATATTCCGTTCTAACGCGCAAGCATTATGGAACCCACATGACCCATATGATTACGAAATCGAATATTTTTTTCGGCCGAAAAGCCCTGGGTCTGAAAGGCAGCAGGTCTTATTCCTCCACTACTCAACTCCTCTCCCATTCACCCAGCAGTAATGACGCTCGGAGTACGCCGATATGACTGTCGTACGGCGAGCACCGGAGAGGACCGTGGGAGGAAAGCTCAAAAGTTGAGCCCCGGGATTGGAAAATGCGTGGAAAATTGGGAAATAAATAAGAAATGGAGATTATTTGAGACATCAGTAAAAAAAAGAGGGCACATCACGAGTTTTCTCATCCTCTTCCCTCGACTGCTGGGAGGCGGAGTTTTCGCCGAGAAAGTTGCGTCCAAACTTTTCGAGACTTCAATTTTCCACATATATTTCGATTTCGTGCGCGATATTTAGATTTTCCTCCATCTTTTTACAACGGTTATGAGAGGCAGAACGAAACTTCGGCTATTAGTCTCAAAATAAAGGTTCAAAGTTCAACAAATTTCATTTCTTTATTTGTAAAAGAGACTGGTCCTCCGAAGGACTTATCCGTCAAGTAAAAATTGGAGAGCACAGAATTGGCTGAGAATAAAGGGAGTCTATTAAACTAAACGTTCAATATACATCGGCCATGCATGAAACACAATAATCCAAGGGCTTATCAGTCGAGTCAAAAGTTGATCAGCACATCATTGGCAAAGAATAAAGGAATCCTATAAAATTAAACGTTCAATATACTTACTTTTTTCTCTAAAATTGGGCACTAACTGAGGCTGAGACAAAATAGACATCGTACTTTTTAGTCAAAGACAATTTAGAATTAATAGAAAAATAATATTTACAATTTCCACCGATGAAATGTTTGAATCCAAGAAATAATCATTTTAGCAAAATCCCTAAAAATTAAAAAAAAAAACTTTTAAAACTTAACCTTAAGGGAAAGTTAACCAATTATAATTAACAACAGCACTCGACATAATTTTCCATGGACAATGATGGAAGGATTTGTGAAATCTCTTAAGTGGGAAAGGGTATTAGCAATTTATATCATACACACTTATCATTTCCATTTTGGTTCAACGGATAATCATATTCTATATTACCAATTTAAACTCCAAAAATGTCAAAAATAACATTTTTTCAAGTAATACTCATATTTTGCATGTATTTTATCTTTACTCTTTGTATTGATTTACGTCAGTAGATTGATAGATATTACACTTGAATAAAATAAGAATTTGTATAAGATACGATTTTTGGAGGTTTTGAAGCAAAATAAAACTTCCCTGTGGAGTATCGAGAAAAAAAATACGGGCAAAATACGTATGTTTCGAATCCAATGTCTGCGTGTCCGCGTAGCGTGACGGCTGATATGAAAGCGACCGTGATTTAACACGAAACAGTACGAAAAAGGTTCCCATATCTGATATTTCGTTGCCATAGAAACGAGTTCACAAATATATTAAGGGCCCAGAAAAACACGAGTTTTCTCTATAATAAAGGTAGATTTCATTTTTCACTGCACCGCAATGAGTTCTTGTGAAGCACGTCTGGTAATTCAAAATTATTGATTTATAAAATTAACGGTTCAAGTACCGTTCGACATGTATTTTCCTCGATAAATTAAATCGAGTGATCAGCCACTGAGTGTGCTTAGTGGCCGCACTGTGCCGTGAACAGTGAGTTCATAAGTATTGGCTGCAAATGAAAAAGAAATGGTGCCCTCCTGGTAAGGAGATTAATGTGGAATGTGGCGATGGACTTTAATAAAATAGGTACAAGAACAGGCTGCTGGCGATTGGGTTAACGGCATGAAGGGAAAATGAACAAGTATTATAGACAAAAATTAGGTGACGAGAGTAAGATACCGGAGAACAATATTGAGCAAGTGGAGATTGGAAAAGAAGAGAACAGGTTTCAAGAAGGAGATGAAGAGAGAGGCAGGACGTACTCTTAGAGGAAGATAAAACATGTGTTCGTAGATAGTGTACTAAAATCAACTTCCATTGAAATCTACCTTGACTGGTGGATTACCCTAACAATGATTATGATAGTACCTACAGCAGGCACATCGATTATTGGAATAATCGTTCATTCCTTTTAATTGATCATCCACTGATTTTTCTCGATACTGATGTTAAAATAACAATGTAACTTTCTGTGTAGTAATTTTTCTTTCAATAACAATGTGAATTTATGAATAAAATCAGAATCAGATAGTATTTTCTTTTTTAACCTAACTTATACGACCTTCATTTCAATTAAATACTAATACTAAAAAGAATGGATTGCACTGGAAGACTTTTACGACTATAGATCTCAAGATGTTCATTTGGCTCGAGGATATTTTAACTGGAGTGACATTCATTACGTAACCTAGAGCGGCAGGGAGGAGACGTGAGTTTTCAATAGAATTGGAACGCGTCATTTCATTCGCAGGGCAGTTTCCTGAATGTAAAAAAATAGACAGGCGCCTTAGAGAACGAGAATGAATGAATGAATGCCGGAAAGCAATTTCAAAAGTTTTACAGCACTAAAAATGGCGTCGGGAGTCGAGACAGTGACAAAAAAATAGATTAACATTTCAAGCGCGAAAAAAAGAACTTCACCAAAGTCACCAATAATTGCGGAGAAGTTTCCGGAAAGGTGGCGAAACTCGTCAAATATCTCGAAACTTTCAGCGGAGAAATGGACCACATTTGAAACTCCAAAACACACGCTCACATGTACAATCAGCCCACGTCCCAAGGGAAACGAAGAACGCGCGAAATTCTAGGAAAGGAAATGCTGCGAAATATTTCATGGAACGCCGAACGACCATAAATGGAAATCAATCTTCAAAATCGCCTCCTAACTTACCTTGGATATACATTTGAAATCTTGCGACAACACACAAGCAGGTAAACATTTTAATGAACTACGCTTTTTAATACAAAATCCCGGAAGTTTAGAGATTGTCGGCATTCGAGATCGAAAAAATTGAAATTCACAATTAGGTTTTACAAATTCTTTGCTCTCCAAAGAATAATTAAAAAATAATAAATGGAATAAATGGTGGTGACGTAACTTGGTTTTAACGTTGTAAGGTGTTGAATCACATTTTTGAAGGCAACTGTGCGATGTTTAACACAAAGTGATGTCAAAGTCATACGACGTTGGCCTTATTCAGCGTTCTCTGACAGTATTTTTGGAAAATATTTGCAGACAGATGGACCTAAGTGCTAAATATTACTACCGATTATCACCATAGTTGAGGACCCCAGAAGTCAAGGGGCCTAAGTAACAAAATCGTTGTTTTGAGAAAACTTGAGTCATAGTTGAAAATGTTTGGTACACACCACTAAGTCGTTAAGAGGCATTACCCTAGATAGCATCACCTGTCAAGAAAATCACTTGGATCCCTTTACCGCCTAAAAGATTTATATTTTCACATCCCGTTCCTGTACCTAACTTATTTTTTTAAATGTCACTTAGACCCCTTGACTTCTGGGGTCCACATTTATCTTCACTCATATATTTGAAAATTGATATCTTACATTGGAAACGAAATTCTGATAGTAATCGGAGGTAATATATAAAACAATGAGGTAGATAATAATCTGTTTAGAAAGACAAAATTTAAGGCTGCAAGAAGTATTGAACTTAAAAATGTCAGAGATTATGAGTCACCTGAAGGATGATTACGAAAAATAAGGCCGTAGGTCGTGAGTCATCTGACAGATTCAAAGATCGAAACAAAATCTCAATGTAGATAAAGCCCTTCAGTGATCATATTGTCGGTTGGAATGTCTAAGCGATAAAAAACAGCATTGGTCCAACTCATTCAACTAATGTGTTGATGAAATGGCATGAAATTCTAGCTAAAAGTCATATCTCAGATGACGCGCGACCGATGCCGGATAAAAAGACGTGGCTCCACTCGCCGTAGTCAAACTTGGAAACAAGATGGTATAAAGGTAATAAAATGTAATTATTCCAAATCAGTAATTAATATGCATTTTTTCAATTTAGAGTCCAATATCTAGAAAAATGATAACAAATACAAATCCCTACCCGCGATAATTCTCAAAAACAACCCTTTGAATAATTAGTTATAAATTATGAATGGGAGAAAATATAAGTAAAAATGTAGTGGGAGTATTTATCAAAGCAGTAATGAGGTAAGAACAGCCACGTTTCGAAGATGTATTTCAGAGAGGTGAGGAAGCATTTTTCAACTGGGCGACGTAAAATGCTGCATAGCGTCTCAGAAATCCTAACAGTGGTCCATTTTCCCAAAATCAAAACGGGATCAGCTGTTCAAACACTTTTCTTGGAATTTGGAGATGGAAAATTACTCCCCAGTCGAAAATTATTTTTCCATTCTTTTTTATCAAACACTTTTTTTGATAAACTTCAAATATTCAGTGAAGAGTGGAGGAATTTATTTTTGAAGTGGTTATAGATGATAAAGTTGCAATAGATGGTAAATTTATCTATGGGCCAATGAATAAGCATTAAAAAACAACTACCAAAGGATACCTTATGAAATGAAATGTGACCTCTATAATGAAACCTCTATAATAGAAGACGCTCACATTTTTGACATATGCGAAGGAATGAAATGATATGTATGAAGCACACACATTGCATAAAAAACAAAACCGCAGTTCCATGACGGGTTAAGATCAATAAAATGAGTATTTCTCTTTATAATTCCAAGTTAATTCTCTCTCTTTTAATTACTACTTTATTATAACTCTATGTTCGCATAATACCGCCGCTGCAACATTAATTCACCGTCTCATTCATCGTCTGCATGAATCGTCTGCATGCATCGTCATCATTTACCGTCTGTCATGCTGTAAGGATTCCAAACAAAATTTCTCCTCTTCAGGGCCTAATCCAGCACATTTACGCATAACTTCCTTGGCCTGTCCTTTGCCCTTACACCATTCCCTACCCTATCATTCCTTAGACCGACGGATCGCGCTAATTTAGTTTTTATTTGCGCATTCTCGGAGTATTTCTTCCACTTTCGTCAGTGATCCATTCGTTTCCCTCTCTACCCTACCAATGTTTTCCAAGACAACTTTTCGGACGCCCAAAAACACATGCACTCAGCTTCGATCCCCGAATATTCCAAGTTTTCACTGCCTACAAAAAAGTAGAAAAGTACAATTTTGTAGAATGAAAATTCCCTAACGTAGGTCAGTTATTTAAAGTTGATTATTGAATAGTAATAAATATTTGTTAGACCTATAGTTCCCCAACTTTTTAAGGTAGCGCGAGCGAGATAGTTCCCTAATCATTATAGAGACCATATTCGATTTATACGTTTTTAATTTCCTCAGCTGTGAGACACACGAATAAAATATTGCATTATTAATGGTGCAATAATATAGTTTTATATGGCAGAAATTGTAAGTAAACAAATGAAAATATCTAAATCAGCATTTAATGACTCATTTCTGTCACGCGGTACGTTTGAAACTCCATCAAAACGGAAGGCTTATTGTGATTCCGAAGAATTTACTGCGCTGACAATATGATTGATTTTCAAAAACAGCTGCGAATACACACAATCTACACACTGTTGATTTTTTTACGAAACTGGGTGTTAGAAATTCCTAATTTTTTAAACAATGTCTCTCTGGAGTGCATACGTGTACCATTTCACATATAATGGAGCAGGTATTTTCTGGAATGCATCTCGGAAAGTAGTATGGTAAGGGGTTGATTTTTTAGTGTCAATGACGAGGGTGATATATTTTTCTTTAAAATGAGACCAAATTTATTGATTTCTCGGTAAAATGATATTTCGCTCAAACTACCATAAGACCCACCCCCAAAACGACTTTAACATGATCTGGCACCTATTAAATTGTAAAACTGATTTGTAAAATCAAATTTTCAACAATATCAGAGCAAAACTGAAGCTTGGCAATCATATCAAAACAAATTGAAGGCCATGTAAATTCTTCAAGAAGTACCCTTGTTATAAACACAAGAGGTATAAATGCTAACACGCTCTCTTAGAAATGCCATTACGCCCCTATTTAAGAGTTCCAATTGATGGGAAACATTCCCTATTTAAGAGTTCCATTATGATGGTCATGTTGATAAAAAAATCGCAAAACTGGAAGAATTAGTTAGGAAGACAAGATATGGAAAACATGACCATCATAATGAAGTTTGACAAAATAATGAAATATGAAACAGTTTGGGCATTAGCTCAAAGATATAAAGGAGTAAACAGTTTCAGCTAATCTACCAGCAGCTAGAGATAATGATGCACTACAAATTACTTAAAATATATCACACAATGACTGGCAAAGAACTGTGAGGATGAACAAATTCCAGTCACTCGTGGGCCCACACGTGTGAAGAAACCGCCCACACAAGCAGCCATGCGTAAATGTCTGCGGAAATCGTTCCGTCTAACTCACCCTCCATCCATTTCGCTCGACGCAAAACGCCCACCTTTTCTCCTCCTCCTTCCCTTCATTTTTCCTACCCATCATTCCACTCGCGTTTCCACCGCTCGCGGTGTCTACCATTTTACTAAATTTTCTCATTCAATCCTAGGCTTGACTCTCCGCTCAAATAACACCTACTTACCCATAATTTACCCCTTGCCATACGCCATCATTCTTTCCAAGAGCACGGCTATCATCATGAGTTATTCTGGGAAGCTCTACCGCAGCACCAAAGGAGTCGAGACTCCGTGACTGTGTGGCATATAGAAATTCAAAAATGAGAGCGCGATACCCATTAGTGCTTTCATTGAACAATATCGTTCAATCCACTCTTTTAAGAAGTGTCTAGAAAATCATTACTAATACAAATTTCTCGTTAATATTTTATTTCATAAATGAAAAAAGGCAAATTTGAAAAAAAAATGTTGAAAAAGAAATTTCACCATGTGGCATTCATTAACGTTTATTGGACTACACAGAACTCATTGAAACAATATAGGTTGCAGAGGTGTAATTTTAGAACTATTATTAACAGAATTTACATTTTTATGAATAAAGATCCCAGTTACCTTCCAACTTTAATGTCATTCCTTCAGGATAGGAATTCCAATCTGGTTGAAAATCCATGATTTTCAGGAAAGATAAAGTATGAGACATGGAGACAAAAATGGTGAATTTTTACATAATTTAACGTATATATAGTTAAGCGACACTGGAACTTTTTCATTTACTAATGATTTTGACACACATTTTTATTATCGTTAAATTAACTCTTGCAACTATTTTTTCCTCTTTCCTTCAAAAATTACCACTTAACTCTGCCTATATTCCTTCGCTAGAAAAAGGTCCTTAGCCTTAAATGTGATCCTTTTCGTCCACGAACCCAAATCTCTATCATTGACTTTTTCCAACTTATTACCCTCTATTATCTCTCTTTATCCCCGTGGTAAGAAAGGATATATAAAAAAGGCATAGAGTTGTGTCAAAAAATGTAAAATATATTGACAAAAACTAACAACCTACTATTATTGTCCTGGGCGCGCAAAAATAAAGAAAAAATCTACTCTCCATCTCACTCTGCCCCTGGTCCTCTCTCACGGCTTTACCTCAATTTTATCCTCCAGTCACCCTGCAAAAACGACTCATGAATTTCCCTCTCCGGATCCGCCTCTTTCCCATCATCGTCAGGCCCGCAGTCATCGGGTAAGTGCCCCAGGGAGGCAGAACCGAGTCTTTTAAAGGAATAGAAGAACCGTGGCCACCAAGGACCCTAAATCTATATCCACAGTTTTGGAGGAGGATCCTGTGTTCCGTGTCGTAGACCAAAGTCGACATTTTGCAGATGCATATTTTAGAATCCATACAGTCTCGCGCATAAATGAAAAAACATGACTGAAGGTAAATTAATGGCAAAAGTCCCTAGAGGAAGACCAATGAATTAGTTTATGTACCAAATAAAGAGGAAAGTGCATATGAAGGATGGAGGGCTGCAGTCAACCAATCTTAGGACTTAGCGACCAATGATGATGATAGCCTCGCTCGCTTAAACATCCACTTACAATGAAAATCGCACGCTAAAAATAGGTGGCTCTCCACGTCATGTAAATTTGCCTTTCCAAAACAAGTTAACAAGTTTGCCAAAGCTAAAAATATCTGACGTTCTAGCCAGTGCTCTAGTTAAATTACTATGAAGATGAACAACACAATTTTATTGTCTTCCTCATATCTTCATCTACATACTACCCTTCAAGCCGCCGCATGCCAGTGTGACAGGGGACTCCAGCCGTGTAATGATGTAAAGGATAAGGTTTAAGGAGGTGGAATGGTGACGTGTATGACAGGAGTAATACCTCCCCCATCTTCAAGTGTTTTTTGGGAGTAAATAAAAAATCAGTGGGTGGATGTGCCGAGTTTCGGCACAAATTTGGCCATAATTTTGCCGCGGACATTTTCGCTCGCGGACATCGTCGCGAGCTGGACATAACGCGAGATGTTCTAAGTGCGGTAGGGAGATTTCAAAGTCCGCACTGACGGCGATATTGAACGTCGTCGGCGATGTTGCGCGACAAGAACAAGGTGCTCTACTTTTATAGTGAATTCGCCTTTGGCGACCTCTTTTCGGAACTTTGTGGCAATAGTACTCCTCTACGTCGCCGTCTCAACCAATGGCTGGACGAACAGTTCCCCTACTTCCCCCTTCTCCACTGATCCAGAGCTACCTCCCATCCTTTGACTGCGCTGACCGGGCGTTTCATACCAAGCGCTCTCTTCTCTGCCAGCCACCGGAGCGTGTACCTCATCAGCAGGCATCGCCCGTCAAGTTTTCGGCAGCTAGCCTGCGGGCCTCATTGTCGTGTAATCATAATTGTAATTTAGTATATTAAATATTGTGTGACTGTTGGAAATCAATCCGTTTCGGTCATTTTTTACTCCTTTCCCATTGAGTGGAGATCAGTTTTTCCTTATATCAAACCCGGAAATTATCCATGCATTCACGAAATTTATTCTACAGCCTTTACCAATACATTAAAAAACTAGCTTAGTGCATAAAGAGCTTTAACAGATAATGCAGATAATGTTCAAAGTAAATAAAAGTAAAAAAGAACTGAAGGAAGAGAAAGCACCAATCAAGGATTTTTTTATTCGTATAAAATATCGTCATCTTCGACTTTGCCTAAGAATTGAAAGGCCCTAAAAGCAATAATTCAGTTAAGTAAAATCTTATAAAATGCGTCGTAGCCTCCTGAAAATTGATTTCAAAGGAATTCAAATTAATATTTTCGGAATGTTTTTTGCTCCTCCTAAGGTCAGGAAATATTTTTTCCTCTTAGAAACTGATCTACAAGCGAGGAGCTCCGATTGACTGAGACATCCTCAATGTCAAAACCGGAGGGATAATTAGTTGTGCTACCTTACTGAGTTAGTTCATATCAATTACATCAACTATAGATATAATATTGTTCATTCGGCGGTTCATTCGAAATAGTAAGCCTCTTTTTCAATTTAAGTGCACACATTTCCTGAATTGGAAATGTTTCCGATCATCACATCGTTTTCACTAATCTACTTCGTATTTTAGAAATCCTTCAATTAATTTTTATATTTTACCAATGATTCCTTTAAAACATTTTCGAGGCTTACGGTGTAACTGTATAGCCAAAGAAGTTTAACATTATCACGTACTAATATTTAAAAAAAATTCAGTGAAATGTCCGTTTCCTCATGGAGACTAAACGACGAAATACTCCAGTAATTAATAGGATATCGGAAGGATAAAATTTCGTCATATTATAATTTAACACTGCTCTTAAACCTACACTTCCAGCCATGTATTCAATATAAGAACACTATTTATATACAATGTTCTAAACTCCATTTCCTTACAATGGCATAAACTTTTGAAAATACAGATGGGTTATTACACAAACTCTTTCTTTGAATTGAACCCTTACTATGGCATAAAGTTTTAAAAATACAAAGGGGTTATTATACAATCCCTTTCCTTGAATTGGACTAAAATTTCCTCGTAATTTTGTTTTTCGTTACTGATATAGTCCGTAAATTGCATTCTACGGAGGAGTCTGTTCATAGGATTCACTATTACTATTCTCGTCCAAAAAAGGGTACTATATGGAGACTTCCTGTTCAGACGGAAATGTAAGCACAGCACAAAAATTAAAAAAAACAGAGATTTATATTTTTATGACACAATATAGAGGCCATTTTTCATATTTAAAAAATCCTAGGGCGACTCATAATGACGCAACTAACAGATAACTACGCGAGCGGACCATCATTAAATAACGTAAATTCAGACCAAACCCACCTCGTAATATGGACCATGTGAACATCACACGGCTCGTGAGATATTCGGACCAAAATATGTGTAGCCCCTCTTCCCCAAGCTTTCCCCCCCGTGCGATTGGAAGAGAGCGACCGATTCTGCGCCTGCGTGCTCCGCTGCCTGCCTTCGTCCCATTCCCGAGACCGACACGATAGTACGAGAATGGGATCTACCCATTTTCGCCCCAAGACCTTCCCCTTATCCATTCCTTTCGTCTCTCTCTCTCTCTCTTTCTCTCTCTCTCCCTCCCTCTCCCTCTCTAACCCCTTAAACCCCTCCCCGCCGCCCAATTCCAACACGGCGCAGGCCGGGGCGATTTTAATCCCGAGGCCGTCCCACACGAGATTCCAATTCATCCATATCCCTGAAACATGCCTCCGCTTGAATGCCCGGCACCAGCAAGCCCTCCCACACTCACACGCTAAATCCCACTCTCCTACGTCGTCGCTTCTTAACCAATTCCTCACTACTCCCCCTTTAACTCTCCTCCCGTTCTACGAGCCTTACCTGCCTTCATTCTCATCCCGCTATCTCCGTCTGGCACCGAGGTTGCTTGCGAGGATTTTCTCAATTCCGCTTCCCTTTCTTGTGATTCCGTCTCAGTCCCTCTCATCCTTTCACGCGGCTTATTATAGTATGCGAACAGAATTTTAGATAATTGCGACCCGTTCCGCGAGGAAAAATTACATCTTCATCTGTAAGGATAGGCAACTAAAAAATATAAGGAAATAGTACGCTTAGTCTCAATAGAAGGCTGGATTTCTAGTTTGTAAAGCAGCATTAACGAACAAAATTGAGAAATTTATTTTTTTAAATATCGTATTAATTGCTGGAATATTTGGTCGTTTTTTCTCCAATAGGAAACGGATATTTTACTAATTTATTTTTTAAATATTGGTACGTGATAGCTATAAAGTTCTTGGGTTCTACAGTTACGTCGAAGCTTTTATTGGCGAAAATGTTTTTCTATTTTTTCACGCTTGATTGACTAATGGATATTTCTATTACGCTATTTAGCATTTTTAAATCCAACCGTCGCGAAGTTTCATATTCAAAAGCCTTTGTAACCGAGGATAATGGGAGAGAAATTTACTCACAGTTATACTTACGTGATGCAGGACCTCTTTTCAATAATTGCAATGTCAAAATAGTCTTTCGTGAACAAATTAAGCTACATTTGAGTCATATAAACATTCAATCTCTAAGGAAAATCATTAAGTGTATTTTTAACCGGAGAATTATTAAAAATTGATATAGATTAATGTTGTTTGTCGACAAAAACGTCGTAACTTTCTTATAACAATATTATCATAATTACTCAGATACATCAGTATTATTATGCCACGATTTCTATTGGACCCACTAAATGACAGTTTACATACGTTCTATCCTGTGATTTCAAACCCATATCAAGTGTTTCCCATTGAATTCCTTTACCTTCATGCATGGAAATTCGTTAAAAAATTAGCGAATTGCTTAATAATAAAAAATAACAAATTCTATCGCATATCGTAGAATAATTTAAACTAAATAGTCCCACAGTATTATGTGTACAGCTGTATACAGCTATAAACACTATTAAGAGGGAGCAGGAGTTGAAATGTAAAATCAAATTTCAGATTGGTTGGAGTACAGTAGATGAGAGGTATTTTAGCTATTCCCAACGCATTTATTATATTCTTCATCCTTTCGCCGTATTTATCAAATAGAAAAAAGGACGTAATGTCACATGTGACGATCGAGGAAAACATATTTTCCGAGCCTACAAATTTGGGATCATTGCCGCTGACAGGGACATGTTACGCTAAGTGGGACTTGATTCGAGTACTCCTGTGACGCGTAATTCACGATAAGTCATCTTTTTCATCCGAAATGCATATGGATGGATACACGATTCATACTCGCATCACAACTTATCACCCGTGACCCTTCACTCCTTCTTTAAGAACCAATACCCCACGATCTAATTCACCATCCAACGAACTCATATTCCTCGACCCGCGATACATCTTCTGAGGATAAAAATGAAAGAAACTTTCTCTCGTAAATCCTCATGGCCTCATTCAAATCGAAAACCTTTTCCGATACATTTGCCAAAACGTTCATAAGCATTTTTCTCCTATCCAAATTCGCCTCACTCTCTCGTATCCGTCGTTTTAAACCTCGCACTCACATCATGCCTATTCGGCACCCGCTCACAGTGTGCCGCAATTTCTCATCCCATCGCCTTAAACGACTGCAGCAATTATGCAAATGTGCCAGCGGGACCTCCCTCCACCTCCAGAATGCATCCAACCACCACACACGGGACTAATGGCCTGGGAAGCTGGCAGAATGGGTGGAGTAGAGCGAACCGTTGGGCGGAGAAACGTAGAAGAAGGAGGAGGAAGTGAAAAAAATAAGCCTGAATGGGGTTGAGGGAGAATTGGGCGTTTATTTCTCACGCCACCGCATCGTTGGGTTCGTAAAGCCGGGTGCGGTGTTGGAGGGCACGAATGGCCCTAATTCCAGGGCCGCGTGGCCCAAAAGACATTCGTCTGCTCCGCGCGTGTGACTTCCTACGCCCGGCAGAATAAGGGATGGCGCGAGGATAAAACTGACTTGTGGTCCTTCTTACTTGGGAGCTCGCGGACGGGTTTAAAGGGCTGTAGTTAAGACCGGAGGGGGGTAATTTGAGTCCATGAAACGCACTTGAAATGCGCAGGGAGGGAATAATATATCACATTTAACAGAGAAGATGCATTAAGCAAGTTATAGAACGTTGGGTGAAAAGGGAAAAGTGGGTCTATTACCGATATTCGTAAAGCCATAAAATATCATCATAAAGTACCTTCATTCGTAAAACCGTCACGAAAACTTTTGAAAAGGTCTATTGTAAACAACACTCATACACATTTCTTTCACTGGATATATTTATGTCATGTGAAATGCCAAAAAGTTGCATTGTCCATCAAAATTTCGAAATAAAATTCACTCGAAATATTATGTTGGTGCGACACCGAAAGATATTCTTAGTTACTCACTAATGTGGCTTTATACAACATATAAGTGAAAAATTGCATATATTTGAAAGTATGAATAAACTAGTACGTGAAATACTTTGAAATTTCCACGAGGAAAAACTGGGAATGCTCCTAGGACCTTTGGTTTTCCAGAGCAATGCGCAGACCACATAGACATAGCCCGCAAATTTCAATGTAATGCATATATTTATTTAAAAATTAAAATAACCAATTGTATCCGCGAAAAATTCCATATACTTATTGACAAAGCTTACGCACATACATAATATACAATCAGCCAATCACAGGCTTAATTAAAATGTTCACAGATATTCGTATCAACAAACCTGCATTTAGTTTAAAAACGCAATGAAAACAATATGGTGCCCTTGACAAGTATTCGGAGACAGAACTAGGCTTCATATGCTTTGATTTAGAAGTCAAAATATGAACTTTTCGGAACTTTGCTTCAAGATAACATCTTTCCCGCTCTCTTATGTACCCACTCTCGAAGTACAACAGTTGAACTTAGTCGCACATAGGAACGTTGGGGCCTCCCCTTCTTAGCATATGCCGCCACACCACCACATGTGTCTTTGATCATTTCCTAAGCCTCCTTCCGAGCTTACATAGGGGGAGATTCTGGAGAAAAAGAGACGGGCTAGCAGAAAATTGAGGGAAAAATTCCAATAGCTTAGAGGCGGCAGTCGATTCCGGTTCGAACAAATCACCTCAATCATAATACCACTCCCCGCAAGCTCCGCAAAATATTTCCTTTGGCGCGGCCATTTGCTTCCCCACTCCCATCTCCTTCTTATTACGATTCGTCCTCAAGTGTTCCCACATTTTTCTCCTTCTCCCGACCTCCTCCTGCCATTCATTCTTCTCTCCCCCTTGGATCACTCCCTTCCCAATACCCAATTCCCTTTGGAATCCCACTCTCACGCATTTGCATACTCTCACCCGTGCCTTTTGTCCTCTTATAGCATATCCCCGTCCCTCTCTCACTCTCCTTCAATGCCCTTCACTCAATCCACGTCTCCGGGAGCACTCCACACATTCTTTTCTTCGCCGATACGAGATTCGTCTCAGTACTACCTTTCCCTCGCACGACCTCCCTACCTTTCCGACGCCCTTCCATCTATCCTCCCATCCTGCCTCACTGTTCTCTCCTTCCCAAAATACTATTGCCATCTGAAAGCATCCAGCCGTATCTAAAAGTTCTTCATCACTTCCATCGCATATAATGTTTCTTCTGCCACATCCACGACCATCGAATTGCGAGCAATATTTTGCTACATAATTTTTCTTCGAGGATTCCAACCTCGTTTCACGTCACCTCTCTGATATAGTTCTCCCAGCAATGTACTGGTTATACAAATGGTAAAATATGCATATGCTCCATCAATTTCGTTTTTTTGTTGGAGCATTAATGCACTGTATCGTTCCGTCTAAGTCCATCCTTCATACCATCATTATTTTGCTATGTGTCAGATGAGTTTCATGACTAAGAATCATTACAACTGATTAATATGGGTCATTGTGGCGAGTATTCTAATTCATTCATCAGTTCAATGATGGATAATGACGATATCGGTAGCGTGCACACCAGTTATGTAGCCTAGGTGTAGACGCTCACGAGATCAGAGTCCTATTCAACTCTCGCTCCCCTTTCTCCTTATGTTGGATTTATTGTTGAAAGTTGCCGATACGGAAGAGAGTTGGGATGGTTTTTATGTAATGATGTAGTATTCATTCAATGGACCGCTTTTCAAATGAAATTATTTATAAATTAATCTAAAAAGATAAAGTAATATGGCCTTGCACAGAGAAAAACTAAAAAAACCCTGGTACACAGAAGTTCAATTTGCACGCTTAACTATATGGATACAAAAAACTGGCCTTGTTAATATTCCATCTCCCAGTAAAAAAATTAAATTTTTGCTCAGTCAATGGTGTAGCCAAAAGGGATCTCATCTTTTATGTCACTCATCTATCACAGATAGTGACGTATCGTTATCAGAAAAAGGCTACGACATGAAATTAGGCTTAAAGAAGGGAATTGGAGAGTAAAAATTATTAATCATAAGAAGTAGATGAACTACTACCCTATTACACTACATACAGGGCTGGTTGTGATAATTTAACATAAACAATATACAATATATGAGTCAGTTATCGAAATAATCCACGCTATGCAAAAACGTTGCGCCAGAAAAATATTTTCAAATTTATTTTATACGATATTTATGTAAACAATAGAAATAACACCCGGAACATTTTAGAATTCTTCTTCAATAAAATATCAAATTTCTGTCATATTCCTCTTTAAAACAGTATTCTTTTCACTCAGACGAATTACGAACTACAGGTCTTCTCTTTTACCATTCCAGCTCCCTGCTTTCATCAGGAATGTATTAAACCGCCACTTGTACTAGGACAATACAAGAAAAACGGGCGGATAAATTAAATGAGATCAAATAATGGGGGGCTGAAATTGGATTCATGGATGTGCGTCACGTGGCCTTGGGCACTCATTTTATTCAGACGAATAACGGAGAAACTTTTCCGTCCATCTTTATTCATATTTCCCCGCTCAATCGCGGGGGACGATTTCAATTCCACGAAATTTACAACGCCTTCCGTGTGTCCTTGTCATCACGGGAAATACTTCCCCGCTGATATTATGTATCGGGGGAGAAAGTCTGGAAAACAATTCTTATTACGATTTCTCATTTCAAAAATCTCGCTGCGGGGCGTGTGGGTTACATTGCTTCCTCTCTCCCATTCTTTCCCAACATCCGAAACGGCCTTTATATTGACTCCAGCCTGCATATCACGCCCTAGTGTTCGTGCCAGCGGGCTATTTCTTTTTATGACTCCGGGAGGGAGGAAGGGCAGGTGGGATAGAATGGCACTGAACGATCGGCAATGACCAGTCATGAGAAGACATTCTCCCTCGTTCCCTCCTCCATTCCTTCAATCGCCGCCTATAATTTCCACGAAAAAAAAAAGAGATTAATTTTTTATTTCCATCATTTTTGAAGCGTAAACGCATTTTATTTCCTTCCAAAACCGAATCCATTTGCGGGCAGGGTGGATTTTCAACCATTATATTTCGGCGCTGAATCGATTGTGTTCGTCCCGATTCGCTCCACCGGACCGGGTTGTGCGATCTCATCTTATTGAACGGATAATTTCAGGACTCAGGATAATTCATCTTAGATATTTCATCATTCATCTATATTGATGATACTAAAACATCGTCAATTGCTTACATTATTTAAGTAATAACTAAAATTAAGAGGCATTATTGGTATTCCTGTCATATAGTACAGTGTAAATCCTCCGAGTCATGCAGTGGTCTTGAAGGAAAGTGTATAACGGGCCTGGAACGATCTTCAATACGACGGCCATGGTGGATAAATGTATGTAAGATAGGACAGACGGATATATTACCAGATTTGCATCAACAATAAAGAAAAAACATATTTTTACATTTGCCCGATTCCAATATTTTATCACTCGATGCGATAGTGGTGATGTTATGTAAACGACCAGTTTTATGTGAAATTCAAATCAGCACAGCTGTATTCGCACATTAGAAATGATTGCTCGTAAGGCATAAAATTCGCTCCTCTAAAATAAATGCTGGCTTAGCTTCTAAAACTCATGCAATTAAAAAGTTCGCAAAGTTGATTGGAAGGCTATGAATTATAATGTAAAATTTTCAACGACCGCTTAAGATAGGAAGCAGCATAAATCATAAAGAAATAAGTAAATTCATTTTAAGTTCGAGCACTGCTACCGTCATATTGTTGCCACTTACTTTGGACTCACTATATCATAATTTTGAAAGGACCATGTGGAACACCACAGAGAAAAGAAGGACCGGATGGAATAGACACACCCTGAGACACAATCGGTTGGTGAAGAACATAGTTGAAGGTAAAATGTAGGTAAAAGTCCCAGAGGAAGGCCCAGGAATAAGTTCCTGGACCAAATGAAGAGGAAAATAAATAGGAAGAGTTACTAGAATGTAATGAAACTAGCATAAGATAGGGAAGGGTTGAGAACTGCAGTCGATCAATCTTAGGATTGAACGACCAATGATAATCATTATTTTACAACAAATGAAGGACGATTTTTTTAGATGGAAGTTCATCCCCTCGCATTTTCCATGCGTATCTCCTAAGCTGACGGTACTCAAAGAGTGTATTTGATACTACCATATTCTTCTCATTGCAGAACTGCCAACTTCTCACTATTGGTAGTTAAAGACACAAATAAACATTAGTAATGGATTCCGAATCACAGCTACAGGCTTACAGAAAGATAGTACATATAAAATGGTAACACCTCTTATAAACATGTATCTACTTATAGAAACTGTGTTATCTGTCGAAACTATGTAACTATGTATCGTCTGAATAAAATGAGTTCCTTGTGTCATTTACAAGAGATGTATATTTTAGAGCAATACCGACCTTCCTCATCCCTTCAAATACCTCCCATGGATATGTAGCATGAACTTAAAACATCAAACTGCATCAGTGTCATCACCCACCATTTTGTATTGTATCCTCAAGCTCGAACTTTGAGGTATTTCCTGGGATAATTGTTGACGTTATTGAAAAGCTAATATTAACAAAGGGGATACATTAAGTTGAGCATACGTCAAAGAGTTTAACTGCAATCCTTTAAGTTAGATATAAGATTTGTGCTGCAAGTTGCGTATATAATGCTATCAAACGTAGCATTTCTGCTGAAACTGCAGAACTCTCCATTGCTTGACATAAACTTGAATTTTGAAGAGACCTAACATGGCAATCTTACTCTAATCAAATGCGAAACGAATGCAAATGCGGGAAAATGTGACTCCAAATTATGATGGACTTATGAAGAGGTGTACTACTGCAAATATTATGGATTATATCACATTGTAATTTATCAGAAAGTTATTGCTTGAAAATCGCAATAAAGATGAAAATAAAATATATCTTGAAAAATTCAAATGATAAAAAAGTCAACTCTTATGAAAAGCATAACAATTTCAGCAATTTTCCTCAAGTCAAAATTATTATTCAAAAGTTTCCAGTGGTAGCGTGTGAAACTTAAACATTAAATTTGCGTGAACCGGGATCTTCCTAAAACAAATGAATAAAACTCAAATATTAACCTACGTGCTAATGCAGCTAAATCTCATTTAAGTTGTATGCGCACACGAATTGCAATTGTTACTCAATAAAACACAAGATAAACTCAAAATCGAACAATTTTCCACGAATTTAATTTTTCACTCACCTTATAGATAACAAGGAGAAACATAAACTAATGAGGTAAGTTAACGCCTAAATATTCATTAAATAATGAGGTAATGAATAACACTTAATGGAGCCTCATGGAAAACTCGCGGTAAATATTTTTACAAAATATTCCTTGCAGACCCTTAGGTGAAGAGGAATATGGGATCTACATTTGCAAATGCTCGATATATCTCTATTTTTAAAATCGCATTATACGGCTTTAAAATGTTAAAAATTGATCTCCAAAGTATACAGTTGTAATGCAAAGGACAGAAATGGTTTCATATAAAAATGGGTGTTTTGAGAACTCGAATTAATGGAGTAAAATTAAATTATTCTGTCATTGAGAACTTTTACCCAAAAATAAAAGACCTTTAGAATCTAAAGCAATTTCACTTGACGTCAGCTTCTTGCCGGCACATGCACAATTCTACCTGAATACTAACAGATTCTATCCTACTGCTAAGAATACACGGAACGCAGAAATAGTAGCAACACAAGATGCACATGAATTAATGATTCATAGCACAAATGAACTTCATTTCTTTAATGTTTCCTCATCACAGACATAGGTGAATTGGCATTACAATTTCGAATTTTAAAAAACAGCTATCGACATTGAAATTAAAGAGCAAAATTAAAAAAAATTGTTAACGGTAAATACTAATACATAATCGTTATCGTTAACATACAGTTACGTAAAGCCAAGAACACCCAATTGGAAATTTAAGTAAATGTGTATCGTGATAAAAGTAAAATATGAGATGCATAAAAAGTAAACAATTTCCACTATTGAGTTTAAAAATAAAGGGGATAAGTGCTATTATTCTCAGCAGAATTTTATGGATTCATAATTTGAGAATATTGTATCCAATATGTAGAACCAGATTTATAATGACCATACTGGCTAAAATTCCTTAGCTGAGCAGTTCCCAATTTTCTTGTTGACGCGCGATCGTGAACAAAAGACGATAAAGCTGATAAACGGAGGTCATTTATAAAGTACTGACCAAAGTTTTCTTAGTTTAGAGCAGCATAAATCTACCCCACACAAATGACTGATGACTATTCAAGATTACAGCGACACTCGTTGCATAGAATATAAGTAACTGAAAATCTACAGCGACTTATTCGAGAATTATAGGTAAAGAAGAACGCTTAAAAAGCGAGGATTGCAGGGTAAGGTAGCTATGAGTTTGGAACTTAAGATAACTCAAGTCAAAAAAGTAAGGCAATGGATTTTAAAATGCAAATGCAATAATGAAAAAGAAAATAAAACCGCTATCTATTGGTTTTTTTCCTATTCGTATTCGAACATTAGATTTTTGACTTTGAATTCGACTGTATATTGAGTTCAGATATTTTATACAATGGCATCAATTTCTTACAATACGGTTAGAAAATTATATCAAACTTACAGCGTGTTAATATGAAGCCACAAAAAATTATAAACCATCTCCAACTTTATTTGAGTTAAACATGTTGAATACCAGTTAATGAGAAATAATCTCTCATCATAAAATCTGCTAACCAACTTTTGGCAACTAAAAACTTTTCAGTAACATAAACAACTGTCTACTTTAACGACAAGGGCAAAGAATACAAAATCACCCACGAAAGTGATATTAAAATGACTTCGGAAGCATATTTAATTATGAAAATAACAGTGTGCGTCATCACATTTCAAAATTTAGTACAATTCAAGCGCTAGCCACTTTCAAAATATTCGGCACCAAGGTTATAAAAAGCGTACAATAAGAATTAGTCCAACGAGTCGAACAGCGCATAAACTGAAATAATAAAAAAGTCTCGACTCCTGGTGCGGTGCTGGGAGAGAAAAAACGATAGTGATAAAAATAGGCGCGAGGCTCAAAGCGACGACCACAACGTAAATTCCGACGCCACTAGATGAGACGCACCAACTGTGACAATAAAAAAGAGAATATGTGTGTATACATGTTCCAACCCCCTCGGCATGGCAGAAGGGAGCAAAAATATAAAAAATAGCATTTTAAAAATACAGCAATACATACCTTATGATACAATTTTTTTCTCGACGCCCTCTTTATGAATTCCCGGCACGCGCCACGGAAATGTTACGCGAAAAATCTCACCAGACCACTTCCACCAGGGGAGAGAAGGGGGCGGGGGGGGTGGTGGAAAGAAATATATAGCAAGAGACAGACGCGGAGCGACCACTAAAAGGTAAACGTGGGGAAGCCTGGGCAGAAGAGATGTGTAGGAGGATAGGGACGAGAAGGGTGAGAGGGCTGCAAAGACTAACTTCATTTCCTACCCACCCTTCCCCTTATACTTCCCTTACCTTCTATGATTTAAGATATGATGTATCTTTCTGGGCCTCCAGGCCGGGCCAAGGGACCGACCCAGAGGAGACTCCAAGGGTTACAAATGACCACTCCTTTTTTTTCAAATTTGGTTTATGATGGATGGCGGAAGATGGCGGCCGCTAAAAGCTACTAGGAAGGACACAACGATGGGAAGGAGGGTTAAGGCTCAGGAAGAGAAATAATAAGGGAATAGAATTTCATACCTGCTTCGTCCAGGGTCGTGCAAATTTTAACGCCAACGCACACCCAAAACTAATTACAGCCCTTTAAACAAATCCAGATGCCAGCATCTAAACAATTATTGGTAACTTGAGCGTAATTATATTGTAATGATGTCAGTTCATCAGCTCTTATACAAGAATAAACGCGAGAATCCATATAAAAATGCTTTGTATTTTTCCATAATTTTTCTAAAAAATTGTAGAAAATAATAAATTATACTTTTCAATATGGGTACTAATTTTAAATACTTACACAAAAAGACCCCTGAAGTAGTCAAGTTAATAACTAAGCCTGTTTCTACTACATCTTATAAATAAATAATACTTTTCACGGCCTTTTTAGATGAGTATGATAGTTTAGACATAGCAAATAACAATCCACTATTTAATTATCTCGTCTAGTTTCTAAATATTCTACTTGAAGCCCTTCCCAAATTCACTTATTTCTGGAAATGATGCAGAGAAGAGAAACTAGTCGCAGTTTAAATAAGTAAAATAGAGGATTGTAAACTTCCAAATATCATACTTTAAATAATACGCCTCTTTCAATCTCCTCATCTAACTCGCCGAGTTCACGAACAACTTATTGGTGTTCTTTCATCGACACCATAGCCGGTTTATAATATTGCGTTGGGTAAGAAACGTCTATTTTGACAAAGAAATGACTATGATAAAAGGTTAGACTCTTTATAAAATAAATCTAAAACTTAAAAATATGTTAGTTTGCCGCATGATAGCAAATTTTTATACATTTTCTAGCATAGATTTTGAAAATGAAAGCTAACAAACTACTTCCAACTAAATAAGTATTTCCAAAATACAAAATACAGCATGTAACAAAAGACGAGCCACTACCAAAAAAGCCTATCTTTAACACTAGCAATTGTTGTCCTTCATAGCAGAAGCCACACGAGTACAGTGCAAAAAGAGGAGATGAAGCACATAGAATATTTCCATTATTTTAACTCAAATTGGAAACATGATTTTGCTTATAAAAATAATTTTGTTAAGCAGAAGAAGCCATACAATACTTTTGATTGAGGGAAATTCATTACTTTGTGGAAAATAATGAAAACTTAGGCTAAAAAAGGATCCTTAGACGACAGAACGCTACCAGTATTATTCCAGTATTACACGTAACACGAGTGATACAGCATAATTTTTGTAGCATTGGGAAGAAAAGGTATGGAAGAAATGGGGAGATAATTACTTAGGAAGGAGTCGAGTCCCCGATATCTTGCTTCTTCTTCAAGCACAGGACCAACTCCCACTGCACCGGCCACACGACACGGCGTCTCATATATTTTTATGCCGGCATACCTCGATTATCTCCGACCAACCGTCTCAAGCCGTACTCAATTCCCTCCGCGAGTCCCACTCCTTGGAGGGAGGAGAGAAGGTCTCTCGGACAGCGTTGCACTACTTCCCGAGAGCGGAGTGCCCTTTCCAACTACACGCCCGTGTCCTTCCACTATCCCTCCTTCCCGCCACGGCGGGTTCGTAAATAAGTGAGGGAGTGAGAGAGAGAGAGAGAGAGAGAAGCGACATCTTCCTCTGCGTCTCAGGGTCCAAGCTCTCCCGCATCGCTGACGTCATTCCAGTTCCGGGAAAACGGTCCTGAAATGATGCCGTGATTTTTTTTCCATTCCTCTCTCCCCTCCGGAACGGAATAAACATCCGCGAGCTCTTCGGGAAACGTTCGCGTGCACATCCGAACTTATACCTCGTGAGCGAGGAGTCCAATGCCGCGGACGAAATGCGTTTTGCGGATTAAATCTAAATGCGCCAGTTGATTCTAAGCAGCTGTGTTTCCGCAACGGGCGGTGCATGAAAATGAGCGTTAGTTACGGCCGCTCCGTGATGCGGATTCTCTAAAGGATCCACGGCGTGGATTCATCACCCTGGTTGTTTTTTTCTGGGGCAGAAGAGACTCGAGATAAATACTTGTTCACTTAATCAAAAATGTCTACGAGTTAGAGACTCATATTTATATCTGTGAATAGTGGAGCATCGCAAATGCCTAAACATTAAACATTATCCCCTGCTGGATTTCAAACATTATTTTGACATAACTACACCATAAAATGTACGAACTAATGCAAATGAAATAAAATGACACTCATACCATAGATTATATGACAGTTTCTTGAAAATAAAAATGAGATTTTTAACTCTACCCTTCGCCGTTGTATGAATCCAAGGTTTTTGCAGTATCAAGCCGCGTTGTAAACCAGAAAAAAGGCGAGTTTTGCCATCATTTTTCTCAATTAGATAATATAGCATTGGCCTCATTCAATATTGATCGTCTTATAATTGTAGCAATCATTTTTGATTTTATTGGCGCAGTATCTGAAAGAGGTATAGCAATATAATGTAAAATTGAATTTACCAAAAAGAGGGGGATAAAGAATAAAAAATATATCTCAATGAAAAATTGACCTTAAGTTTTCGAAATGTACATTAGCATATTTTCTTAACAAAAAAATGTCTTAAATAAACCACTGCTCAGCGAAAACGGTTTTGCAAGATTATATAAGTTCACGAATAAATTAGAGAACTCGAGAAATGGAGATTCAATATCATTGATACTTTAATGAACGGAAAATCGTGTGAAAATAAGATTACGACAAGGTTTCATTAAATGATGTAATACGTAATTGAGTTTCACGAAAATAGAGAACTAATATCATAGGTACTTTGAAGAACGGAGAATCATGGGAAAATAATATTATCACTTGGTTTCCTTAAAGGTCGTCATGCTTCACTGACTTCCACAAACCTCCAAATCAATCCCTTAATTTCAACTCCATGAAAGTTTGCCTCCCCTGTCATTAGTAATCTGAACAGGAGGAGGAAGCCTAGCAGCATAGTGGATCTGGTAAACTCGAGCAATTTTCCAGAAACCGTTCAGCTACGAGGGGGATCACTTTAAGTGACCAAAATGGATGCTGTAAATCAGTGGGTCCTTTAATTACGGAATTTCTATGACGGGGGGGCACAGCATCCTTTAGCTTCTTCGAACGAAATCAGTAATGCAAGGATCACTTTCATCCCGGACGCTTAAATCACCTTCAAAACCCTTCCACACTCAGGGCTCCATGTCCTTCCCTTTTGCTCTGAACCCTTCCCTATCCTCTCCCTCCACAAGAGAAACTCCGTGGAGCGATTCGCCGAATTCCTTACCTTACCGCCCGAAACGAAATCCGCAAGCATTTGCATAAAACGTATCCACCTAACTCTCCTCCACCTCGTCCCTACTTCCACGCCCTCTCCCACCATAAGACCCCCTTCTGAGGGCCTATTCCTCCTTAAAATGCATTCTGAATATAAATCCAGTCACCCAACCACCACCCTCACCCCCGAACGCTTTCCTCCCAATTGAATCCATCCATTCAAAGAGGTGGAGAAATCATCGTTAGTCTCACAAGTTCGGCACCAGGGCGGCGACACCGAATAGGAGGCCGGTTTCTTTTTTTTTGCTATCTTACAAAGTCACCCATACACCGTTTCTCCTTTAAAGGGGATGAGTTCTCTGCAGACTAGGGGTTGTTGGTCACAAAATTTTCCGCAGAGGGTGGCGCCTATAGTTCCGATATCCTCTGCTATCGCCTTCCTGCCCCACCGCTACCCTGCCCCCACCGCCTCCGTCTCAGTAAGCTTCTTCCCGATACACTCTCGCGGCAATTCTCGCGGCAATGGCATCTCCTTCATAGTACTATCCATGCACGCATTGACTTTGACAAATACCCAACAATTTCTCACGCCCCAATTTTTCTTATAAAAGCCTCCCATACCCTTCATTCTTACTTCCTCATTTTGCCTTCTTGCGTCGCTCCCGTCCTTCTCCTGGAACGTGACTTCGCGCAGCCTAGAGATGGTGCACGTGTCTTCATAGCCAGGGGAGTTATCTGGGGAAATACTCGAATTGTTCAAACTTTATTGCTTATTTCAGATCTTAAAATGCTAGATTTGGAACCCTTGTGTAAATCCTTCACGCTAGCCAAGCCCAATCACTAAAACGCATAAAATTGCCATTAATTAACATAGATTTTTAAATAGATCTCGGTAAAAAAATTCCCTCAAATGGAAGCAGAATCACACAAGGATTCTAAATGGACTAAAAATAGGAACTAAAATCAAAACACGCACTAGAAAATGTAATATCTGGCGAAAATGTAGTATCTTAAACAGATTCACCAACTAGTGGTCGGAAAATTGGGTGAAAATATATTTCTGATTGCTCCAGACTGAAAATTTCACATTTCATGCTTTCTCTTCACTCGAGTTTACATAAAAGATGTGATCAGCCATTATCATAGCTTGTAATACATTTATCAGAAACAACTTAGAGCGACTCTCAAATATCTATTTATAATACAAAACTTAAACTTATAAAACGGAAACACATAATTTCATACATACATACCAACCACGCCGTTCCCTTCCGGGGTAGGCACAGTCACTAAGTTTCACTCATAAATACATATTTGTATACCTAACTCTGCTTCAATAATTTCCTACATACTAACCTACCCTTGCAAACCTCTTTTGCCTCATTTACTCCCATACACTGATTCATAAAAGCCCTCCTGTTTTAAAACTCCTAATACTCCTCCTCCTAAGAATTTCCTCACCACATTCAACCACAACTTTCTCGGCCTACCTCTACCTCTCGCACCATTCATTTCACTCTTATATATCTGTTTCCTTATTCGACTCTCATCCATTCATCGACATGGCAAAACCAATGAAGCATACTCCTTTCATATATGTCCATGCCTGGACCATCTATCCTACATTCATCTATTACCCACTCATTTCTGACCCTATCCAGCCTACTTTTGCCGCAAACACTCCTCAGGCAACTCATACCCACGGCGTTTAGTCTACTCCTATGTCTATCCTGACATGCCCATGTTTGACTACCATACAACAAAGTGGGAATAAGTACAGTTTTTTACACGGAAATTTTCACTTCCTTAGACAGGCACACATTCCTTGATATGCTCCACATGCTATCTACCGTTTTTCTTTCAGCATTCGCACGTCTCTTCATCTCCTCATCTATCCGTACATCTTTCGTAAATGCAAAATAGTGCAGGCATACAGTGGTCCATCAGCGTAGAAATGCAGCGTTAAGGTTGCGGATAGCACACAGAGCAATAATAGTGAATTTTTTAAACAGTATTAATGAATATAAAACTTCAGTTATCAAAATATTCGACATGAACAGGAAATTGGCCATTAAAGCAGTCGGACACTATTTTTCTAGCCCTTTATCATCATGTTAGCCATAATATTTCCACACCTGCATCACAACACTCCTGGTAACGTTTTTTTTCCCCGGGAAAAATCCTTTCCAAACAAAATCAACAAAAACCACAACCTAATCCTTTTGGACGTTCCCCCCCCTCCCCCTCTGGCTAACATGTGACTCAAATAATGATTGTTGCTCCTCCCCGGCTCGCCTGCCCACGGCGACGACCAAGGGAAAAAATAAACACCTGGCCCGGTTCCGTGTCTTGGAAGCAAATCCGTCTTTCCCCTTCCCCAACCTCCTTTCAATCCTCCTCTCTCCACTACATCTCCCCCATGCGAAGTGGCATTTCCAACTTCTCCGGCGATCGAATTCCGAAAAGTTTTCTCAATTCCGTAACAAAGCAGAAAGCAGTAATGACCGCAGCTCCCTGAATTTCTCCTGACCAATACCAAAGTGCGATTGACTAGACCGTGAGGGGAATCCATGAAACTTGATTATAAATTACTGATTGGAGCGGAGTAGGGAAAGAGAAAATTTCTTTTCCCCAAACAAACATGGTAGCAGTGATTCTAGCACCGTTCCCTTTTACTTTGTCCCACGTTATTACAACGGACTCGTGCCCTCAAGAATGCCAGCCAAAAAATCGCGTTATACATTGCAGTAATAAAAATCCTATATGCATTACTATTGAATTAAACATTATTGGAGGAAATATAATACATTCTTTTACTGCTGTCTCAAAAAAGATGATGAAAATCAAACAAAAAATTCAAAATGGTCTTGAACTTAAATCGTCGATGGTCTTAATGGTCTTAATCTTAATTGGTACTGGATAAGATAATCCTGGAACCTGCTGATAAGCATAATGCTTAGCAGGACCATACCCAAGATATAACAAATGCCTTATAACCCATCCAAAGGGAACTATGGACTTGTATTTTGTATTTTTCAACAAATTTTATGCAGAATTGAACCACTTTAATAAACACTTTAATTAAAAAAAAATGAGTAGATGTTCTTAGGCACATTTCATAATTCAAGAATTGGGATTAGCTTCATATACTTACAGGATATTTTTCTAATGAACCCCTACAAGGGTCAGGCCTACTCTGCTAAATATCGCAACAATTTAATTTTATATGTTTAAGGCAAATGGGTAAGGTCTCCGTTGCACCAAAGGAAAAATAATCCTTGCTTTATATTATATAAGAGAAATTATTTTCCATCTTAGTAGCACAATAGTAAGCTACCCAGTTTTCCATCATTAACTTCATTTAAAGTCAATGTAAGAACTTATCTCAGTCACTTATTCCAGGTGTACTCAAAGCACTTTTTGGAACTTTGGTTTTTGATATGTTCTATCCACTCATCAGCGAAATATATATATTGTTTAATATCAAGTGCTTGGAAATTATTTGATTGTTAAAAATGACCGTGTACTTCAATAATTATTTCTAGCTCTGAAATCAGGATGTTATACGTCAATGGGACCTTGTAATACCTCAGAACGTGTAAGGGACTGAAATTCAATCCGTCTTGCTGTTTTCCCCTGCCAAAATAGAACCTTTAACGTCTCACGGGGAACTCCGAAATGAGGACAAAACGCTAGGAACCACAATGAATACGAGGCATAAGGACTCACGTCCCGTTCTCATCTCTCAATCACGTTATCCGTGAGCTTATAAGGCTTCCTTTCATTAGCCAACGACGAGGGAGGTTAGAGAAACCCACACCGGGCGTCGCCGCCGCGAATCATCTTCTAAAACAACGGCATCCGTCGAAAACATAAAAGAGAAGTATCAGCGTAAGAAATCGTAACGTAAAGGTGTATGTTACACCTTTCCAGGTTCAAATAACCCTCCACGTGTGGATTCATGCATCATTTTTGCCACCGGCAGAAAATTCCCAGCCGAGAATCATATTTCTCGACTTAGTATTCGGTAGCGAGAGGCACACAAAGGCGAAATGCCAGTTACGACACCTCGGTATGTTTGCCATTTGGGCATAGGATCTGAGAGAATCCGTTATCCTGAGTGTAGAAATAAAGCCAAAAAAAACATTTGAATAAAGTAATAAGCAGTTGCCATCAAGTTAGAAAATACAAAGGGAAACGTTACATTTTACCAGAACACATTTTAAATAGTCATCCCTTAATTTTTCCCCTTAATATGTTTAGAAAAAACATATGGACACAAAAACTAACGAATCAAAAGTAAATAAAGTAAACAACTAATGGTTGAAAGCGTAACTTTGTGGAAAGTTTTCGCAGACACGAATAAAAAAAATTTCTTAGTAAATTCCACTTTGAAAATTTAATTTCCGACTTAGGTTTCGACTGCACAGCAATCATTTCCCAAGTCCTTGAAAATGATTGCTGTGCAGTCGAAACCTAGCTCGAAAATAAAATTTTAAGTGTGGAATTTACTAAATAAAGTATAATAAATTAAGGATTAAAATAAGTAAACATAAATCCAATATAACGAAACCTCCCCTTGGAAGGTCAAGAGTAGCACAAACTCCTCTTACCGACAAAACTGACCTCCTCTTGGATGATCAGTTTTATCGGTGCGGTAAGAGTATATTCATATAGTTGTTGAGTTGAATGTATTTCACGGATCAGTGTAATGTGCTAGAGTGTACCTTTCCCTGCTCAGCTCGTGGTTATCCTGGAAGGTTGGGGACGCGGAAAACGACACAATAGATACACGATCAGGCTTCATATGTATTAGCCTCGGAATTTCTATCAGAAGATTGACGCACTTCCCTCAGAATTCCATCGTAGTACGATGCATAAAACTGCATTGTTCTGAGCAAGGTTTTAAAAAATGACGAAAATTAAACGAAAATAATTTTTTTGCAGGTTCATGAATTCTTAAGTACGCCTGACTGGTATTAAAACAATTTTCTAGACAGATTTTTCACCTACTAAGAGGTTCTTTCCACTAGGTTCAACTCCTTCTCTGATAACTTATATGTTTTGCAGAAAATGACAAAAGAGACACTCTAAGAGGCTTCCTATAGGTATTATTAACCTTAGAAATTCTGGCAACGCTAATTTAGTGGGGGGATAAATTTCCGTGGAAAGTCAGTCCCCTGTAATCCGTGGAAATTTAGTGGGAATAGCTAAAGGTTTTCCTACTAAATTTCCTTGGACTAAAGGGCATCAAAAGACAATGTTCAGCGTAATGTTTTAAGAACAAACGTTGAAAAACACGAAACAAAACTCTTTTGCAGGTCCAAGAAATATAAAGTACGCCTGACTGGAATTGAATTTGTCTCCCACACTGATTTCTAACCATCAAATAGATCATTCCCCTTGACTCACCGCTTCATTTGATAAAATCAATATTCCGACATTTCACACCCCGTTAACACGAAATACTTACTCTTATTACAGAATTAAACTATAAACTTCGCTGCTGCATATCATTCATCAATTTTGCCGATCCATCCGTCAATCCCGTAAATTCCTTCAAATGCCTATTATCTAAGAGACCTAGGCTTGCATTACCCTCTACCAAGCTTATGTTTCCAAATATTTACCATGTTTTAATTAGTGCAGCCTTGAAAAAACTAAGAATATAATCATGAACGATGATTTCGAGAAATTAAGACACCGTCCTTAGCATGGAGTCTTCGTAAACATCTGCCCCGACTGTAATATTTCACGACAAATTCTTCCTTGTGATAAAATTTCTATATATGCTTTGACAGATTCCTCAAATCGATTGAACCGGTCGCAAATTGTCTATGGCAATACAAAAGATAAGAAATGCACCAGTCTTAAATTTTGATTCGCTTGTACTGCATAAATAGATTTCTAATTCAACATAGCAGTTTTGCAACACAAGAAGTAGGTAAAAGTATCTATAATGAAAAATATTTATCAGTGATTGTCGTCTTACTTCCGACGGTCATCTACTCATAATATTTTTCTGAAAAGGATACAATTTTCGACACAATTTTCTAATAAATGAAAGAGAAAAAAAAAAGTCAATCTCTAAAAAAAATCTTAAGGAATGTCTGAAATTACATACGAAAAAGGAGAAAGCATTATGAGATATGATGTTTTCAAATATTTTGGTATATATAAAGACATATTTGTTGAGTTGAATTCACAGCTTACCGATCTGAGATGAAGATATGTGTGATATAGATACATTACTACCCTGATTCCTCCGCATTACCTTTTTTTAACTAAATACGAATCGATGTATTTTCTGACAGCTACCAGATAAACTTCACACCTGTATATATTGGTATACCATTTTTCCTACCTTTGAATTTACATCAATTTACCCATAAATATTCTATCACATCTCAAATAATTACTGGACTCCTACCTCACCTTCTGAATTCTATCCTGGATTCCATATATTTTCAATGCCCACTCTCACCAAAGAACGACACTCCATTTACGATAACAAGTTTATGATGCCACGTTAAATTTAATAATTCATACTCTTCCAAGTAAAAATAATGAGCTCTTAGAAGGTAGGGTTTTCAATCTGTGCTTCTTACTAGTCCATACTACTGGAGATACATTTGAGCTACTTTCCAAGACTAAAATTTCCTGGTGAGAATTTATTATCCAAGTGCGAGCGACCATTTAAAATTTCTGGGTCGTTCTGGAGATAAGGAACTCCCAAGGCTGTTGCGATGACCCTGCAATATTAGGTACCAGCCATACACTCATAAGTGGCCGAACATGAGATGTGACCGGGGCCATTACGGTTCGACGTACTTTCTGCCCGTCGGAAGCATGCGATATCGCTTTTCTCCCCAGCCTAAGCACCTTTAAGTGGCCCACACACCCCTTAAATGGCTTCGATGCGGGAAAGTGTTTGCTTCCCTACTACTCCGTCCAATCTATAGGCGGATGCTTAGGAACGCTCCCTAGGGGGGGGACCACATATGCCTTATTCTCAAACTCCCGGAGCAGGCAGGCAGGCCCAAACGGCCAACGTCCATTACTCACTTTGATCCCACCCAAAAGGGTAAGCGGAATCCACACCACGAACTAACCGCACCACGGGCGCCGTTGTTAAACCCTCGGCCCCACAAACAACACCTTTCCCAAGCGTCCCACGCCGACGCAAAACCGGGTGCTTCCCGTCGTACATTCCAACTCTCTCCTGGAAACAGACAACCCTTTACCCTGGGTGTAAGTTCCCAATTGGTGGGCGAAGGATGGGTCTAATCTCACACTCCGGTTGGATCACCCAGCACTAGAAAACCTTCGATGCCCCGCAATTAAGTGGGTGGAAAAAATTCATCATCGAGTATTGGTTGGGAGAAACTTTGGCCGCGGGTCGTCCTCAGGATTGGATTCAATCCCTTCGTTACGTGTGGGTCCCATAGCATTTGATGAATGTTCATTTCCGCCGCGGACCATCGAGAGGCGCTGACCTCGATGCCAAAGCGGCACTTAACAAGTGCCGCAAAACGGCTTTAGTTCAGTTCCGCTTAAGTTTCAGTCAGGCATATTAAGTGTTTTGATGAAGAGGATGGCGGGAATTTCATATCACGGGGCTCCACACCCAACATCATGAATTATTTAGTCCTGTCGGTGCATTTCCTTATCAAATGGAGGATCCACTATGGAAGTTTTAGCTTTAACCCTTCAACCTTAACTTAAATTAGGTTTAATATGGTTATTGTAATTAAATCCATTCCTGAGCATTTGATTCGCCAGAGCAATGATATCCTAAGGAAAAACTTGGACACAGATTCGCGTCGCACACGCTTGAGGCATGGACTGGAGAGGACGTATCGGTGGGTCGCACACGCTTGAAGGGTTAATCCCTATCTCTGTAATAACTAGTTTATACTACCTAGAAGATGATGAAAGGTTATGGTGTACTTGGTGTTCATTGATAGCTCAGCCATAATAAATTACATCAGGTAGTCAGCTGAAGTCATGAGATGGCGTGTAATCATCGTGTTTCGACCCGAGAAAATATTAGGGAAGATAATATTCCAGCCAGCAATTAATTTAAAACTCATTTTTATAATCATTATTTCTCAAGTTACCTTGCCTCTCTTACAGTACAAAAACCTTTCCAGTGAAAAATAAGTCGACAGTAGTTGGAGACAACAATTGAAAAGCACACTAGTGGCCCCGAAATTGCACACCGAAAAATAAAAAAAATATGTAAATTCTTCACGTGAAGGATATAAAAATAATTTTATATCTAAAATTAGAGGGTTTTACGGTAGTGAAACCAATTTCCCAAAAGGGAACCATATTGAGTAATAGCACGTCCTCATTGCACAATCTCTAAGATATAAGCTGTGGCCATTAGTTGAATAGAAAATGTATACCATGCGGTCAATATAGAATATTTGTTCAATATCCTCCAGCACTTACAATGTTAACACCTGAATAACTCAAGTAAAGTTCATCTAGAAAGTTATTTACAAGCAATAATTAACCCGTTTACTATTTAATTGAAGGAAATTGAGCTCTATGGTCTCTTTAGATAACAAAATAAAGAGCTCTAAAAGAGCAAAATAAAAAAGCACTACGGACTCTTTTTATTTTGTTACCGATTACTATTGTCAGTGATTATGATAGGTAATGAGATTGAATATGAGAAATAAATATTATGGCAATAGTGAATTTCTCGGTGAAAAATCCTATATTATTCTTAACTTAAACTCAAGAATGTCTTCACCAGGACACCCCGTGAAATACTGTGCTTGGCCGTGAAATGTTAAGCATGCTAATGTCAATCGCATAAGACAATCAGGAAGGTGAGAAATCGATACTAATGTTTACAGATAGAAGAGACCCCATACAATGTCCAAAATGCTGAGATATATACACATTCATATAGGAATCCGTAAAAAAACCACGGATGCTCAATAAGGTGGAAAAAAATGACGCAAGCATTATAAACGGAACAGGAGCAGAGAAAGGCGCGTGGGAACAATGAAAGGTGCACGTGTCGGCAGAAATTTTTGACAAGAAAGAAAGGAGAGGCAAAAATCTTACTCAAGGTCATCGGCATAACCATGAGTAGAATGAGCTTCCTGTCGTAAGGAAAAAAATGGCCCCCGAGAGACGTGGGCTCAAAGTTGGGACGGAAGCTTGAAGGAGGACTGACGGAATGTAAAGGACGTGATGAGAAAGACCAAGAAATGATAGAAAATGGCGTGGCGAGTGTCGTAGACAAGAGCAGGAAAAGTTGAACGAACACAGAGTTATAACCTACTATGTACTACTGTCTCTCGACTTCCCTGTTTTCCATGTATAAGTTTCCACTCTCAATATTTATCAAGCCCACATAAACGTGAAGCAGGTTTTCACCCTCTGTTCCCTCCAGCACTGCTTTGAAACAGATCAAATATTTACTTCCACATCTTCGTATACGGTTGCTGAATCACTCGAATTTCAATATAAAGATTAGCTTGACTAAACTAGGTACTGTATTCATCCTCACCAAATGGGGATTCTCCGCATGGGAGCACTCAATTCAATATCTCATCTTCATCGTATGGGACTCGCGTTTCAAGATATTTTCTTTCCTCACCATCTTTGCTTAGCCTTAACCCTTAAATCTATTACTATATTACTAGGCTCAACATTTTTTCTTTTGCTAGAACCTCCTAAAATTGAAACATTTATTACATTACGCAAGGTACCTACGTTTTACAGAATCAGAAATTTACAGAAAAGCTACACATGAAAGTTCATGGAGTTTACACGCTTTCATTGGGTAGTATTAATAAACGACACCTTACTTGCTTACATAAAGGTGGTCATATTGATGAAAATTAAATAGCAATTTGGCACGAAGACCACAAATGAAACCAATAAACTTTTTCTGTATTCAAAATATTAAATTGTAATTCACTTTGAAATATCCGGAGCATTATTCAACGAGAGGTAGTAAACATGTGCGGTATTTAAACAAGTAACTAAAATTACGACCACTTCTTTATCCATGCTCGCACATGACTTATCCAAGTAATTGAATAATGATTCCACCCTAATCATCAACTTCGCGCACAACACAAGTAGGTATTATTGAAAGGCAGAAATTTGAATATGATGATTTATGACATTGTTAGTAAACTCTCGAATTAAAGTTAAGAGTTTAGGAAATTTTGTTACAAGTGGAATAGGGTCTTACTTTACTAAAGGAATTTTCCCATAAAGTATCAAGTATTATAAGCTTTTATCAAAGTTCACAGAGAACTTAAAGGTAGATAGCTCAGGCCTCCGAGGTTAATTTCATGCAGACAGCAAGTTCAACTAAAGGGAACCTACACGATTTTTTGCCAATAATATACGCATCAAATTAACAGTTACGTCTGTATATTTGAAGTAAATGAGTCAGCAACAACATAAAAGTTAAACGAGTGGAAGGAAATTTATTGTTATCAAACGAGTTCAACTGCCTGCATTCATCACGTAATTCTAAAACACATGTGACGATAATGTCTTCTCATACAAATATTCAATTTTCGCATCAGTATACAATGTAACACTACAATTCCCTTTCACGCCATTTATACTTGGACACCTTTCCACATTTTGCAATGAGTAACTCACGTAATCAGCTCAGATGAATTAACGATCAGCCATCTCTTGCAGATTCGAGGAAATCGACTTACCTGTAACAAAGAAAAAAATTATCTGGTTAGCATATACCATGCCAAGGGTTTGAAAATTTGCATTTATAAAAAGGATAAAATTAGTACTTGGAAATTTTTTCATACATTAGCAGGTCCACTAATCTACGTTGAATGTTTCCCGATACTCTATAGACTTGGAAGGTAGATTAAGAATTTGACTGGGCAGAATTCGAGACTCACACTCATTCTGCCATCTCGTGAAATACAACAGTTTATTGATGGAATCAAAACGACACTTCGGAGAAATATACTCAGATAATATCATTTTGACCCCTATAAACCAGTTGAAGTTTGGCAATATAAGTTTTCCCTGATTTTCCAATTCTATACGGGATAAAAGCAGAAGCGGTGAAGGGCCATTATATCTGGTTTCCAAAGAAATATTTCCAAAGAAAGAAGAAGGAAAAAGCCTTTTTGGCACCTAAGACATCAAAATAGCATGCTAATGGTACATATAAAAGTAGAATTTGGTAAATAACAGATGAGGGGTTTTAAAAATAATATTGAAGCCTCAATAATTAAACATACACGGAAATCACTTACGAATGGTAAACACCTTAATATTTTGGCGAAGATCGCGAGCTTAATTTGAGAGTTTTTAAAGGCAAGAAATAACTACGTGTAGCTTGCTTTATTAAGACCTGGAAAGATTGAAGATACGAATTGAGTGGGAAAAATTATAATAGAAGTAAATCTTTAAGAAAACTAATGTTAGACATATGTGAACACAAATCAGACATTTGAATTTTAAGGAAGATTGGCAATAGAGCTTGGAGAAAAACTGGTATCCGTCGAGACATTACGTAATATCCAAATGTGGCTTCACCATTTCTGCCTCATTTTTACTAGTTTATTACGTACGGAAAACGTAGATTGGAAAACTTTACCCTACTTTTAACTTCGATAATCACCTAAGTGACACAAATTTAAACATAATTTAACTCATACGAACGCATTCGAGCCATTTCAAGTAATGCCATAACTAAGCATGGTGACCAAATTCTGCGTGGTGGAAAGGTATACCGAAAATGAAGAGTGAGGTAGGAGGAATGGACCATGGATTTCCGAGTTAGTCATCAGATGTACTTCTTGAAACTCTGCAGATGTATGAAAAAATCGAAATAAACAAAATAATAGGGCAATAGCATGAATATGAGGCAACTATTTCGTAGCTGACTGTATATCTAGTCAAAATCTCACTACATTTCCCTTTTAAAAGTTCAGAAATGCTTTTAGCGATAGTGGCGTGACTTTTTGTTCCGAAATTTCAAAAGAGGTGCGTATTTCCCCTCTAAGAACACTTAAAAACGGTAATCTAATGGTGTAGTTAGGGATCCTTGAAGGCATTGCTGTAATTCCATGGGCATGGATTTACGCGGCTAACATAACCTAAATATTACGTAAAACTTCAATCACAAATTTATTGGCCTTCATGTACATGGATCTACACTCCGCCGCAATCTTATTTCCCGAACATTAATGCTCTTCACAATGGGTACCAGATGAACGTCTCAAGGAAGGAAACTTTATGGGCGGCGTCAGGACACTAATTCACAAACTCGACTAATTTCCTTTCGAAAACGTCGACGGCAATCCACTCTCAAGGGATCCTACTTCTCCCTGCGCCTCAAGACCGTGGTTTTTATTCAAGATTAAGGGCGTGATCATGATATTTCCCCCACTGTTCCCCCTATATTCGTGCTGCCCCAGAATAAAATCGATATAAAGGGAAGGAGTCTTATCTAGTAGCTACCGAGAGACCGGCCTCCCCATACAAACCACCCTTTCTACTTGACCTATCTCACTCCCTTATCTTTCAATTTGTAATTCCCTTTAAAACCATTGTTCGAAAAGGGGCCTCTTTCCAATATCCGGCCATCAATCTCCAGCTCAGACCGCGGGGGAGCCCAATGCCGCAGAGAGGCCTTAAAGATCACGAATAAAATGGGAAGAATGCAAGACGAGAGGAAGAAAGGAGATGGAGAGAAAGAAAAGAGGATAAAAGAATCGCCGTAAATTACAATAGAAAATGGGTCGAATACATAAAAAACGAAAGAAAAAAACGTGAGCGCCCTCAAACACAGAGAACTTCGCGGACTCACACAAATGGATCACTCGTCTGAGATACGGGGAGGTTGACTGTAGCGCCCACGCAAGAAGGTGGTGGCGCAGCGAACTAAAGAAACGCCAACCTTATGATGGGAGCAGGGCTCTTCGTTTCACGTCCACTGGTTCGACCCGGCCCCACCCCCTTTCCCCGCAAAAGCCCCGCGATGCTCGTTTTGCATTCCAAAGGAAGCTTTTTCGGAGTAAAAATTGGTCTTCGGGTGGTTGTTTAAGTCGGGACTAAAAGATGAAGCTGATCGCATTTGAAGGGTTCTCCGGAATCGCGAATGAGATTTAGATTACCAAGCGAAGCCTTCCGACAAAAACACGGTACGTCTTATTGCCCACGAAGAAAACTCAAGTAATATGCTATCATCGCAATTAATCCAGTGAACGCAAAAGTTATAGCGACTTGACTCGAAGAAGGAATACTTTGGGGAGACGGATGCCATTTATATCAACTGTATGCATGGGAAGATGTTACAATAAGGAGCCGTGAAAATAGCGGTGGTCACAGGTTAAAAGATGTCTTGCTAATATACTCTTTCTTTCTCTATTACTCTATACTCTCGTGATTATTTTAAAGAGAACGATAGAGTTCCTAAGTTCAAGTCTGAAACTTTATCGACAACTGCCCTACGTAAACCCCTCTCACTCATTGCACGAAAGTTCATAAATTCCACTTCGGCAAAAATCGTCCACCTTATCATTACAGTCTACAAGAATATTTTTGAGGACATAAGGTGACTGATATTACACATATCATTCCTATCTTGGGAAGGTCTTTACAATATTTCGGTTACAGAACCGAAATATCATGAGGTGCATTAATTTTGAACGATCCATTTTAGATTTATTACCAGAATAAACAAGTTGTACAAAACCTTTTTTCTTTTTCTTAGATAATTTGTTAATTATTCCTGGTAAGTAACCGTTTTTTAAGACTATATGCTTCACAATGTTCTTTCTTTCTTCAAATTCTGCCTAGTTAAAATGCAAAATAAGTACTCGGTGAATTACTGCAAGGAACGCTGGCATTATTTTTGAGTGGTAGTGACAATGATCGTATAAGCAGTTTCTATTAATATGGGAATGGTATATCCATAATTCACCAGAAAAGAAATCAAATCCTAAAAGTTAACAGGACGATTGCTATCAGTTTCGCGAGTAAAAGCGATTATTGGGTAATTATTGTTTAAAACCTTGATCATTGTCCAATTTTCCATCCGTCTCGTTCCATAAAATCTAAATACTGTCAAACTACCAATAGCAGTATAATAGCATACGTGATATCCCGCGTCCAGTGTAAACAAGTTTTTTATGATAATCTAGAAAAATGTTATCAAGTAACGGAGAGATCGAGAAACCCATCTCTAACCCAATTGTTTGTTGATAAAAATAATTACTTCAAAAGGAAACAATGCTGAATGATGCTGAAATTTAATTAAAAATACACTTTTTATTGCTGCCGCTGATATAAGAAGACCAATGGTAACATGTACAGCTTCATACGGAGGTACAATAGAAAAAGGTGAACAATGTCGAAAGGCGTTGAAATTGCCGCGAGAAAAATTCATCCTGGACTGGGAATCAAACCACGAAACTTTAGTTTGCATGACCAATACGCAGACCACTATACTATCAAGGTTTCATAATTGTACTGGCAATTTTGGCGGATACAAGGGAACAAGATCTTAGGTCCTTGCGGTCTCCCCTTCACTGCTCTCTATCTCAATGCCTCTAACAATATCAGTAGAATATGATTCTAAACTTATGAAATTTACAAGACAAATTAAATGCTAATGAAAAAATGAAATTACTTTCACTAAATCCAAGTTCAATTCGGAGAACGAAGTCATATCCTATTTCTTTAATGAAATAAATCCTTGGTTTATTTCCGAAAGAGGCCTCCAGGCCTCAGGAAAACATTTGATAGCTGAGACAAATATTTCGTCACGTGTATTTAAGAAAATATTTATCCACAAATTTTCCGAATGGCTAGAGAGTCTTTGACCCTATCTGCTAATAAGGAACGTGAAAATAAACGTAAAAGGTTTTGCCAGTTTGAAGTACACTAAGGTCATCGTTTAATTTTATTTCACCATATCTATGCGCACAGCGTACCATGAAAACGTTAGTATTTCCCCTTTTGATCTCGTAACAATAAAAACGTGCTGTTAAAATCCGAAATTCTAAGCGATATGGCTCTCTTTTCCACGAGAGGGCAAAAATCAATGCCGTAAAGATAAACTGCTTTCTCATCCGTCATCGAAAATCGTTACGAGCGCTGGTAATAGATTAGATCCATTCCGCTGGCACCCGTTTTTCTTTTCCAAAGTTTCACGGAATCAAAAATCCCTCTGGCTCGCCAGAAACGCTGCCAAGGAAATGGATATGACTCTGGAGCGATAAAATATGACAAAAGACTTTAAAGCCTATCCATGGCCTCAGCAGTATAAACATAAATAATCTGATGCGGTCACACCATTTACTTATCAATGCAAGTGGTATCCCATTGAGAATCACCGTTAAGCATCACGCAGTGATGAATAATGAATAGACATAAACGCACTTTGTGTGTTCATTAATATTTACAATAAGATGACAGTTGATAAGATCTGTTTACCTGGATAGATTTTCCGATAACTATGATTTGGTTAACAAGTCATTGCTGTCTTTGTGAGAACACATAAGAAATTTTCTGTATGATATAAGAATGATAGTTAATCAAGTAAATACTGAATGAGATTTTACATTAAATGAAGGATTCCAAAATGGAAGTACACTGGAAATTAACTAAGCGCAATTGATGGCAAGATATTTCCAAATACAATTAAGTTATAGAGAAATTTTAAGCTATCCGGGACTAGCCAAGAAGTTTCACTTTTACGGAGTCACCCGCAATGCACAAATGTGCGAATTTCCACAGAGAAAAAATCATCCGGCGGATGATTTTTTTCTCTGTGGAAATAGATTCTGAACCACTTTGAATATACAAATGGTATCCCTAGAAAATTTCAGCGTAATGTCAAATACTGACATGATGGTAAAGAAAAGAGCTTTTACGGGAACTTCTCCATCTAGACCTGTTTGGACATCTGTTTCTCTGTGGAAATTCGCACAAAGTTATAGAGGTTGATTCCTTCTTTCGGGTTTTCCGCCGCGTTGGTCCATGTTGAGGACAATATTTCGCCGGCTGTCCTGCTGGCTTCCTCAGGTCCATGTAACAATTCGGTTCGGGAGGCGTCGTTTTATATAGGGTCGTTTTCGCGCCTTTTTTGTGGTCCTCTTCTCTGATTGACCACAAAAAAGGCGCGAAAACGACCCTATGTAATACGACACCTCCCGAACCGAATTGGTACATGGACCTGAGGAAGCCAGCAGAACAGCCGGCGAAATATTGTCCTCAACATGAACCAACCCGAAAGAAGGAATCAACCTCAGTCAATGCCCCGCGGATGCCTTCATCAGAACAATTAAGTTATGATTCCTATTCCTAAGCGCTGCTTTCTAGACATGGCAGCTGATAGACCACAAACGATAGCTATTGAATGGCCAATGAAAAACATAAATGCATTATTGGGGAGGACAAACAGTCATTAGCCACTCAATCCTGAAAGGGGGTATTAGATATGAATGACAATCTTAGTGAAGTACGCGGCTAGATGAAAAACACTAAGAACGTGTTCGATTTATGGCAATCAATTGACGGAAAGACATATTTTTTAGACAACGACGAGGTCAATTGAGAGGAAACGTTTTATAACTAGGGAGAAATAACCGATGGCTTTTGGAATATCCAGACTTATGATTCGGAGCGACTGAATTTGCTAAGTTGGATTTTTACCAGAACATTCAGTTTACTATAATAATATTTATATGTTGAAAGGTTGCTTAACATACCTAAACAGTTTGAAACATACATGGTGGTTTAAGCAAACAAGCTATGACTTACACCTATAAATGAGGAAATAATGGACTAAATCAAATGGTGATATTGCTATGGGACATGAGAGATTAGGACCCAAGATCGGAACTTGGACATCAATCCGAAGGGATTATGAGTCAGAGTAAATGAATTGTACAGGAGTGAAAAGCAAGACTGAGTGGTATTTAGGGATATTAAAATAGGCAAGAAAATAAAAGGTGAGGCAACTAACATCGCTCAAGAGAAAATCTAACGTCAAGATAGAGGAGAAAGGATATCTAAGCATAAAGTATAAGATGTAGGAAACACAGGGATATTATTAGCGCCGGGAAATAGAGAGTGAATAGCCCAGGAAATGTGAAATACGGCAGTAGGTGAATAAATATAGCCAAAATAGATTCAGGAGAAGAAGAAAGGATTCGTGCAAAAAGTCCATTATGCAGATGATACCCAAGTGAGCTAAAATGTGGAAAGAGAATATGATGCAGATGAAGATAGTGTAGATTGCACGAACACCTAACAGTGAAACAAAAAAATCCTATCAATAGATTGTGAACCACTTTGAATATACAAATGGTATCCCTAGAAAATTTCAGCGTAATGTCAAATACTGACATGATGGTAAAGAAAAGAGCTTTTACGGGAACTTCTCCATCTAGACCTGTCTTAAAACGTTAAATATTTTTTCAAAATCAACGCTGTTCCATACTTATAACATTGGACGTCTACAGCAATATCCTACGTCTCCATATTTCTAAAATCATTCCATCAATTGGGTAATGAATGCTGTGAATAACCTATCTTTTTTTAATAATAATGAAATCGCAAATATCATCATTGAAATGAATTCCACTAACGGTTATAACATTTACGCAATGCACATTAAGCGTATTGCAATATTTGATAAACCTAAAGTATTAAAACTAGTTCATTTATTCGGAAACCCCATGAATTTGATCTAGGCCCCTTTCATCCACCTCATTTTTGCCTAGTTTAAGTAGTCTTGTCCAAATTATTTGATGACGGTTCAAGAAATGCATATTTGAAAGTTAAAAGATCGGATAGAAATAAATCCGAAACAAAACTAAAGTTCCTTGAAACCCAATGCAAATTTTCTTCTCTCCTCCTCGCTTAGTTAAATTCAATGGGACTACATGAGTTGGACAAAATGAGCTTTTAGTGTGATTACAAAATGAAATAAGCGGTAACGAAACAGCAAATGAACGAGAGAGAAAAAAAATATTTAAAAATTTGATGTCACACTCGGGATTGGATTGACAAGTAATTGAATTTGAAGCCATAGTAATTAAATAAAATTATGCGATTGTGTCACTTGCCCTTTCCATTCAGGGATCGAAATAATTTAAGGAAAGCTTGCGTATCTATGCATGTTATATGATAATACCAATCAATGAAGCCCTTTGCGTTTTTTACACACGAAAATGACAACATTGAGACATTTTGATCAACAAATTGCAAAAAAAATTATGAATTCAAACTTTGACGAAAAGACAATACCTCATAATATGTATATTTATGATTTGAATTAAAAAATATTAAACATGATGGGCATTGACGAATTAGGTTTAAAATTCTCACGCCTAAATATCTGACCCAACGCACTGCCGCATTTTCAAGTCGATTTAGTTGGTGGCTCGGAAAACAACGCTCTTTCCCATTTGAAATAATACAAAAGGATACTTCCACAATGGATCTTATAAAAAACGGACCATAAGGGTTAGCGGTATGAATGGAAGGAAAAGAGCATTTTTGCGGGAAGTGCGTGCGAAAAAGCACTTTCTGGGGCAGCGGAGTCGTCGTGAAATCGGCGCTCGATCCATTCGCTAGAATTCGCGGAGGAATACACAAGTGCTGAACCCAAGGTAAGGCATCTCATTACCTCTCTCACTCCATCATGACCTTAAAGGCGTTTAAGGAAAAAATCTGACTAGCAAAATGTATGGCTCCTCTTTCTCTTTCTCTGGGATCCACCGGTAACGGTTATCGAACCGAAAGGGGCGAACCGAATAGAGGCGAGTGGGCGAGCTCATAGCCAGAGCACTTTATGACGAACGAAGGTGGTGAATTTTTCCAGTACGGATTCAGGAATACGATAAGCTGAATGCAAGGCCGACGGAAAAGTAAGACTCATTTTTATTTTACCTAAAATATGGTTCCGAGTTTGAAAATTTTGTCTTCTTCAACGCAAAGGACGTAGGGTAAACATTTTTTAACTAAGCTACATCAGATTTCAACAATGTTCAACATAAAACATAACAATAGAGTGAAAAATAGTGTGAAAAAATCATAAAGGGAAAACTTCAATTTTTATCAAAAGTTACGTTTTTGTCTCCTACATCATGGTTTGAAATGGTACTGTCTTGATCTTTACAGGGAAAAAATATATATTGCGCCACTATTGAAAAATGTGAGATAATATATTTTTTCAAAAAAATGTTTTACCAAATTTTTCAATGATACAGTCATTTTTGCGTTATACTTGAGAAAAATAAATTCCGTTTGATTACTTACTAAAATATTTACCATCACATCTTCACCTATTGTGTCAACTTAATGAAATTAAAAAGTCAAAGGAGGAATAACTACCTATGTTTTTCTTCATATTGCTTTTACGGTTTTGAGTCATGACATAACCAATTATGTGGCGGTATAGATGAAACATGAATGTATAGGAACCCCCACGTTGTCCCATCAGTTTGGTAGATACTTATGGCACGAATGCAGAATCTAATTAATGTTTCAGTTACATTAGCATATGCATGTAGAAGATTGTTGATTGAAAAAGAAAATTATTGCAGCAGACGGGAAGGAAATTATAGTACTCTACTAAAAGATGGGGGTGAAAAATTGTGTCTGTTACTTTTTTCTTGGACCTCTAACTATCTATTAACGAGCCTACTCCTTAAAATATGGTCTTCCTTCTCTAATATGAGCGTGTATTGAAATTGTATTGCTCAAAATGTTTGAAGGAAGTTTCATATTTAGATAAAACAAGGAAAAAGCTGTCGTAGAGAGTAATCCTAGGACGTGTGCAGCTTAATCATCACCCATAATTGTTTTCCTTTTTTGAAGATAATAAATACTCATAAAATTTACTCCTGCGTACCCGACTTCCGCTAGTATGAATAAGAGTGACCTTCCGGCAAGGCTTACATACGTACGTGAATTCCCTCCAAGTCATGCGGTGGCGGTCTGAGGTATGATAATATATCAAGCATAAACAAATGGAATTGAATGAGCTCATATCATGCTCATGAACAGTTCTGAATTACCTTGATCTAATATTTATATAATATATATATATTTATTGGTGGACATTTTTCAAAATCTTTCGCAGGACCCTTGGGAGCTTCAAAGGCAATTTCTCCACCACACAATTTTTAAAATACCAATTAAGTTTCGTTCGTGAATTAATACTTGGTTTTCATAAAAATCAAATTAAATAGAAACATTCTTGTAAAGTGATAAAGGCATAAAAAAGGCTATGGTAATGGATCATAGGCGGAGTGGATAGAAACGCGATTTCCATGACACGAAATTCCTTGAGGTATTTAAACATTTTTTGAAATCATACATTTTTTTACTTAATGGGCTATGAAAACAAAGGTTTGGTACGTGTTACCAGTAACGGAGTGAGTAGGAAATTTTATGTGCGGCAATGAAACTCTAAATGAGCGCTTCTTTTAGAATCCTTAAAATACAAATTATAAGCGACTAAATTATTGACAATGAAGTAAAACTGAATATTACAACCAGTAACTTGTTTCAAAGGTAAGAGAAAAGGATCGATATTCGCTCTGATTAAATGAGAACAAAACGAGTAGCATTGATATATTTACTAATACGAGCCCACAGTAGGCAAAATTGGCCACTGGAAGTCATCGAAATATTGCAATAAATACTCATTTTCTGGGCAAAAACATGCAATATTAAAGATAATTGTCATCACAGAGTCATGACTACTACATGTCTTGTAAGATTAAAAAAATAAACTTTTTATGGCAATCAAAATGAATTGCCATTAGCGGTATACCAAAAATGAGACGAGGTGATTGGATTTCTAGCATTAAACTCCAAAAGGACAAAACAAAATAGATGCCATAGTCACAACAATCTGAGAAACCAAGGAGGTCAGGGTATATATTCAGCTTCTTTCTATAACTTGAACCTGCAAAACAATGAATACGCAAAAAAGCTTGGGTCCTTATCTAGCGAATCTGATATTTAAATTCAGGATTTTCAGCATGAAATCAGAGTTTCGACCAATCCTACACATTCTCAGACCAAAAAAGATCACATTAGAACTGCACGGTTCATTTGACTAAATGCAGACCTCAGATATGTAGGATATTAAGGAAACCGATGAATTATGCATCGCTTCGTGCACGGCGAATGTCTAGATATTGGAGAAAGCGGGGATAGACTGACAGGATGGCAAAGAGAATAACAACGTACTCGGGAAGGCTCGCCCACGACCTCTCCGGACACCTTGACGTCCCAATACTCCGTATGCCGGGTGTGGACGGGGGAAGCCGGGATTTCGCCGTGGCGTCCCATTAAAAACCATTACGTGACCTCACACCGCAGAATCGCGCTCGCAGGCCGGGCACGCGTAGCCACCGTCGCATTCCAGCGTCCGTGGGCGTCCTCCAAAACCGACGACCAACACTCGCAAACACCCCCCTCCACCCCCCCCACCTCTCCGCCTCTTCTTCGCTCCGACGGAGCCTCCCCGAAACCGTCTCCCGGACAACAAAACCCGGGACCCCAAAACGGCATCATAAACGCAGCCGGGTGGCCCTGCGGTGATTCTGGGTCCACACGGATTTAAACGCGGATGATTTCGTAATGGAGGTGCTCCACCGTTCTCCGTCTACCTCGACGCACGAACGCCGGTCCCTTCACCTCCCCACACGCGAGCCCAGCTCACACCGCACTGGTTTCACGCGACCAAAGGAAGGGAAGCGCGTCTCTGTTCTTCCCACACAACAACACACAACTCCTACACTTGTAATCTGCACAGAGGGTGGAAACATCGCAAGAAAAAGTCGTCTTCAGATCATTAAGATTTTCATGACTACGATTGGTTAAAAACGCATTTCCTGATTTCAATGTCATTTATTAACAATTTTGTTTTAAATAATTCCATACCCCAAACTACCATACATGTTTCAAAAACTTGTAGTTTGTATGCTAAAGATGATGAGAATTTAGTAAGTTTCTTTCGCTGCAAGCACTTGTAGAATAACTATAATGGGTTAATTTTTAATTGGTTGTAAAAATTAAGTTTTTTTCACATTAGTGCGATTCATTTTTAAAATAAACCTTGAAATTTGACACATCATAGCATAGTGTGTTTAACAAATCAAGTACACGTAACAAATCACTTCTATTTGCAATAATCTGCTCTTGTATCGTATAAAATAAAACAATCTGGATAGCACAAACCAACATTGTAGATTTCACAATAATCCCTAGCTTCTTTCTTCCGTCATATTAAAATGAATGGAACAAAGAAATTCATCTTATGCTGCTCTCTATGATATTTCTGTGGAACACCAAGCATCAAGCAACGCAAAGAATCAACCGAATAGTCCAGTCGCTAGAGGGGTCCAACCCCACATTAAATCAGGTAGTTCTGATTTTTAAAAATGTTGTACGGGAAAGTTAGAGAGTGCAAAACCCGTTTTCGTCATCCCCATCCCTCTGCGTTTTCCGCCATCTGGAAAAAAACCACCGAAAAACGTTATCCAGTTTTCCGCTTATAATTCCTAAACAATGCATCGTAGCCGGAAACGTTTTGAGATGTGCAATTTAAAGGCAAATACCATCTCTGCAACTTACTTGAGTGTATATTTACTAAAATCAGTTTTTCATAGAATTTAAGCCATCCAAAGGGACGGAATAGTGACCATTTTGCTCGAATTGTGATTTTACACCTTTGCTACTCGGTACCTCCCTTTGCCATTGGTCGTGGAAATAAAGATAATGAGTGATTCTTGAAGGAAATTTTGTCTTCTACAAGAATAAATATGGAACAAATTTAGCTGCGATGCACCGTTTAAAAGTTATAAGCGAAAAACTGGACAAAGTGCCGTTTTTCGGTGGTTTTTTCAAGATGGCGGAAAACGCAGAGGGGTGGAGATCACGATAACTTGGACTTTTCACTTTCTAACCATCCCGAACAACATATTAAAAAATCAGAACTACCTGATTAAATGTAGGGTTATACCCGTTTTTACCCCTCTAGCGACTGGACTAGAAGCCCGTTAATTTAACGTGAGAATTCCGTTGTATGAGCGAGAAATGAAGCGCGGAGATCCTACGGGCGCCGGCATATAGAGGAAATTGTGGTGCTCGTAAATACTCCGGGCATAGGGTCGAAAGTGTTAAGATTATGTTAGCTTATATTAATTATCAGCGCAATAAAGCATTCGGAGACATTTATCCGCAATATTTCTTCACCAAACATAGCAACTTTCCTCAGCATTTACAATTGATAGGTATACTTAAATAATATGAATATAATTTCCGACTATATATTATGGCAACTGACTCGGATGGATCAGAATATGACAATGAATATTCAAATTCCAATTATCTGACGAGCACGTTGCATGCATCCCTTCATTCTTAATTATCCATTCGGCTTGTCTCATCCAAGCTCTTGGGTGTTTTTCTCGTCACATCAAATAAGATTTTGCCTCTTGTCAATTCAAGTACGTCCTAAAAATGCTCTCACAGATAATCACAGGCTTTTAAAATACATTTCAAGTAGATACCATGAGCTTAACCGTTTCTTAAAAATCACCTTGGGTTCGATCTTTCCATCCGCTTCCTAACTTCACGAATCCACCAGTTTAATATGTTTTTTTTCTATTTCTGCCAAGCACAAATGTCGTTTTACAGTAAATTTCCTGTCAAAGCCATTATTTATTACGCCTCCACTTGTTTACACGTGTTCACTGAAGTTGTACGTACTTGGGAATTCTTCCGCATAGGCACCAAAAGGGAATTGTCCACCGACCACTCTAATCTCAACGGTGATTGCGTTTTTACTAATTTGTGCGTAAAGTTAAAAACGATGACCAGTTTGTTTGTCAATTCTGAGGCATTGGTTAACTAATAGAAGGTAACGTTTTATGAAACGGGTGAAATGAACCTGAGTAGATAAGATATTAAAATAGTGCAAACATTGGTTTGGAGAGATGATTCAAATTATATTAAAATTACATAATTCAAGTTGTTGCTAAAAGTATCCCGTTACCAAAGACATAAATCTCACCAAAGAGGAAAGATAACTGAACCGATCAGTATACGTGCCATGCAATGGTTACTTCAAATTTATGGTGGTTTCTTCAATGACAGTTTCAAATTTAGCATTCATACATTACGAGTGTTTCATAATTTTTCTGAGACACTGACAATCGTTACTAAATGTCACACGCGTTCCGTAGCAGTATATCATGTAATTAGTGCCATTTTCCCGCAGGGCTTCTAAGCCTAAGATTTTAGCTAGATTGTAGAACCGATAGGTTTAAAATGTCATTTTTTCCGCGTACCATTCGGGACCACAACAGCTGTGATCGTTGTCATGAATAGTTCGAATTGTGACAATAGGCAGACAGTTAATCATTCTCTTTTTATTCTCTACGTTATTATTTATGCGTGATGTAAATATTGATGTTCTTATTTATGCATGATATTTTGAATATGTAGTAGTAGTCTTTGTATCCCTTGCATGTTGGAACGAATGATGATAGAATGTTTCTTGGTTATTAGATTTTTAATTGGCACTTGGCAAGTGTGGTACGCGGGTTTCAATGTAATTTCGGTGTTCTACCGTATCATTCATGCATGCCTGGTTTGGAAGCACCCCCTGCCACACACCCTTTGGGTGGCTTGCAGGGTATGACGTAGATGTAGATGATTTTCATCTCCTTTACCACCTTCTTTGATTCATTGCTAAGTACTTTGACTAATTGCCATTTGCCTTTTACCTCTACTTATTTTTTTTGTATTTTTCTTAACCATTGTAGAATGAAATTATAAACATTACTAGCTACTTCATATTCCGCGTATTTTCCAGGGCTAGGAATTAACTTTGGAGCGCAGAATTAAGTTTCGTTCCAGTCAGGTGATTCACTTTAAAAGAACCGAAAAGCCTATTTTAAGGTATGCCAGCAACATACACTAGAAAAATATCTCATACCTATCAATATAAAATCAATGTCTCTTTCAAAATTCCGAAACAAATGCATTAGAATTAGAAGAGTTTTTGAGAAGGACTGTTTTTGTGCCTTTTTGTGCATTTTTTTCGTCCGAGCTGAAATGTAAAAAAAAACAATTTTTAAACTCTTTTGAATTTAGTATCATTCACTCTTACCTAGAAATAATTTAAAGAAGTTGATTGAGAATTGATATAGGAATATCTGGATCATGCTATAATCTTCCGAGCATTGAGGGTTATGATAAATCGTCTAAAAACTCAAATATATAGTGTGGATCACAAACAATAAAGTCCACAAACACAAATGTCCCTGTAGCTTTCCAAAGAAGCCATGCATAGTATATCCGTTTACATTAATGCCTAAATGCCCTGTGGTCTGAAACTTGGACAATCACCGGGAAAAAGGACCTTACATAAGCAATATTACAATAATTGCCTGGGGTCAATAGAAAAATATTTACACAGATTGATTAACGCCGATATAATTACGAGATGCAGAGAAATACGGGAGCTTAAATGTTCTTCGTGCCTTCCACAACACGTTTATGTAAGGAACTTGAATAAAAATAACCCTGACAAAAGAGTTTGACAGGAATATTTTTTAATGAAAAGAGGCAAGACGAAAAGCAAACACAGCTTTGTCTCTCTCTCCTCTTTTTTTTTAAGAAATGAGGCCATTTGCCGATTTAATGGTGTCCTGCATTCGAGCTAAGAATTCTCTGAAACACCATTTCGGCCGCTAGTCTTGTAGAAAGGCATTGTTTCAGGTGAAATTCGAGCAAGGAGAATTAAAAAAAAGGAGAGTACAATGGCCAGTGAAAGGAGAGTTGTTTCCAAAAATAACTGTTCTTAACGGTAATGGCGCCACCCAAGCAAGTCAACCACGTTGAGGCACGTATGACATTAACTTCAAACTTAAGGGCATCTCATTCCCTTTATATCCCTTCATGTTCTCCATTCTCTTTCCTGGTACAAAGCCATTCTCATTTTCTTCTTTTTTCCATCACTTACACATTGCTTCTACCATACAGAAACTGTTAGTATTCCTGGATGGACCTTTGCTTTTTGCCTCAGTATTCCACACATGTAGTCAAGTAGTTAGTGTGCACATTACAATTCCATATTTTAATGCCATTAAAAGAAAAATTTGAAAATCCTACGACGCAAGCAATAAACAACTAAAAAGAATATGCAATGCTCAGAGAAGGTAAATTGCTACGCATGGCAAATCTCGTTTACTGCATCTGAAATTGATATGAAAAATGATTGTTCCTCCTACATTGAAATAATTTTTATCAAATGTTTTATAGCACTTGTGAATTTTTTTCTTGAAAATAATTGCTTCCAATGCGCACTTAGTTCAGCCCCAATTATTATTTTGTCAATGAAATTCATATACGTCACTTTCACTGATGTCCCAAACCAGAAATAAATGACGAACTTCAAGCCTGCAACACACCTTCGCCAAAGTGTGAGGTACGGGTAATCAAGAAAAGCGCATCCAAATATTATTTCCAATTTTTTTCCGATAGTTTTATTTCTAAGTCCGCCGGGCCCGCACTGCAATCTGGAAACAGGCTTGAAATAAGCTTTATAAATACTCTTCGCGTACCGAAGAGGCTGAGATGCCATAAAATGTGCTTGCCACAATTTTAAGCCGAAATAACCAGTGATAGACAATAATCAGTCCTGAAAAACGCACCACAGTCATTGAAGAATTTGATCTGAGGGTGAAATTTGTTCCTATCCTGGCGGAATTAAGACGCAAATTGGAAGCATACATGACCAAAATCGAGATTTCTTTCTCCAAAACTCTATTTCCTTGCAATTCAAGAGTCGAAACATTTACTCCCCTTGACTTCTCCTTCCGCACCTTGGCCCCATGATTGCGGAGCGGGGGTTCTACAGAGGACAGTTTGCTCCCCGCCGAACCTTCTCAAGCCGCCGCGGGACGTGCTACGCAGGACTACAGAGTTAAAACGGTTTTCCGTCGCTCTAGCCTCATTCCACCCACCCACTTCGACTCGGTCCTTATCTTATTTACAGCGCAGCTTGTTCCACCAGAATACCTTCACTCCCCTACCTCATTCTTTCCTTCTTTCTACCAAAAACTGCCAGACTGTTCCTTATCTCGCCATCTCGACGCAATTCCGCCCTTAAAGCCCTTTTCAACTCCCACTCCGCGCGTCACGCCTGCATTCCCTTGCCCTTCTTGCCGTTGAGCAGACCGCCGGGTTTACCCCACTTTTAACCCTACGCGCTTAGTCAACTCTTTTCTCCCTCTCATTTTTCGCTTCCCTCCTCGTTAATCCCGACTCTCCTTGCCCCTCATTTTCACATGTCCCCAGCAATGGCCCTTCCTCCTCTCTCATTCTCGGATGCCTGGCCCCTTCCAAAGAGCATCTAAAAGGCCGTGAAATGCCTGCTGCGCCGCGCAACAGATAAAGAGGACCAGGAACGCCGAAGAGATGTGGCAGGCATGAAAGCCGAAGAAATTCATTTCGACCTCGCGCACATGGGGTAAATATTGAGTATTGTCGTCAAATTCAAACCACAATATATCGGACTTCTAATTACAGAGTGCGACAGGAGAACAATTTTATTTGATAACGAGACTAACAAAATCGAGATTTATCACAATTACATTCCTGAAATAAATGGAGTGACCACCACCCCATTTAATATAATACTCATTGACAACAATACATTTCGTGGAGAATTGAAAATAGTGTAGGTACTTTCCCTGAAGTATTTTAAGAGGTAACTCCCATACCACCGTACGGTACTTTTTTGTCAGGTATTACTTACGCAAGACTAAATAATCTGATGATAAGGACAAGCATTGCCTAGCCGTGATGAAACCCAGGTTTGGTATAAGAAATGAAAGACAATATTAGAGTATCTTCCTTAATATTTCTCTTAATTAAAAACGTAGCACCTAAATACAACTGACCCAACTATTAGTTCTATCGGATAAAATAGTAACAATAGTATTATAAAGTAGTAAAAAGTGAAGTTTTATTTCTTTGGGATCTCATTCCAGCGGATTTCAATAGCTCTTTAATTACAAAGATAGGCTAGCAACATGAGAAATACTGACGGGAGCAAGAGAGATTGATGAGGAAAAAATCAGTAAAGAGTTTAATCTAAACGAGGGTGCTTGTCATGGCTTATCTACATAGAAGACTACACCAGTAATAAAGAAGAGGAAGAAGAAAATCCTTTGTGATCATTTTCCGAACTTCGATGAAGCCTGGGCAAGAGATAGTTATGGGTGGGTGTTGATATCAGTTCAAGGAAAAAAAGAGCATAATTCTCTGTAGGGATTATTATTGCAAATTGACGTTTCAGTTCGTTCAAGACTTTCTCGGCGTTGGAAGTTGGAAGATAACACTTTACACTGCACTAGCATTTAAATGGTTCATTTTCCTTAAAAGGGGGAGTGTTTTATAGGAAAAATCGCGAGGCAAAAATATAAAGCTAAGTAAGAGTTAACATTTAAAAAAGCCATCATGAGCCCCTTTAATTGACATTGATAAGCCCTTTCAGGGCAAAGGAAATGCTGACAAACGTTTATGATCACTTTCCATACAGATTATTTCAGCAAATAATTGAAAGAGAAGTAGATTTCATATATTGAAACAAAAAACTCACATACACCAACGCCATAAGTAGCAACTTCACCGTTAACTCAGAGAATTCTCCCATCCCCATTATCACGACAGACAATACGTATTATACATGAGTATGAGCTACTGGAACTCTTTAAGGACATGTATGAATATTCGCAATTAACAGGACATTTGACTACATACCTGGTAGCCCATGTGAAAAATGAGGAATATTAAACCAAAGCTGAGTCTAGTAGCTTCTGTTTGTGCATACTTATTTCATAATAATCTTTTAACTGAGAGCTAAACATTTACGAGAAAGGATAACTCTTATGTGGAAATTGTGGATAAGTTATTTATACATGAATCTAAAATTTAGACGCCAAGTTATATAGAAGGAAGTGCGTGCTGTTCGGCCATTTTCGGGATTTCGAGATTATACCCCGCTTTCCCTTACTGCCATTTTTTTATATTTTATTCCGTTATCAGACAGGGGAACGGGAAAAGAAAGCCTCTGGTTTCCTTCACTCTCATTGGTGGAGGGAATAAATTCGGTTCCAGAAATAGGCATCGTGGTATGGATTTTCTAACGGCTGAGGGGAAGAAACTGAAATCCCCGCGGTTTTGAAGTGGCGAGCTTAATATTTTCCACGCATGTATGGATGTAAATTATTAAGCCACTCGTTAAGCGGCATACAACTAGTTTTGATAGGTAACTTTTACCGATCCCCCAGAGCGACTCCTTTTTTATAATTCAGGGAAAACGGTAGATTACCATCTGTTCTTGCTTCCTGGTAATACTTTGCGCGAAATGTAATTTCAACTCATTTCCCTCGACCCCTGTATCTTATTTACGGGAATGTTTCCCAGGCACGCAATCATGTATATAAGGAAATACACACCAATTTCATGATGAGTCATGTGATTGCTGCAAATGCCCTAGCAGAACCATTTAAATATTTGAAAGATCGTGCATAAAAATTAGCGACACGTGCTGATATTAGAAATAAAGCAATCGAGGAGGTTGAAATTCGCAGGTATTATTACCATTCTAATTTTGTAGAGCGTATTAAATCTTTTTCAAAAAGCTCCAATTTGTAACTCAGTGAGGTTTTACGAGATTTTTCTCAGATAAGCTGTGTTTAACATGTTAGCGTTTCACGAGCTTCACATATTTCAATTACCGTACGCATTGAATATCGGAGTCAATAACGAAAATTTGCGCTGTTTCACCGCTACATTAAATTTTTTCCCCTCCATTCATCGCTAAAATGGAAAATTCACACACAGCGATGTGTTTTTGATGTTTACTTTAATCAACGTAACATGCATAATTACTTTTCCAAAGATGAGTCCCAAGACTATTTTCGATAGAATGTCTCTTAAACTAAATCTTAATAGTCAATATTATTACATATGCCTACTTATTTTTATATTATCAACTTATTACCGCTTTGTCAGGAATTGAATTTTTCAATGAAATCTCCGTTTTGCGGAGAAAGAGGAGCAATATCAACAACTGAAAGAGGCATGAAGTGAGGAAGCTAAATTATAGAATCTACATCTACACACTACCCTGCGAGCCACTGCATGGACGTGTGGCAGGGGAAGTTAGGACACCAGCCGTGTAAAGATATAGGGGGTAATTTTTTGGGAGGAGAAATAGTGAATGAGTGTTATGGGAATGTATTTAGTGAAGCTCAGTTTTTATTGTGGTCGCTTATTGTGCACGGAAACAACGAGTTTGTGTTTCTATCTGTTCGGCAATGTATCTCTCTTATTTTATCGCACCTGTGAGAATGAAGCAGAGGTGATGAATACATATCGGTTGATCTCGCGATTCGTTTGAAGAGTATTTAAAAACTCCCTGGGGGGAATCAGTGTGAATTTTCGAGAACTTAAATTTACAAGGGATAAAACCGCTTAGGATGTATTGAGAAAATATCTATAAATTTATCTAAGGAATACTCTTGGAGAATATTGGTGAATATAGAATGGACGCAAGCATGCAACACGCGCGTCAAATGCCGGGTGGAAACCAGATATCAATCTCCAATCTCGTTTCCCAGATCTTCATATCACTTCATAATCACAGCGGAATGTCTAATTTCTTGTGATGGTTTCTCAGATTGTGATGGTAGGTGAAAGAGACGCATGTGAACCACCAACCTCAGAAAGTATCACACTCAGTTCAGCAGTAACAGTAGAATCTTCACAACACCACAAGAATCTCACCTTCATTTCGTTACAGTCTCGGTGACTTCTAGGTATTGCACTTGAAATAAATGATTAAATTTATGAGTACTTAATAGCAAAATATCGTCAATAATGGCATTTGCGGTTGTTGTCAAGTTTGATGAATTTCTCTTATAGAGTATGCGAAGATAAGATTTTCGAAATAAGTCTACTTTGAAATTAATAATACTATTGCCGTACCTACACTGATCACTTAACCACCACGTCTTGCACAAAAAATAGGAGAGTTTCATTCACAATAACTTAATTTCATCTGTCAAATGTAATCATTTAATTTAAAAAATTTTCTACAACTAAGTTATCGTAATGGCTAATGCAAGTTGCTACAAATGCTCTTGGTAAATCATGAGGAAAGTATTAGATGCTCCATTAAAATAGAAATCTATATTAATAAGTAGCTATTTAAAATATTTTTAAATGTTTTCAGGATAGAAAATTAGGATATTTTTGTGGAGTAGGAGTGTTTATAAACTAAAATTATCAATCATATGTCCGTCACCACTGGGCTAGATCGCTTCTCTTCATTCGTCTTAGTGACGAACGCGTGAGGATCGTCTTACGCTATAATCGGCCTATCACAGTATTTCAAAGACATTGCGTCTCCTAAGAATCCATATTTAAGTGCATAAGGACATACAATAACACAGCATGAGGTTCGTAGTCTTTGCAATGCGGATTAGGGGCTTAGACGATCCTGGCATGCACTTATTCAATTATCTACAGCGGATCTGATTTCATAATTTCTACAACTGAAGCTGATATTTACGACAAAAGCTATGAATGACAAAAACATGACTCCTGGAATATTCTGATAAGCCGCAAAAATTCCCAAAAAGCTAAAAAATTCAATTATATGGAAAAAGAAGTTTACGAATAAAACAATATTAATAGATACAATAGTAAATTTATTTCCGCCCTATTCCCATAAATCAAATTTTGAATAATGCATTTTCATACTAATCTGAGTTTAATTCACACTCTACGGTAAAATTCTCCAAAAAGAAATCACAATAAAAATTTTAAAAATACAACATTCAAATACACAACAGGTAAACGAAGAAATATTACTTCGGTTACGTTTACCGAATCAGCAATACCTCTAGTTATAATTGCTGGACGTATTTTCTGTTCTGAAGCGCATAAAAAATCCTTTTCCGTGGACTGAGAAGAAAAAGCTGCAGGAGTAAGCAAAGAAGAGAAACGTCGTACACGCAGAAAGCATGGAATCATAAATCAGAGCGTAGAAAAGCGAATCGGAAAGCGAATAAGAAAGACGCGAGACATTTTCTTGACGTGGATTTATGCTGTAAGGACAATGGAGGTGTGGTTTGGGGGTTGAGTGGAAACGGAGGTACGAGGGGGAGCACGGAAGAAATTTCTGAGGGAAGAGATAAAATGGGTGAGCAGGCAGGCAGCAGCAATGCGAGGGGACCGGGGTAAAAGGGTTATATCCCCAATGGAGTCCACTGTCTATCGAAGAGGAGCGTTGTAAGGATCAGGTGAAAGATGAAAAGGGTTGGAAATTTTCAAGAGGGTCATGAGACGTTCCCTGAGCAACGCACTCAGCATTTTGCTAGGGCTATGTTTGCAATGACTTGGAAGGCGACAGAAAATATTTCAAAAGTTATGCACGAAAATGAAAAATCCTCTCAAATCAGTCCTTTTTTGATCAATAAAATTATAAGCTAAGAATTATATGATAACTAATTTCAGATAAAACTTCTCGCAATGTACGCTATTACGGTTATTAAGGATAAATGATCTATTTTTGGTATTTGTGGACACTGATTATCCATAAAGTGGCACATGGAGAATCATATATCGGTAATTCTCGTGAAAAATATTACTAAGATGAGTATCATCGATATATTTTCAATAATATTAGATAATACCCTGTGATTTAATTGCATGTACATTTTTCAATAGCTAAAGAAGTACACATCAAAATGAACGCCTGATTTAAGTAAATGTAAAATGATTTTAAGACTCAATGTTCCATATATTTTGATGACTCTCTTCACTCCCTAAACGTGAAATATAGCCTTCTTCGTGGCTTGAAATAAAATACATGCCATAGCCCTGAATTTTTAAAGCATGACCTTGCAAACATGACTGGTTGGAGAAATTGCTGAGTCATTTATTCTTTAAGGTATTTTGAGCGAAACATCATTTTATGTAGAAATCAATGAATTTTTTCTCATTTTAAAGAAAAATATATCACCCTTCCATTGACGCCAAAAATTCAATCCCTTACTATATTATTTCCAAGATATTTGTCAGAAAATACCAGCCCTTTTACATGGGAAATATTACGTGTATGCACTCAACAGAGAACTATTTAACAAATGAGGAATTTGTAACACCTGTATCTCGTAAAAAATTCAACAGTGTGTAGTTTGTATAATTTCTCAACTATTTTTGAAAATAAATCAGTTTGTCACCGCAGTAAATTGTTCGAGATCAAAATAAACCTTTTGTTGGAGTTGCAAACGTAACGCGTGAAAAATATGAGTTATATTAAAGACTTATTTAGATATTTTCATTTGATAACTTACTGTCATGTAAAACTATATTAAAGCACCATTAATAATGCAATATTAAATTCGTGTGTCTCAAAGCTGGTTATATTAAAAAGTATATATCGCATATGGTCTTTATAATGATTAGGCAACTATCTTACTCGCACTACCTTAAGCTAAGGTAAGTATGTGCCTCCATCAATCAACCCAGTTGAGGATGAAGACAAAATTTTTCCACTAAGCAAATTTACGCCATGATGCAATGAAATTTAAGCACGATGTACGAAATATCCTTTCGAATAAATCCTTTTTTCATCGATAAAATTATAATATAATATGAGAACTCCTTTCGGATGAATGTTCTTTAATGCACCCACTATTACCATATAATATCGATATGATATGTCTATATCAAATACACAACAGGTGAAAGACAAAATATTACTTCGGTTACGTTTGCCAATTAACCAGTAAAAGAAATAAGTACTAAAATACCCGATGTAATTCCCACAGCCAAATTCCGATCCCATAAGTTTCCGTCACATTAATCTAAAATACGTGGCTGGAGTAAGTATTAAGCGGCCATGGGTTGCCCAAAGCTGTGATAGAGGGAAGGATATTGGGCAAGCGAGGATTGGGAAGAAAGAGAAATCTTTTATTGATGAGATGAAGAAGGTCAGGTCGTATTAAGAGCCAAAAAAAGAAATACTAAAAATTGATAGAACCCTAAAAGTGTAGAAAACTGAGAGGATTTTATCTAGCTTAAACCTAACTTTCCGGTAGAGTACTTAAAAAAATAATGCTGCTGACAATTCTAAGTCTTCATAAAGGAAACTATATAAAACCAAAACTTTATGTGATTGGAAATCGCTTAATTAATGCCCCCAAGTAATAGTAATACTCTGCCACAAAACAAACAGTTTGCGGTTCTAATTCACGCATCTACTCTAGGGAAAAGAATGCTCTTCCCAGACGGATCTCTAGAAATGGAGTTCTCATGAAACCTTTATTATACATAAATACTTCCTATTACAATGCGTGCAGTCCATCACTTGAACTAGTAGGTATTCCAATATTTCTAAATTAAGTATATGGAAAACATTCTTAAGGTTTATGGAAAACTGAAGATTATTTTAAGATCCGTATGCGCATATTCAATTCAAATAACCAATGCGTAACAATAATTCTGCATGACTTCAGAAATTTGTGCATACATTTTTTAGCAAAGAGTAGATTTAATGGTGTGATTATCTCACTCTTTCAAAAATTACATTTAACAAAATATTACACGACCATTAGCGAGGAGAGTCCCTTTTAATATTTTTGACCCACGGCGGATTTCACATTTAATCAACTGTCAAATTTTATAGCGACCTCTTTACTTCATTGAATTAAGCGGGAAATGGCGAACGTGGCCATTAGCGAGCGGAATAGAAGAGGGGAAGACAAGGATCAAGATGAGAGCGCCTGAATTTCAAGATGACTCGAGGAAGTGAGGGGCGATGTGGAGTGGGGAATGAGGCCCGGGTGGAGGCCCTGCGGATGAGGTCTTCTCGAAGGGTACGAGGACGAATGGCTGAAGGGGAAAGGGCAAGGAAGCTAGTCACTTCCGAAAGGAAGACGGCGAAGGGAAGGGGAAAGTGTAGGGGGACGGGCATATTACGGATACAGAACGTCATATTAATGCGCGAAAGATGAGGTGAATAAAGATGAGAACGGATTTTTCAAAACTAACATTCGTTGAACACGCAAAAAATACAGAAATCGTTGTGTGAGAGGGGAGGATAAAGCAGGAAAATTTTCGCCATTGGTTATTCAATCCAAAGACTGGTTGACTGAAGCCCTCCACTCTTCCCTATCTAATGCTAGTTCCCATTCCTCCTGGTATCTCTTCCTATGTGATTTCCTCTCTATTCGATCCATGAACTTATTCCTAGGGACTTTTCCCTCTATTTTACCTTCAATTTTGTTTTTGACAAACCCATTTTGTCTCAAGACGTATTCAATCGATCTTGTTCTTTTCTCTGTTGTATTCCATATGGTCCTTTCCTTCTTCTACTTCCACTCTTCTTTACACTTCAACATTTCTTATTTTGTCCGTCCATTTAATCTTCAGAATCCTTCTCCAACACCAGGTTTTGAAGGCTTTTAGTCTTTACTGGTCAGCTTTTCCAATGGTTCATGCTTCAGATCCATAGAGCGCTACGCTCCACTAGATTGTTTTTACATACCGTTCCCTGTTTTGTAGTCCTATCTATTTTCAGCAAAGCAGATTTCTTCCCATGAACGTCTTCTTAGTTTGGGGTATCCTCTGCTTGATGTCCGTTGTACCTCTTCCATTCCACGTGATAGTACTTCCAAGACAGGTGAAGGAAAAGGAATTTTTGTCCCCAGTGGGATTAAATCATGCCTTCAATTTAGCCCTAACTCGAAATGGAATGGCGTGATAGGTGTTTATTTATATTTAATTGTTAGTGGATAAACTGGTACTTTTTTCTCGTGTATTCAATTGCATTCTTAGAGAGAGTAAATATTAAAATGATTTTCATCGAAAATCCTTCTCTTTCATGTGGAAAGTCAATCAGTTCCCATGGTTATCGTAAAACTATCATTAATGGTTTCTTACTTTCGAATGTTTTACTTAAACGTTTTTCATTGTTGAATCCTTCTCCAGTACCAGGTTTTGAAGGCTACTAGTCTTTACTGGTCAGCTTTTCCAATAGTACATGTTTCCGATTCATAGATAGCTACACTACACACGATTGTTTTCACATACTGATTCCTGCCTTGTAGTCCTATCTTCTTCAAACGCAGTACTTGTCTTTTTCCCATTTACGCCTTCTTAGCTTGGGCTATTCACGTTCTATAGGACTACAACACAGGAAAATTTTATTAAAATTAAATTCAAATTCTCCTGCGAATAAAAGGACTGGGGGAGAAATCTATTGATCGATATGCAACGGAAATGTAAGATATATCGTAGGAATAGATCAATGCTCTTGGAGAAGGTAAAGCAGATGGAGTTGAGTCGGGTTAAAAAAGCAAGGAGGATGCAAATGCGGGGAGGAAAGCATGGCAGAGGGTGCATATTCGATGGTTACCGCTTAAACAAGCAAAAGCGAGACGAGATCCGGGGCGGATGCTAGTCTTCATCCAGATGTTTATCTTCCACTTTGACTGAAATGTCTGCCGACAACATTTTGGAGAGTAAACAAGCCAATCTTGAGAATTATCCCTCCGTGTACAAAATTCGTTGCAACAGATAATCAATCATTCAATGACGGCGTTATTTAGGTCCAGAATATTGTATCTCCGAATTATACAGGGCCAAATTTGGAGTGGAATAATTAGGAATATGTATCGAGAGTAATATAGGTTCAACAAAACAAAAGAGATATACTAGAGAACTCTTTCAGCGAACTCAAATAAAAAACAATGGTAAGTAACCGTGTCTTCCACCGTAACTCATTTGGTGTTAAATGAAGCTATTTATTAGTACAGCGCTGAAATTGTATCTCCCAGAATATTCTAGTTTTTAAATTTATCCTTTGACTACCACGATAAAATTTTGATTACAATTACCAATACTTTTATGATACCAAATGACATATTTAATGATAACTTTTACTTTACCACAAAAAACACGACCCGGGTTTCAATACATTAGTATCAACTTATTGTACATCAATGCATTGAAACCCGGGTTTAATTTGCATGTTTTTTTGAGGTTAAGTAAAAGTTATCATTGAAACATACCTCCAAGTTATCAAAAATACTGTTTTATATGACAACAACAATCAACATTTTTTTATGTTACGCAACTATTTACATTATTACTTAAAATGGCTAGAAAGATAACATTGATCCACGGAAAAAATAACCACTGGTAATAGACAATGAGGGTTTATACGTTACAGTGTCGGCATCAGTATATTGTAAACCGGCTTAAAGATGTCGAGATGTTTTCACGTCATTGTTGAAAGTAACTTGAAACAACCATCTATTGGTAAAATGAGCCACCGAAGAAAAACCCGATTTCCATGAAACTGGCGAAGAGCTACTGTCGCCAAATTCGGCCTTTTATTTTTATCTTGTCTCTATCGACGTATTTTTGCTTCGCCGATACTCCTACGCGGAAAAAAAGTTTCGCATGCCAAGACCGAGAACCGTGATGATTCACGCACGAAACCATGAGCAAAGGAAGAGCGCCGACATGCAAAACAAAAAGGCACGAGGTACGCGGGCGAAAAAAAATGATATGAAAGAAAAACATATTTAAGACTGAGAAAAAATGATGGACGAGAGGGACAAGGAAGAGAGCAGAGAAAAGGGGTTACGCCTTTCTCCTTATTATTCTCTTCATATTTTTTTTCGGAGGCAATCCGGAAGAAGGTCGATAGGGAAGAGGTGAAAGAATGACTTTTACCCGAGCAAAGACGCAGTCATGTAGTGCGCTACGGACGGCAGAGAGAAAGAACTGCTCACGGCGGCGCCTGGAAATGTTTACGCGCTGGCAGCGGGGAACGCTTCGTGGTAGTTCTCCGAGGAGAGGAAGTGAAAGGAGGAATGAAAGGGTTATTTTTCGGCGGAGAAGAACCGGAGAAGTAAAACGGAAAAGGGAACAGAAAGACAGGGCAAGGAGAAACCAAAAGAGAAAGTTGCCGAAGCCGAAATGTCAGCGAGAACGACACGGCGAGACGCTGGGATCGCGTCTCTAAGGGAGATGAGTGAGAGGCGGTAGGAAAAGCAGAGGATCGACCGGGGGCGGGGTTGAAACAAGGAGAAGAGTGAGATATGTCGACCCCGGCGCTTCCAGGGACGTGGATATGTCATCGAGGTCAATGAGCAGGGAAAACCTGGGAGACAGGGGGGCGAGAGACGGAAGCGGTGGAAAGAAAAGGAGGCGTGGATCTGCGAGAATAAAATAAAACAAACGAGGTAGAAGGACTCGCAAACTCACGCTTCGCCGTGCGAATATCCCCCGGAGCGTTCCCGTCGTCGAAGCCGGAATATTTCTACCAAAATTTGCACATACCTATATGCTACTTCCTCAGCGTCGAAACCCGTCTCCCTCCACGGTAAGAGACCTACAACATATTTCCTCTGACCAGGGTCAGTGATGAAACAATTGAACAACGTAGAGGTATACGTACATGGCAAGAGTAATGGTCATTGAGTGTGTATAAAGCAAAAGAGCTCTATGGAAGTATTTGCACTCACCTCTACGATCCAATGATTTCACACGGGAAATTTTTTAACAAAAATTTACTTTCAAATGCATTCATTTCAGACCTACGACACGCTTATGTAAAAAAAAGCAAATTTACATTCATGAATACATGAAAAATGGATCACATATTCCCAGTAGCATGGAAATGCAATCAAAACCAAGTCATGCCTCTCGGCACTCTTGATGTAGAATTTGTTTACGGAAATTCTCAATTCAGGATCTTTGCTTTCAGGCCAGGTAACGATCCATCGGAGGAAAATTTATATATTCTAATATGTATTTACATTAAAAAAATGAATATCATGATTAATGCATGTCTCCGCGACTAAAGACGTTAGTAAATTTCAGTTTCGTCGACAAGGAATACGAGATACATTCTTTTAGGTATTCCATATGTCAACAAACGCTATAAGATCCTTTCTCATATGTAATCCATTTTTGAAAGCCCATATGTCTGATCCCTTCACTACAGCTCGTTGCCATTTAGCATGTCCAGTTTTATTAGATGAATTATAGTTGTAAAATTAAGTATAGCGTATCAGGCGATATTTGTGGAAGTGGGGTACAGAAGCCATGATCTCGCAATAAAAGTTTTTGTTCAATTTCCACAGAATTTAATTTTACCGACGATTATTTAGGTTTCGACATGAACTATGTTGTACCTTGGATATAACATAGTTCATGTCAAAATCTTGGTCGGTTAAATAAAACTCTGCGGAAAGTGAACAAAAACTTTTATTGCAAGATAATGGAATATAGCTGTAGTCATATTTTTGAGTGTGAGAACGAAGGATTTTGCGGTTCTCTACGTTGATCTCCTTCATTTTTCGGGATCTACCGCGTATTTTTTGTTGGAAGTGAAAACAGTTTCCCCGACACTACTGTCAGCGTCTTCAGGTCGAAGATGCCGTTTCATGAGTTTGGCCCTCATAATATAGGACCTATTTCTCGCCAATGTTTGGTGCTGCTCTCTCATTGGTCCTTTTCATATCCAGAGCTCAATATTTTTGAGTGGTCTTTGCGTTTCATGCGTAAGATATTTCCACGGAAATCGTGCGTAAAACTGGGGGCAAATTCTTAAAGTAAGCGCACCATTTTATTTTGCGCGAGATATTTTTTCCCATTTCATCTTCAAGGAATTCGTCGATTTTCATTCACCGATGGTCTTATCAGTCTCTTTCCTTAACTCTCCTCTTATCTATAGTGAAACCTTATACTCTTAATTATATTATAAAAATCAAGATCTCCCAAATAACATACACCATTGCAAGTACCATTTATACGCCGATGACTTGCAAATCTACATCGACTGCGATCGCAACGATATCTCAAATGCTATCGCACTAATTAATAGAGATGTATCTTCTATATGTAAATGGGCGTCAGATAATTTGTTGAACTTAAATTCTCAGAAGACTAAGAGCATAATAATTGGTAGTGAAAAATCCCTTAAATTTGTAAACATTGAATTTCTGTCCAAGATTCAAGTTCAAAATTTAGAAATAGAATACACTGACAAAATTAATGATTTAGGTGTTATTGTAAATAAAACGCTAACTTGGGATGAACACATAGCATATATATCTAATAAAGTCATTAAAAACCTGTACAAACTGGAAAGTTTTCGTAACCAGATGTCTTTGCCACTAAGACTTAAAATTAGCTAAAACCTTTAAATATCCCACATATTGATTACTGTTCGTTGGTAATGTCCAATATTTCAAAATCTCAGATATTCAAACTGCAAAAAATACAAAACTGTGTAATACGTTATGTGTGCGATGTAGCATTTAATGAGCATAACACACCGTATTACTATGAATTAAAAATTCTTAAAACTTAACAAAGAAGAAAATTGCAAATGGGTGTGTTTATGCACAAATTATTAAAAACTGAAACTCCTTCTTACATTTATTAGCCATATAAAGATAATTTTGTCAAAAAAACAAAAAACACCAGAAATAATAACAAATTAATTGCACCCTGCCACATAACGTCTATGTATCATAACTCTTTTTACGTAAATTCATGCATTGTATGGAATTCTATTCCGCAAACGCTGAAAAATATTAAGTCAACCGAAAGATTTAAAAAATGCTTGCTGTCTTATTACCACAGTGATAGTCAATGTTTTGTTAAATATCTTGGATTAAATTCATGAATATGCTACCTTTGTGATTGCTACAATATATTGAGCATGGAATTGTAATATTTGTTGTGGGCAAGTGCTGTGATTTGATAAGATTCTCGTAAATAGTGACATGTTTTCTATGTGATTGTTATTATTTTTTGCCTGAGTTGGAGCAATGCTAGTTGACTTGGGTAACTCATTGCCCAATGCCCAGTTATAACGAAGTGATATTTTCATATGGCCCAAGGATTATTTCCTGGATGTCACACGTATCACCATAATCATGAACGTTCTTACGAATCCTGGCCAACAGTCCAAAGAGAAGTGTCAAATCAGGTAGATATTTTGAAAAAGGTTGGCCATTTCTCATATGTTATATCCTCTGTAACCTATCAAAGGATGTGTGGCAAATTTTAGCCAACACGTATAGGGCAGCGAGATACGTAATATACGCAGCTAGATGCGTAAAAAAACGTAGATAGGGTCTTAGCAAATAATGAATCTTACAATGACATATTTATTTTGACTACGAGCAACATTGCATGATTATAATACGATTTCGAAAGGCAAAGCGGTTTGGAGTAGTGCTTAAATAATTAGGGTAAGAGAAGGATGGAGAGGTAAAGCTGGGAATTGGGTACAAAAGATGCGGTGGAAGACAAATGAATGCGGAAGTGAACTTAAGCGGGAAAATCCAGATTAATACGAAAAAACATGCCGAACAATGTGACAGAACTGGTTTGGAAAGCGGTGCATAAATACGGTAATTTAGAACTGTACCACAACGAGGAAGGAGCTAATATGACTTTTGAAAGACTCCATTTAGAACTCGTAGTTGAGTAAATTAATTATATAGCGTTTCGAAGGAAACCACTAAAATGACCGTTACGCTTAGTAGGCATATAACGTACAATTCATTTGTCTCGATGTTTATGAATGTAAAAACGATGATTCACGAGATATACAAGTATCTTCTGTTAGAACCATTGAGTAAGATTGAGACTGAAGTAAAATAGACTGCTTCAACACGCCAACATCCATTCCTTATGATATTGGATCGGATACTCGAATTTATTCGTAACGACAAGTATTTCTACCTTGACTTTCAGGTGTCAGATCTGCTGTTAGATAACACGGTTGGAATACCTAAAAAATTATAGGAGTCACGTCCCTTGAATAGGATACTTTTTCGAAGTATATACAAAGCAAAAGGAGCATCTGTCATTTCTAAGCTGAAGACTCAGTCCCGAACACATTTCACGGCGACGAGAGTCTCATACGTAACTTGATTCGCTCGTCGAGCGGAACAAGGGGAACTGTGTAAACGACTCGTCTATGATGATCGATGGGAGGCGACCACCTGGAGCTTGCAGGAATTGAGCAACGAAGGCCTCCCTGGTTCTTTGACCCGTCACTGAGGTGAAGGAACTGAAATGAGAGTCGGATTAACATTCTGCGACGAGAGGAAAGAAAAACGTTTCTTTACCCACGCGACATACGAAAAGTATTTCTAACTTTGATGTGTATGCAGAATTTACTACCCTATCTTTATACAGCATAGCAATGTTGCCATGGAATGTATAACTTTAGATGCCAAGTATGACAGTTGAAAAAGTTCACTTCCTATATCATCCCATACCATATACAAATTCTTCAAACCAGGAATGTTAACTAATGCTACATGAGGTAAAAAAATGTAGATAGTTTTTCACGCGAAACATGTTCTGAGTAAATAACTTTCAAGTTCCTACCTCCATCTCTAATGTTTGAATACTTTGATGTATATAGTATTAATCTGATTTCAAGATTTTCAGTAATAATTATTTATCACTCTTTTTTCAAATAAAAATTTCCTCTGCCTCATATAATACACGTGGTGTTTAAAATCAAATCAAGTTAAATTTATTTAATTAAGTTAACTTAAAATACTTGGTTTATTTCTGCTCATTCAAGATATTTATATTCCAAAATACCAGTTCTTGAATGCATCCGTGGGATTAAAAAATAGCACAAGTTCAGGAAAATCTCAAAAGGTCACCAGTAGATTAACATAAAAAACCACAGTTGGAAAATAAATAGAAGTTGTTCATACATTTCAATTCATTTGATAGTTAATTAATTTCATGATTTTTAATAATTATGGCCAATGAAATGTTAAAAGAATGATCAACTATATCCCTTAAAACCTAAGTTGACATTCGATTTGAGGAATAATTAAATATTTATTTTCTTTCTGCATATCTTTGACTTTAAGCCTATTCCGACCTTACTCAGACCCGATCTTTCCATCTCTTGCGCTAGCGTTCCTGAGATTTATCGCTCTCTATTTCATAATTTGTTTTGTGATTCTCTCTTCAGCCATTCTGTCTAAAGAGTCCTCCTCACCTACTTCTCTTCATCTATTTGTGTACTCTCTAACGTTTCGTGAATACTTTTCACGCCAAGTTCTTGCCTTTTATCTGTACATCGTTTTCTATCAGTCGGCGTAGGGTCTGCTGTTCTTCTTGATAGCTTCATATTAGATGTTTGGAATCAATGGAAACTTGTTTATGTAAGTGTCCAGCAACATAAAATAAAACATCATTGTTCTTTAATTAAGCAGACCAATATAATGAAAATTACCATTGGATTGATGAAGCATGGTGGTATAATATTGTTGCTTAAAGTTACTCATGTCATGTTGTTTTGTCATATTTCATGTTACTTGTGCAAAGGAGATCTGCTAAGTTTGTTAAAGGCCGTTATGATAATTGTATAAGTGTTACGAGCTTAATAGAAGAACTAGGATGGGAATTACTATCAGAACGCAGGTTAAAATTTAGGTTAAACCTTTTAAGTAAATTCGAAACAGAGTTGTTCCCAGATGACGTTAGATATATATTGAGAACCCCTGCGTATTATGCTAGGTTTGATCATCTTAACAAGATTAGAGAGATAGATTGTCGTACCAATAGATTTACAATGTAATTTTTCCCTTGTACTATAAGAGAGAACAATAGAAAGCGTAGCAAAGGGATAGGTAGGTGAAATATAGCAAGAGTAGTCTGTAGTGCATGATGCATGTAATAACAACCAATAATCCCTTCCTTTTTATGTAGATACTAACCATCTAACTCCATGTGACCCTATTATAGAGCATATTTCCCTTAAATATCCTACTTGCATCGCAATAGTGCATGTTTGGTGATCTTCACCCCCTGCCACACACCCTCGTGGTGGCTCTCAGGGTATCACGTAGATGACAAATTTTGCACTCACGAAAACTGTTTTCGCAGAGCCGCGCTCAGATCCTCATTCCGGAGAGGACTCAAAATACGAAAATAAATGCCACAAGAGGTTGAGCGCACGAGGATGGATGCCGGTTTCTGGGAAAACGGACACGAACGGATAGGGAATATCACCCTCCCTGGCAGATGTGACTGACAAAGCTTTGTCTCCCCCGCGAAGCATTCGGCTCGAAAGTCATCAGGGGCGGGAAATGGCCAGGAAGAAACCCTTACGGAAACGGCGAATGTAGACGCTCCATTGTTTGTGACGCCGTCCCACAGTCGAATGGACAACGCATGGCGTGATACAACACTCCTCACTTCCACCGCCACTTGGGCGAGGCGGGGCACGCGAAAAGTGCTCGCATGGGCATACAAGCAGCGGCCCACCAAGGCGCTAGTTCACACAGGGAACAAACCGAGACGGAAAAGGAAAAAAAACACAACTCAGGCCGTGCGGTGGCCGCTTCAAAACGGGAGAGGACGACTATTTCCACATTAGCGCGACATGTTAAGCGTTTATTCCGAAGGGAGGGAGTGAAAGTGTGGCCAAAGGTGCCTTTTGGGCAAATGCCAGGATGAAAAATCGAGCGTGTGTAGAGAGAGTCCCGCGAGAGGGAGGAGGTAGGAATTGTAGCAAGGAGTGGTCGAGTGCGTTCGTGGCTACCCCACTCCGAAAACACGAATTCCAAGTGGGAACGCATGCTCGCCAAATGAGTATGTAGAGCCTCGTGCGTTGGACACGGGGGAGGGGGTGGCACGCCGCCCACAAGCCCACCTGCAGTGGCTGGCTTTTACACCTTGGGGGGCAGTTCCCCCCCTCCACCGACCCCCCCGCCCCGTCCCCTCTCCCGACCTCCCCGCGCCGTGTGTCCCGACCAAGTTCCCCCCTGGGCGCCATTTCACACGCACTGCACGCGGGCCGTGTTGCATCAAACGTTGGGGAGCGGTGAATCCGAATCATACACCGAAAATTTAATCTTTCGCGTATTCACGGCGACAGAAAAGTTACGCGCTATAAAACGATTGGTTGGGGAGCTCGATATTAACATAAATTCGACTGAGAAACGGAACCATTCAGCAAACAATTTGCGCTGACGACAGAAAACGTGACCACTTTGGATGTATAATAAGAATAAATTATCAACTTTTCTGGAGAATACCATCCCTCGCCATTATTCTACGTAAGTACGTAGTTGCTTTTTAAGATTCACTCAATAGTTTCAGTAGTATTGACGGCATACCTACAGTATTGCCGCTGGTGAGAGTCAAATTCTACACGATAGAGCACGTGGTGATAAAACACCCCCAGCCAAATACCCTTGAGGTGGCTTGCAGATATGTAGAAGTACCCTGGTCTCGATCGACTCTAACGTATATGCGCCATTTCCTACGTAACAATTGCCTTCCAATGTTTCCCCTCTGGATTCTTTTTATATTGATACTCTGAATAATCTCAGTGTCGTCTACCACTATTGGATGGATTATCACTTCGGATCACTGTCTAAGTGAAAATTTGACCTCTATGCAATGACAGTAAAGGTAAATTTGCCTCTTTTATGGAGAAAAAATAACTATCTACCATTATACTTATGTACCAGATTCCACATCGACTTCAGCGTCTATGCGTGATTATCTAGTTAGTATTGATTTTTCAATGCGTGTCCGCTGGGTTCTTTCTTATATTGAAACTAAAAACTTCCACACAGTGCCAACTACCACCATTAAAAGAATTATCACCCTGAATCCACGTCTGAGGGTAGCTTCTAGTGCATAATTACGCTCAAAATCATGAGCCATCTGTTTTATAGCTTACATGAACATCAAATCCCTAACGTTTGAAATTATTTAATATCACGAACTTATTCCCCTCTTCATGGCCTCCGAAGGGCACAGTTGCCTGTAACATCTTCTATGACCTTAATTATTCTTTTATATTTGCACCGCTGCATCGTCAATTTCTTTATGATTTGGTTGTGAGTTGGGCCTCAATATGTACAGTTCAAAATTCAAAAACGCGTGACTGAAACCAAGTACTCCATGAATATTGACGAAAGGCTTTATTTTCATCCCTTACAAGTAAGCCAGTAGTAGACTAGTAGATATCCAGTCAGTCACATTCCTTTATCACCCATTATAAGTAGGCCAGTAGTAGATTAGTAGATATCCAGTCAGTCACATCCCTTTACCTTTGTTAGTCTCTCTCTTCCTTTCCATCATATTACACTTCACTGGCTAAAGTTATGATTCAGTGTCTCGTTAAACAGGGATGCCAGACCGGAAATGTATAGCATAAAGCTATACTAACTGTCTAAATATTGGCCTAGCAAAAAAGAAAACTTAATTACACTCAAACCGGTTAAACCTTGGTCATCCACAATAATTTATCAAAATTTATCCCTATGAAATAATACCTCTGGTGACTAAATTTCGTCGTGAACCATATCAAGTTCAACACGATTGCTGATTATTTAATAAACAACATTTTTACATATCCTTACTCCTTAGGCTTCACTTAGTTTTAAATTAAACAATACGCGGATATTTAACAACGTAGAGTTTCAGTGCATTTGTAACCCAGCCACATGAACCATTAATCGCTTAGGTTATAATAGAAAGGAGCGGAAAATGGAATGTATACTTTTGCAGGCTTGATTCTATGCTCAATTGACAAAAGTAAGAATAAAATTTCAAAATAATGGATGGCACACTATAAACTACCCGTTACCACCATTTAAATATTGGTTAAAACAACAAAAGAGCGAATTTGGGAAAATTATTTTGAAGAGTTCGTGAAAACCTACAAGTTGCCCTTCGCAGCAACATCACTATATTAAAGGCTGTTCGGAATTTTCTTTTTTATCCAAAAAACCCTTTAGGGTAGTGCAAGCGAGATAGTTCCCTAATCATGATAGAAACCATATTCGATATATACGTTTTAATTTCACCAGCAGTGAGACACGCGAATTACATATTGCATTATTAATAGTGCAAAAATATTGTTTTCATGACAGATATTGTAAGTAATCAAATGAAAATATCTAAATGAGTCTTTAACTTGACTCATTTTCTTCACGTAGTACGCTTGAAACTCCTTCAAAACGAAAGGTTTATAGTGATCTCGAAGAATTTACTGCGGAGACAATATAATTAATTTTTAACAATAGTCGAGGAAACACAAAAACTACACACTTGATTTTTTGACGAGAGCTAAGAGTAGGAAATGCTTCATTTTTAATATAAGGTCTCTCTGGAGTGCATACACGTACCATTTCCCACATAAAAGGGCTGGTATTTTCTGGCAAATATCTCGGAAAGTAATGAGGTAAGGGGTTGAATTTTTGGTGTCAATGGAAAAGTGAAACATTATTCTTTAAAATGAGACCAAATTCATTGATTTCTAGGTCAAATGATATTTCGCTCAAACTACCTTAACTCTTTGAATATTGGTTATGATTAAAGTTGATGTCGATGTCTGAAAAAAATATCCCGCCTATCCATGCCCATGTACGGAAATTTAAAGTCTATGTTACATGATTCCGCATAATGCACGGGTGCCGCAATTTAACCAGCCTTGGGTTCTGAGTGACCACAAATGATCCAGCTTTTTATTGAAATAAAAGACGAAATTAAACCAGATGACTTTTAAATGAGAAAAAAATGACATAGAATGGAGAAAAATAGAATTCATTGCTCTAAGCAATTGATCATTTCAAACTAATACATAACACAAGTTGTTCATGTGATATTTCACGCGAGTGTCCTTAGCTGCGCAACAGCCCTTAAAAATTTCCATATTCCATGCATCAGTTTTAAGAGTGGGTAGTCTCCGCTAAATTTTGCTCCAGTCATTCCAGGAGACAATATAGAAAATTATTTTCTCATTATTATAATTAAAATGAAATAGTAACACATGTACTAAAAGTGATGGAGCTTTTCAAGATAGACCTTCAACTTAAACACATATTCGAGGATTTTCCGTGAAGGCTTCCGCGGAGTTTTTGTAGTTGAAGAGAATAGTTTTTCGGATCTTCTTCCGCGTTTATCCATTTTTTATGGACAATATTTTTCCAGCGTTCCAGCTGGCTTCTTCAGGTCCGCTGAAGTGTGGATGCGAAAATGGAATAACATAAAAGGACGGACCAAACCCTGGATCCACACTTCAGAGGACCAGAAGAAGCCAGATGGAACACTGGCGAAATATTATCCATAAAAAATGAATAAACGCACAAGAAGATCCGAAAAACCATTCTCTACATGATTGAGGATTTTATTAATTTCTTGTGTCAGGTCGAACCTTGCATATCAATTCACAACTGAGGCTTTTTTGCTAATTAAAAAAGAACTCATATAGAGATTAAAAGAAATAATAAATATAAAATGAGATACCTATTTATTAAATTGATAGCAGCATAATAACTACATGCCGTTAAACTCTGATGCTATCTTTGAGTCAGGACCACTTTTTTTCAGTAATGTCTCTCTGGAGCAGGTATTTGTACTATATCCCGAGGAAATACCTTTTATTTTTCGAATTTTGCTTTGAAAAATGGCGCTGTAAGTTGCCGACATTCATTCATCGGTAGAGAGCAGTGATATATTCATTTCTAATGAGGCCAAATGCATAGTCTCCCATGGGAATTTCATTTCGTTCAAAACTACGTAAGCGTATTTGCAACAGCAAACGATAGAATGTTAGCGCATGCATTTGTGTATGTTTCTAGTCCTATGTTATATTATTGATCTCTAATCTATACAGACAATGTTTACGCTTAAACCCAACGCAATATGTACCAAGTTCGAGTCAAACACTGCTGCTGCACAGACCCCAAGTACGACCCGGAGGGAAAACCCACGGAGAGTTAGAGTGGGGAGCGAGCGTGACAAAGCTGCGAAGGGGTCACACACAAAGGCATGTCTCGGGGAGTGAAAAGTTTAACCCGGCGACGTCAGCACGCATCGATCCACCCGCACGCGGAGATATCACGCGGCGGGGAAAATAAAAATAATAATAAAAAAAAGTCGCGAGGGAGGCACGCTTAGAAACGGAGAAGAAGAGGACTTTACAGCTGTCGAGACGGGAGAAGTGGAATGAGCGGGAGAGGAGAGAGAGGAGAGTGGAATAAATGACAAGCACGAGGAAGAACAGGTAAGCGGGGATGGAAAAACATGTGATGCAGGGCTCCTGGCGATGAACAACGGCGCCTCGGAGATTGTAACGGGCGTGCGCTTGGGCGCAGGGGATGTATGAAGGGGAGGGAGACAGGGGGGGAAAGAGGGAAGCGTGTCGGGCCTCACAAAAGGAAATCTGACGCGGAGGGATCACATGGAGGAGCGGAGGTGCATGGAGAAGACAGAGGGAAAGGAGGAGGACAAGGGATTGAGGAAGTCGAGAGAGGCAGAAGATGAAATGAAGAAGGGTGTTTAAAGAGGAAGGCAGCAAGAAAAGAATGAACGCAGTCATGATCAGGAGAAAAGAAAATTGATAACGATAAGCAAATAAAACAGAAAAGAAGTGGGTAAAAAAACTGGAATTGAGAGGGAACAATTTTTACGTAAATTATTGTATAACACTGTAATTTTATCACTCTTTTGCTACATAAATTTTGCACGGTATTTTGGTTACCCCCAAAAAGGTTCCGATGTAGCGGGGCTGTAACCTACAGGTTCCATAAATAATGTGTATCTGTTTTAATGTATGTACCTACATTATGGGAGCATTAAATTATTATTATTTCAAGCAAATGGCCTGGGGGGGGATAAAGAGTTAAAAGTCTTTTCTCGTGGCAAGAATAATACTCAGGTATCCCTTTTCCAGATTTTCAGCGATCCGGAACTAGCCACGGAGTTCCACTTTTACGGAGTCACCCGCATTGAACAATTTCCACAGAGAAAAAATATTTTTTTTCTCCGTGGAAATACGCACAATTGTGCATTGCGGGTGACTCCGTAAAGTGGAACTCCGTGGCTAGTCCCGGATAGCTAAAAATCTGTCAAATAGAGTGAACGCCTCTCTGTGTTCATAATACGATCTTTCCTCGTGGGCTGTGGCGCTAAGCGCTCAGTAGCGACTGGTTGCTACATAGTATGTCCGGCAGTCGAGAACATCTGATCCCGTAAAGGTCACGAAAATCCACAGGGGAAGAGGACGCATCGGTAGCTTAACTAGCTAAAGCACTCGGTCGGAAATCGAGGTATTCGGGTTCGAATTCCGGGATTTGGGTCAAGGCGGATGATTTTGTTCTCTGTGGAAATTCGCACAATCCCTTTCCCACCTTTACTACTCGATGAAAATAGGAGTACATCCATTAAAAATTTTTTACACTAAAAAACGAAGCCGTGTATTTAATTGTACACATCCATTGAGTTATTAACGTGCTTTGTACGTTCGACTGAGAGTTGAATATCTTGGAAAAAAGTTTAATTATTTCCTATAGAGCCACAAGAGTGACACCGACAAAACGTGCCATATAATAAACTTAAGCTCAGCAATTTCACCCACCATAAATACCACACTCAAATACTAAGAACGATATGCACTTTTAAGTGATGAAACCTATATATTTGGCTATAACCTTTAATCATTAAAACCCTCCCAAGATGAGGGAGACAGAATAAAATACACTAGTCTTCCTTACGGCCATATAACAACGACAAGATCTAAATATAAAAATTTAAGGACAACGAACACTACATTTTTCCATCATAGGAAATGAGAATTGAACTTATTTGGCAATACATTCCAATGGATCTAGTGGTACTAATGAATGGGCATCGTTCAACGATACTCTGAACAAATAGGACCAAAGTAGGCATGATATTGAGGATAACTAGAGATACCTCGAAGCAAATGCTCGAGGTCAGTAGAATGACTTAAATCGTACAGTAATCGTATTCAATGTAGAAGAAAATATTCATAATTTGGATACTGCGCCGATTAACAGATTAAAAATCTTTGAGCGATGAATATACGTAATATTCTGATTCTATAGATACGTAGGAATTATAACTGGGAATATAAGACTCGAGGATTGGAAGGCAAAAATCAGTTGTTAGCCAGGTGAGAGAATAAAACCTAGACATTTAGATAAATTCCTAGAAAGAGGAATAAAGAACATTGGTCATGATTTATATCTACATTCACACAACATTGGAAGGTGGCTCAAGGGGGCTTGTCGAGGGACTGAAGACCACGAGGCATAAAAGAGGGATAAGAGAAAATCAGGAAACGTATGTGACAACGAGGGAGATAAGCTCCGCCACAATTGTGTTGCGCTTTGCATGTTTAACGGTCGTAAACAGCGAGAGGGAAAAAGGAATCATTTTACACATGTACTCAGCATATCTTACTCTAAAATTTCTCATATTTTGTTGCTATTCCGTAGTAATAAATTGCCACGGTTAATTCTTAAAACACAGATATAAAAAATGCGATAATATCAGAGCCACAATAAAAACACTGGCCTCAGGAGCCCGATGTCTAAAGACCTGATTTTCAATGTGTAACGTACTCATATTCTGGTTCTGGACATGTTGAACTGCATGTTTGACACGTTCTCGGCGGTTGGGTGCTTTGTTACACTACAGTGTGACGCGTTTTCGTTCTGCGGATATTTTGTTCATGTCATGATATATTTTCAATAGTTTCATGCTGTACTTCAAGTATATTTTAATATATTAAATAGGGCGCATTCCCCCATGTTTTTGTTGAAGCGCGCTGGAAAATTCCGACCGCGTATACACCCGCGCGATTGATTTATTTATGCTATGTAAGTTTAACAATATGCAGAAATCTCGAACACTCAAGAAATTTCAAGAAGGATAACAATAGTTTGCAGCGAGTTACTTCAAAAGGAGGGGCGGAGGAGTCGATGGGTTTCTTCATTGTTTAGATGGCTTGCAACGAGTAACCACGCTGGGCTAGGAATTGGACGGGGGACATTGTGTCGACCGCTTGCCACGAGTAACCACGATAATCCGAACATTGGAGGATGATTATCGAAGGAAAGCATTTTTACTGAGTGTTTCGTGGGAGTTAATAGTGAGGGGGGAACATCATTGACAGGTCCACGGTCGCGAAAGTAAGCAGGGACCACGGGGTGTATCCACGACGCACGAGGTGCCGGGTAGTACAGCAGAGAAGGTCTGGACGCGTCAGAGGAGAGGAGTGCAGAGTAGAGTGCATGCACGGAGCCTTTAACTTAGTTTTCACTACAAGCAGATTGGCTGGTTGTAAAGATTTTTGGTGGACTGATTGTTTTAACCTGAATGACTGGGGTTTGTGGTTGTTTACATTTCTTGAGGGGTGTTGATTTATGTGAATTTCTGTGTTGTGTGGAGGTGACGGGCATATTGTGTCGCAGGGTAGTTTATAAATGTGGATATCTAATGCAAAGGGTGTTTATTTATGTCCTGTTTGGATAAACTAGTGTGTTGTTTTTGTGGTGTGTGGTAAAATACTGAGAAAAGAAACAGGGAGGTTTCATTGTTAATTGTACTATGGTATTTACCTGGTAATGCAATAAATTGATATATGTGAGATAGTGTCCAGCAAAAGAGTACGTCTCACTCCATTTCGTTTCATTATAACTGGATTAAAGATAAAGAGCATACATTTTCATTTCATTTTATGTTTAGTAATGAGTCGGAATTCAGGTAATGTGTTCCGTTTAATGTATAAATACTTTTGATCTTTAAATTCTGCCTAAAATATAATTCGGCCAATAGCTACTAGGGAGGAGATGTGGTTCAGAGACTCGAAGAAGAAGTAAAAACATTAAACGAGCAAGAAAGAATGGGAAGAACTGGAAATTTAGATTACACGATGGGGAGCCGGAAGTACAGAGAGCAGTAGAATGGAATGGAGCGCCAGACAATGTGCAATTATTGTGAAAACAAAACGCGCTCATGATGTGCTTTTGTAGAGCTTGGGAAAACCTCCGGGGAGAAAGGTGACAAAGGAACACTGGTCACCACACGTACAGGCGAGCACAGGGGGAAAGAGAATGGAGCATATGGGGTAAAAGAGACGAGGAAGAATGGGGTAAGCAATGCGCAAGAATGAATGAAAATAATGGGAGAAAGGGCGCTTCACGTGAGACGAGAGGAAGTAATGTCCATGTACACAGGGAAAGAGAAATTACATACATATATGTAATACACGTGCAAGGTATACGTGAGGGTAACGCTTTCTCTTCCTTTGTGGAGAGAAAAGGGAGTAGATTCTGAACAAATTCATTATATGGCTCTGACGATCTCACTCTCTATCTCTATAAGCCAAGAATGACAGAGTGGGGGTTGGCAGTTGAAAGGGGAGGGTGAGGCTGTAGTGGCAGTGTGCTGCAGGAGGTGTAATGGGTGGGGGGTGTTAGACTGCGGGAGAGCAAATGGTTTGGAGGTTTTAGAGTTCAGGGGCTGGAGACGAGATTGGATAAGTGGGAGGAGTAAGGAGAGGGTTGAGAAGTACTTATGGAGAGAGGAGGTGATAAACAAAAGGAGAAGGAATAATATTTTTTTAAACGAAGTGAAAGAGGAATGAATGATATCGAGCTCGGGTGAGAATAAAGGGAGGCGAAAAGATTAGAGCGGGTTGAGGTGGAGAGAGAATGCTTCGCTAAAGAGTGGGAAGGATGGAGTTCGTATTATTTTTATTAAAGGTGAGGTCCCAGAAGGAGTTTGGCGCGGGACGATGTTTCTCCCGAGGCGCGGTTAAGGAGGGAATTTAAAAGCAAAAAACAAATTGCAACCCGAATTAGAAAGGAAAATTAAGAAGGCACAACGTGCACGCACTGGGGACTGACAATTCATGCGCATAAACGTGCGCATGCCGAAGCGATCAGGTAAAAGAGACACGGAAACAAAGGCTGTGAAGGATTGGACGAGACATTTTTGGCTCTGGTTTTTGTTTTTGGTTGTGGAGCGAGTTTTGAAGGAGTGAGATTCCGCGTAAGAGAAGCGACATTGAAATTATGTTGTAACCGTTAAGAAATACATCTGACACATCCAAAAGTAAATTTTATTATATAACTGCATCAAAATAGACACCTCAACATCGCAAGCTCATCATTACTTGTTAAATAATACCACAAAATATTTCTCCACGATTGTGAGTTATGGCATGACATTTCTGATAAGTTGACACATTTTAGGTCATTTAATCAGGTTTAAGGTAACTGGGAAGAGTCTAACTCACCTTCGTTGATTATTGTTCAATATTGTATACATATGCATATGACATAAAGAATGTTCTGCATGAAGGAGCCTATGAATAAAACAAATGACTTCCAAAAAATACGTCACAAGCTTCGATCCTGGAGATGGTCCCTCAAAAGGTTTGTTCTATTGTTCAAACCAGTCAGAATAAAGGACTAACTAACTCCGATATTAACTGATAAGGCCCTAGTTAAAATTGTCACACAGCAGACCCAGAGCCAAACCAGGAGGTTTCTTGAATTTTCCCAAGTGAAATAAATAATGAAATCTCTAATCGGCAATAATAAAGAAACTGGATTCATTTTAAACAGATATTCAGCAGGGAGTAGACTGAACAATTATTTGCTTTGTTTTCCACTTAATAGACATAATCAATTTCTAGCCTGGAGATCAAAAGTGCAAAACAAAAATTAGCACCCCTCAATGAACTGATCAAAATTATGGTTCTTATTAAAGTTGCTGAAATGCAACTTCTTTTGAAAAAGTAGCGAAGACAACCACAAAGGAAGGCAGCGGGTTTGCTACACCCATGTAGAAGAAAAGTTAAATAGTGAGCCATTCATAATCACGAGAAGAAATCAGTCACCAGCACCTTCGAATGACCTTATCACGAGTCAATTCTCAAAATTCGCAGAGTTAACTAAGTCATATGGACACGGTGAATAAATTAAGCTTAAGTATTTACTTGAAGAAAGAAGGGCCATTGTGTTTGCACCGCAACGCAATCAAAGTTCTTTTCAAGAGTAACATGGGATACATTTATTTTTCCACTAACTGAAACCATTACTATTGTCCGAAAGAATTTATACCTTTTTATTAATTTAGAAAATTCAAAAATCAAAATTTTAAACTCTTGGTTATACGACCTAACTTTTATCCGCTCAGAGATTTTATTACCCCACCTATCGGCTTACGTTATTAAGAGTTCCAGGTACTTTTATTTGAACCAAAAATGAGAAGGTAATTATTAAAAAGCAAAATGCCGGACCAACTAATTCCTCCTAGCCTCTTAGTGAAAATATAAAGGCTTCCTAATTCCAGCAACGTAATGAGTCCAGCGGTCTGACGTGCTGCAACCCGAAAATAACTTTTTTTTCTACTCCAAGAACACAAAAATCCGGCCAAGTGTCTCCAAAATTTCCAGGCTCTTCCTATCCCACTTTAATTACCTTCCTACTTTACGGATCCTTGTGCCAATCATGTGCGACGGGATCTACTTATTAGGGGACGCAGGAGGACCCAAACGAATCCCAGACGCGCTATTTTAGGGAAGGCTCAAATTAAGAAACCCTTAAATTCTTGGATATGGGACTCGGATGGCGGGGGAAAAAAGCAAGAAAGCGAAGAGAGGGCGAGGTTTAAGTAATTAGCAAGGAGCGGGAGCGGTGATATAAAAGGCTGGATTTTCCTTCCTCATTCACATCGCTTGCTACCCAGAATAATTTTCCCTTCGAATTTCGTCTGATAAATACGACCTAGTGCTCTCGCGCGAAGTAATGACGACTGGTTGAATAAATTGCCAATAAATGCGAACGCACAATTATAAACGAATGATAGAGTCGGCTAAGAGGGGAAGGATAGGTTTTGTAAGTAGACTGTGGGAGTATGACCCAGAAACAAGTGCCCCATATATTCAATAGCAAGCATAGAGTATCGCAGATGGAAAAGATTTCTGGGAAACAGAGGGTGACGCCGATTGAAAGAACATCAATTACAATAAACTGAGTCTAATGAAGGAAACGAATTACCACTGCCTCCTAAATTGTACGAAGAGAAAAAAAGAGTTGCAGACTTGGAGGATACGTACTAGTAAAATAAGGAATCCCCACATAAGTATAAATCCCTTCTTCAGCATAAAATGTGAGGGTTACGTAAGTATTTTTGCAGTAGATTGGCAGTTATACTACATCTACGCCAATTATTATCAGCTCAATCTATCATACATATATAAATACAACCAAAATTTATACCGTAAGAAATTTACATTTTTTTAACAGTGAAGTGCCCATTTGTGCCCAATTTGATCAAAATAGTAAATCGTAAAATTTATTCTGAGCTTTTATGTTTAATTCAGAAATTCCTAATGTAAGGTTAAAACCATAAAAAACTACTGTTAGTTGAGATATCACGCATTTGAGAACACATAACAATATTATGCTCTGGTACTCTCCTCTCATCACACAACATGCCGAGAATTTTCTTCCTCTTCAACCCCCAAACTATCTCCATTCTCCACCACACCATACTCTCTAACGCCCACAGCCTATTCTTATACACTTTCTCCGCTCATGTGGAAAAAGAGGATTTTGACAGACAAAAAGAGTACATTATTCTCTGGGTGAGTTTTTCTGATTACACAATTCGACTCTATACCCCAATTACCCAGTCATTCAGAAATTATTCCGGTTATCTTTTATTATCAAGACTTTTTTCCAATTATATTTTATTTTCGTGACTATTAATGAATAATGTTTTCTTCGAATGACGATTGGTCTGGTGTATAAATGCAAACATCTATTTTTTTAATTTTTCGCAACTGCATATTTTCTTATTCATGGCTTCGTGGAGTGTCCAAAATCTGGCATCTCATATTTGATACGCCAAACCAACCAAACCAAAATTACACAGAGACATGCATTTGTAAACATTAACATTTTAGTATCTTTGGAAAGCGAGAGATGCCAATTTTCCAGTGTGTCTCATATTATTTGCTATAGCTACCTTTGATATTATGCCTACCCGGTCAGATGAATGAGTTATCAATTTCAGTGTCAAAACGTTGGTTAGAAGCTAATCTCAATACATAATTTTCTAAGACGAATAATGACGCGATGAATAAATAATGGAATGAATATCATATGGTAAAATTTTACCCCCTGACACTCACCCTCTGAGATAGTTGTATCGATTTCAAACTGATTTGCTTGAAAGTGAAAAAGTGAAAAAAAATTGCATGATACCAATTTGGGTTCCTGCAGTGGACAAGAAAAATCAGTAAATATATGAATTAGTCTCTGACTTGGGACACTTTTTTACTCCTTCAGAAATCGCGCAATATAACGCTGAACTCTTCATTCCATTGCAGAATGGTATTTCAACACTTAGCCCAACGGAGCATACACGGCGTGTATATTACATAATTCGATAACACATGCATTAATTTTCTCCGAACACGGAATAGCAAACACACGAATCGCTTTTTTTCGCTTAAATCTCGAATTCCGCGCGATAACCCCCAGTCATTGTAATGTTTTTAGTAAGGCGACAAACAGAAATTTTCAAAATAAACTCTGAGATCATTAAACTATTACACATACGGTGTTTATCACTAAATAAATTTTACTTATGCAAAATGCGGTTCAAGATTTTTTTCGACTTCCTTGAAAAGGTGTGTAACTATGACTCAAGATCACCAATCCAGCCACTTTAACCCACACCGGACTAGTGTAACTACATGGCAATATTAATTTGCCAAACTTTCATATATATTTGAGCCATAAAAACTACTTTTTAGCTAAATCAAGAAGGAAATATTATGTCCAACAGAGATAAAGCAATAAAGTTACTTAATCAATGCTTCAACAAAGTTTTTTCGTCGACGTTGGTACACATTTCGTTTCACGTAACTGCTGTCATAACAAGAGAAAATATTAACAAGAAACAGAAAAATGCCACCGATAGTAATAAAAACTGATGAAATAATAGGGAATAATGGAAAGATTTCATGTGTCGTCGCCCGAGTCGAGCATAAAAATAGTGAGAATGAATCCCGTTCACATTGAAACGACAAGTGTCTCCGAGTTTGATTTCACTGAGAACATTTAAAAAAAGATTTTTGTAATTAAAGTAATTCAGCCCCTAATGGGAAAAGTGGCTCACTGTCTTCACTGCGGATGTAGAATAAGCGAGTTTGGCGGAGGATGTAGTGGCTTCCTCTGAAGGGAAGGTGGTCGATTCAAACGGGTGTGGACGCTGAAGGGTGCATATGCGTTTGATGGAGGGGAAGAGAAGGAGACGGTCGGGTGCTGTGCGCCTAAGTGCTTGGGCGAAACGACACGAAGTGGTGGGTGGCGGGCTCGACCGAGTCGAGCTCGGCTTTTGAGTTGGAACAACTGAAGTCGGGAGGCGTCGGCCGGAAAAAATGAAAATGTGAAGGGAGGGGGAGAGAAAAAATATATCGTGTGAGCCAGTGGGAGGACGGGTCGGTGCGTATTATTTTTTTATTTCTGGAAAGGCACAAGGGGATGGAGAAAAGAAGGATGGGATGTCGGGTTCGCGGGCTTAGGAAACTTGTGTGCATGGAAAATGAGAAGGGTGCATGAAGGATTAGAATGAATGAGAGGATCTTTTGGAGGGAGGCATTGATGGTGTGGGACGTGGAAGCGTGAACTATAGGTGCAAAGCCCTTCGAGTTAGGAGACCCCACCGAGGCGACAAGAGGTCAACGTTCTTCAGACGTACGAGTAGGTACGTAGATGCACTCTCGAAGCATTAATTTCCGGATTTTCTCCGGCGGCATTATGTACGTCTCATTTTCCGACCCCTTGGATTGAAGTAACCTGAATTATTTGCAGGATCAATTCCATGCAGCCAATTTGAGAATTTCATCCTGATTCACTCCGTCAGAAATCATAAAATACGAGAAGAAACATTATTAAGTCTCGAAAAACCTTAAATTTCCGCTAGTAAAGTAATTTTAATTTTTATTTCATGGAAAAAACAAACTTCTCAAAGAGACGATTAATGGAAGCTTGAGCCAAGTTTCTACTTCCATTTCGCCTAAAAATAATCGGTTCCAAATCATTTAAAGGGCTACTCAAGTACGTGCCACGGTGCTGAGAGACGGGATAAATCATGCATTAATCTTAGTTTGCAGATTTTTGAGTAATACTTGAGAGGATTCTCCGCTCAAGCACGATCCAATAAAATTATCTCGTGTGGATATGACCGGAGTGCTCTTGTACGAGCCATTAAACATTTAGGAAAATAAAACAGAAATTGTTACCACTCGTTTCATTTTATTTCCTTTTAGCAAATCTTTTTCTCTTAAAATTGAGATAAGTACTTGAAAAATACATCTTTTTCTTTTGATAGATCCTTAGTGCAACCGTTTTCAAGTCTAATATAAGGGTAGCTTTTCAAATTCCAGCTTTAGCAAATTTGTGAATTAGTTGCTGAATTGAGACAGTAATTTTTTTTCCTTCGGAAATAGCGCATTATAACGCTGAACTCTTCAGTTCCACGTACTTTTGCTAAATCGGGCTGTAAATTGATTAAATAGCAACATTCTGGCCTTTTAAGCTGAAGCATGTCTCTTGTTATAAAGATTTACACATCAAAAGAAATACTGCAATTTTTAAAATTCCAATCGTGTAATGCGGTATTCAGACAGGCATACAGAAAAGGCAAATTACAAAAGAAAAGGATGAAAATATAATCCCTTAATAACATGGCAAAAACCCATTCATCACCACAAAAGTAATGATTTCCTCAGAATAAGGGTATGATATCGGGCCGTCTGTGAAAAACCACTAAAATAAAAATAAAATTTGTCAAACTCAAAAATTGCTGGTAGTGTTTATCGCTTGTTACTAAAATTTTACGAGGAAACTGTTAATAAAATAGGGAATAAATAAGTAAATCATTTCAAAGAGCTCAAAAACTAACGTCTGAGGCGCATGAGAAAGAGATGTGTCGGAAAATTAGGTATAGGCAACATATCGAGCGAAGCGGATGATAGATTGGTAGAGAAAAAAACACAATCAAGAGAAAGATGAGCTGGGCATCAGTTGAAGGAATGAAAGACCATATCTCGAAAAAGGCTCGACCCAAATCTTAAGTACATACATCACTTCTTTTCTCTCTCTGACATAGACTAACCGGAATCTCTTACTCAATGTCACCGAGGGCAATATGAAGTACGATATTAGCCTGCATCTTCAAATAAGACGATGCTCTAGTATCATTTTTTTCGAAATTTACTTAGTCATGCTTAGTCAAAATCTGTTTAGTCATACTTCTCTGACTGCAGTTGATACATCCCTGTCGTAATTCTGACTTCGTTTCCAAAACATCGAAACATTTTCTTCACTAAAATTCTTATTTGAGATTTCTAGTATATCGAAAATAGCGCAATTTTTGTAACAATGTGCGAATATTTCACATAATACTTACAGTGCATTGCTAATTTTAAGGTAATTTTTTTTAAATACAGATATACTCAGTCGATTAACTCGTTTGCCGCAATTGATACATCTCTGACGTAAGTTTGATTTCGTTTCAAAAACATCGAAACATTTTTACGACTACTATTCTTATTTGAGATTTCTAGTAGGTATATTGAAAGTAGCGTAATTCTCGTAACATTGCGCGGAACTATCACATAATTTTGTCAGTGCATTACTAATTTTACTATTAATATTTCTAAAGTACTGATATACAAATCAGAATAGATAGAAAAGCAAAATAGCTGTACAAGCATGCATGCACTGTTGAATCCAATCATCAGGTGTCCTGAGTTGTTATATAACTCCATGACTATACTTTCCATTCCTAGTGGCGATTATTATCGTTGTACGGTAAAGAGTGTGTGTATGGTAATGATTTTAGTATCAAAGCTCACGAAGAGACTTAAAAAAATTGTGCTGAATTATATACACAAGAGAGAGGGGAGATTAACAGCATGGCAGAGGAATTTGTCTTCGTAAAAACTAATATAGGCGAGCTTGGGACCAAAATGAATGACAATGTGCATGATAAAAATAATGATACATCTGATGTTTTTCGCAGCACAATCTTGTAATAAAAATGAAGAGTCAAAGACTAAATGCAACACGACTACAGGGAGTTATTTGACAATCATAAGGACTAAAAGGAAAAAAAGGGTTTAAGATATTCAACACTAAATTTTCCTGTAGTCTTCATTTTACTGAACCTTTCTGCAGTCCGCTTTTGACTCAAATTCAGAAATATACTATGGATGGGAAAAATGTAAGTACATAAAATATGAGATAACCCAATAAGGCGGATGTGACTGGTGAGGGAGTGAAAGTAAGGGTTTCCCTTGAATGAATCCGAATAAAAACAGGTCACAAGAAGGAAGAGGGAATAAATAAAAATTCAAATCAGAATATCCATAATAATGGGATATCACGTCCTTCCCGACGAATAATTTTGAAGGAGTGAGTGCTTCAATCCTAAATTATCCGAAAATAATTCGTGTGTCGACACTGATACGAAAAAACGGAGATCTATCGGCATCCTCATGTAATATTGAATTCGCGAGGATTGACGCTTTAAGTTCATTCGCGAGGATTGAAGCAAGGCTACGTCGCTTGCTGCGATATATCGTATGTAGTGACTTTAGCGTCATCTACTTCAGGCGCAAATTAAAAAAGATCTTTAAATAAGACGATAATAGGTTAATAATTTATTAATAATTATTTTAATTGTTTATACTCAGTGAATTTGTTAACAAAACACTATGTTATGATTTCGTTAGGAAAAAGTCACATGGCCTGCATGGTCCGTATCAAAATAACAAACATGGCGGCAAGTCGTGAATGTGAGAAGCGACCCGGGCGGCATTATTGCTCGGCCAGTTAATGCAATAATTTTTCTGGCTGCAGATTTGACAAAAAAATTGCAATTTTCAACTTCCCGAGTGATTTAGCGAGGTAAGTACTGTGTGAATAAGATGGTTAGATGTTTTACAGTTAAAACCGAAACCAGCTCTTACTTTTGTATTGACATCAAATTAATTAATTTGGCCTTTGGTCCTTTAGTATGGCTGTGCGAGGATTTATGTGATTCTATGCCAAGTTTGAAAACGAATTCCACTTCATTGTTTCAAATGTTATGTTGAAGTTTTTGTAATAATGTAAATTGTGTCTTCAGTATCATTATTCACAATAAATTGTGTGTGAATTTCATTTGGTTTCCTTTCATTGGAAATTATGTACCAAACCTAAGAAACAATATCAAATATGAGGAGAGCTCGTGAATTTTCATCATTTGGACCAATATCGGAAGAATGCAGAGGTCATGTTATAAGCTATGGCTCAAGGTTTCAGGGCTTCGGTTTAAATTTGGCGGGATTATCGTGGTTGGGAAGCGCCTGACCGCTGGAGTGCTCTGCTAGTAAAGCATTACCGTTAAGGGAAGGGGAGCGTCGCGGTCTTGGATTGAAGCTTTAAGTTCATTTGTGTTACGGCTTCAATTGAGTGGGGCGGTACTGGGAATGAGGATAGAGTAGGATTGAAATGCGGGCATACAGGCAGGGCTACAGAAGAGCAGCGAAGGCACATCGGCGGGGAGCATTAAGTGTTCTCGTCGCTACATCAGAGAGTGTATTTGCTTGGGATCGTGGGTGGAAAGAAGCAGGTGGTGAAGGAGGTGGGGAGCGAAGGAATGTGCATCGAAATTAAAATAAGAACAGAGTCATAGAAAGACAACTGTAGCTAACATGGCTACATCTACACCTTAACTCGCGAGCTGGCGAATGGGTGTGTGGCAGGGGATGTTAGGACACTAGCCGTGTCAAGGATAAGAATTTGGGAGGAAATGTGGTGAAGTGTCCTATGGAACAAATGAAACTATATCTCTTTAAACAACTTACAAACAAACATAAAACCTTCTCGTACCGTATTTTTTGACACATCGGAGTCAAAAGATGTCGTATTGAACTAAAAAATTAGAGGAAGAAAACCAGTTATCTTTTCATTTGTAAAAATAAACTTCAATAGTGTTGAGCCTGAAACCAAGAAATGTATGAAGGGAGTTTTTATCAGTAGAGCTCAGTTTTTATTATGGTAACATATTGTGCATGGGATGAGCGACCTATCTGTTCGGTAATTTAGACAGTGCGAGCGAGATAGTTCCCTAATCATAATAGAGAACATATTCGAATTATACGTTTCAATTTCACCAGCTGTGATACACACGAATTAAATATTGCATTATTAATGGTGCAATAGTATAGTTTTACATGACAGAAATTGTAAGTAATCAAATGAAAATATCTAAATAAGTCTTAAACTTGACTCCTTTTTTTCACCCCGTACGTTTGAAGCTCCATCAAAACAGAAGGTTTATTGTGATCCCGAAAAATTTACTACGGTGACAATGTGACTAATTTTTAAAAATATTTGAGAAAACACAAATTACACACTGTTGATTTTAGACGAAATCTAAGTGTAGGGAATGCCTCATTTTTAATATAAGGTCTCTCTGGAGTGCATACGTGTACCATACCCCATGTGAAAGGGCGGGTATTTTTTGGCAAATATCTCGGAAAGTAATGCAGTAAGGGGTTTAATTTATGATGTCAATGAAAGGGTGATACATTTTTCTTTAAAATGAGACCAAATTCATTGAATTCTAGGTAAAATGATATTTCGCTCTATCTACTTTAATCTCTCTTATTTCATCGTTTATGTTGGACGTAGGAATGTATTGTATATATTGTGTCATCGAAATGATTCATTTTCTCCGCCGCTGTTTCACAAAAACCTGTTCTGCATTTATCGAGCAAACTAAGCCTAGTTTTTACTCTCGGAGTCTTTGCAACTCCCAATCATACACCTCTAAAAGACGAGAAACTCTTTTATGTTTGCTTGCAGCAGTTTTTAAGGATTCGCGCAGATTTCTTCTGTATTTGATTTATTTATTTGGTTAAGTCCACAGTTTCAAATGCTCACGGCGTATTCAAGGTGTGGGCGAACCAGAGCGAAGTATCACCTCTCTATTACTTGTTCTTCCGAGGCCCTCCCTAATATACGCGTTCAAAATACAACTGCCTTCAATGCTGTTTTGCACATGTATTGTTTGTACGTTATCGATGATAGGTCTGGAGTTTTAGTCCGAGAGCGAATTGTATCGCTTGGGAAAGGGGGGAGATATGAATATAAATTTTATGCTGAAAAGGGTGACGCGTCTCCTCTTCCCTTCGGTTGGTAGTAGTGTAACAATCATTACATAGTTGGATAGCTATGGAAAATACGTGTCATTATTGGTTTTGGAAATTCATGCTCATTGGCTCATTTTACATTTTGAAGGGTGTTAACCCCTCAAGATCTGCTCTTATATCCCGTGACCTTTGGCAAACTACCTCGTAAATTAGTTTACTAGATAGGCTGTTGGCGAATTTCCGTCGTGTAAATTTAATCCCCAACTTTTATTTATGAATTTAAACTGTGGAAACAACAATCATTACTCATTTTTAATCACCATCAATTAAAAGGTAATTCGAAGATATCTGAACTTTATTTTTACTCCTCTCAGAGTTTAGAAATGGCTTTTGTTAGATGACTTTGGCAAGAAGTGTATCGTGGTAAATTTACTAATGAGTTTAAATTGAGTTATGGCTCCCACTCCTGGCACATCGAATAAATTTTGTTTAGGTCCGATGAAAAGACTTCGCTGATTTCACGTCATATGTCCGTATCATCAGTAAATAAGTTCTAACTCAACTAACATTACGTCTGGTGAACTTCTTCAATATGACAAACATGAGACGTATCCGAATCTCCACACCTGCTTGGCGCGAGCATGATTCAGCGTGACGCGACGGTACGTGGAGGAAGCACCCATGCCTGCCCATCAAGTCCGCTGATTATCTTGCTATGCACTCGCGCTGAGGCTAGATGCTTCGGGCAATATGCTTCGATATTCAGACAGGCTTCGGACCGCTTAGAAAAAGAGAAAGTTTGCTCAAGGTCAACCATGCGCTATAAAAGCATGCTTTATCTCCGCCAAGCGCCCATTTCGGCCACTGCTATGAATTCGCCTATAAATGAGGAAGAACGAAAGTAAAAAACATGCGATATAGTACAACGTGTTTATGGCGAACGGGGTTAATGATTGTTGTTTCCACAGTTTAAATTCATGAATAAAAGTTGGGGATTAAATTTACACGACGGAAATTCGCCAACAGCCTATCTAGTAAACTAATTTACGAGGTAGTTTGCCAAAGGTCACGGGATATAAGAGCAGATCTTGTGGGCTTAACACCCTTCAAAATGTAAAATGAGCCAATGAGCATGAATTTCCAAAACCAATAATGACGCGTATTTTCCATAGCTATCCAACTATGTAATGAGTGTTACACTACAACCAACCGAAGGGAAGAGGAGACGAGTCACCCTTTTCAGCATAAAATTTATATTCATATCTCCCCCCTTTCCCAAGCGATACAATTCGCTCTCGGACTAAAACAATCTATCTCGCATGAGTAGAAGCACTGGGCTGAGATGGCGTGAAACCGTAAGGCCTCTACGCACAAACTCATTTTATACCAGAGGAATTCTATTACAATTCGCTGCGCCTGTGTATGGAAGCGGCTGAAGGTAAGCATTAGTCTCGGGGAATGCGCAGACACCAGGTGCGTCCGCCTCCAACCTCAACGTTATTTTTCCTTTTTTTAACACATATCACTTGCTTGGCTCACAGATAACCAAGCTAAAATTGTTCTCCTCACTCGTAGCAACCTTAAAAATACTTCCCATGCCACTGTCTCCACCCCAAAGGATCTATCTTAAACTTGACCTGTAATTTTTCTTTATTACATGCAGCCTTCCCTAATTTTGTATTGGCTTTGCGCATTTGGGGACCAGGATGTTACCCTGTAACAACATTAAGAGTGTGTGGTAGAGAGTGAGTTAATACCACACTTTATTATCATGAACTCTTGTAAGGAAAACTAAATTACGACTAATAACAGATTGGTAAGGAACTGCAGAAGCCTGTCAAATGGGGAACTTTCACCAGCTTGCACTACACTAGAGGTTTGCTACCAATGCTTTAATGCACATAAAAATTTTTTTAACAATATTTTTTATTTAATTATTGCCACTATCAAAACGATCAGGTCTACAAGAGTCATGCAGGAATAAACGAATATTATGCAAATGTAGATTTACAACACGCGCAAGCACGTAGGTGAGATTTTGGAGCGGGCTGAGCATAAAGGCAGAAGAAAAAGGGCAGAATAGAGAAAGAGAAGGAGAAAAAAATCCATTCTCCAAAAATAATTTCTTTTACTTTATTTTGGAATACATTGGTGGAGGAGGGGTCTCAAATTGTTTCATTTTTTTCCGTCCCGCGCGTCAATGCTTTCCCATCGAGGTTGAGTGAGGAAGGGGGTGGTGGGAGAGGAGAGAGAAAGTAGTACAGAGATGTGAAGAGAGACAGAAAGAGAGAGAGAGAGAGAGAATGTGGAGTGGCACGAGGCTGGGTCGGAACGCGTGAGAGAAATGAATACTTCACGTCAGAGTTCAAAGAGCGGGTATGAGTCTCCATGGCCGCGGCAGTGTCGCACCAATCTCTGCGCGGCCGCGAGAGGGGTTAAACCGTCTCGGAAAGCAACGCTGCACCTCAATGCTTTTAGGCTAGATAGGTTCTCGCAGCACATGGAGAGTGTAGCAAGAGGGTATGGCAAAGGGAAAAAAAACATAGGTGTAATGAAGCGGAACGACGGGGTGAAATATGATATTCGTAACCCGGGCGAAGGCGGAGGAATGGATCGAATTATTATTCATTTTTTTCTCTCTACCAGTACTTCAAGGTTTGTTTTTTTTAATCCACCATTTCATCTCGAGGAGAGAATCGATATATTCCCACAAACGCACTAGCAGAATGCACATGATCAAAAGCTCCTTTCATCCAGCATTCAGCGTTCGTTTTTAAATAAGATCTGATCCAACTAAACCTCCGCGTTCTCAAAAATTAAACTCACGGTAAAGACAGGGGCGGCTGTTCGAATACAGGGTCTGTGGTTAGTCGACTAGTGGGTTTACTTTATTAAAACGGCGCACGCCCAATTTTCTCCTGAGGATGATGGAAGATAAGGTCAAAAAGAGGTTGAGCCACAGCCCAGTAAATTTTCAACGCATGAGGTTCTTTACTTTGGACATACACGCATTACAACGTAGCATTTTATTTGAATTTTGATCAGCTTCTGACCAATGGCGTGCTTGAAAAAAATTCTCCATTATCCTTAAATTTGAAAATTTACACAGGGATAGTAATGGGTATACGATGGGATGTTTTGTAGGGTGGGTCTCTGCTTAGCATTAGTAATTATCTGTAAAATGCGGATGCTACTGCTCGATTTATCATACTTTCACATTAGCCAAAAGGGTCCAACAATGGTCCCGGAGGAATAAGTACAGTAGGAGTGACAGTATGTTTTCTGCTTTAAACTAATAATGTACGATCTGAAAACATGCCTTCATCTCAGAAATTATAAAATGTGATCAACTTTTCCGTCAAGTACGCACGTTAACCACATATTATCCCAGTATTTTCCATAACATTGCCTTGCAATTGCTGATGCTGTTCTTTACAGCAGATAGTATTTTATTCGTCACGTCCATCTCACACATTTACTTGTTGAAAATCTTGTCTAAAATGATGTAACGCAGTCACATGATTAGACAACAGGCATACACTAACTTCAATTTCAACGAAACTTTACTGAGGTTACTCTGTTTACTCTACTTGCTTTGACAAACAATTATTTTCTATCACAGTTCTTCATGTGAAAACCATAAAATTGGCTAACAAAACAATATATCGTTCAAAGACATTGCACATACATTAAAAACTGTGTTTTGAATGCAGTATTAACTGATATTCTGATTCAATAAAAGCAAAAAAGAAGTTCAGAACGTAAACCACCTTTTTCACTGCGGGAAATCACCTGAGTATTTTTCCTCTTCCTTCACGCAAGGCAATTAACCAGGGTACTTGCAAGGCCCACTTTAGAGAAATTTCCAATTATATAATTTTCGCAATTAACTTTCCACTCATCATAATGAGCACCTTTTGTTCAAGGAAATCCTTAAAGTGAAAAGAAGTATTGCCGGGAGAGCAACAAAGAGTTGGCCAACGATGAAGAAGAGGAGGAAATCCGACCCAAATTCACGAACTGAAAGAAAGCTGTGTGGGAGAGGCTTTTAAGTGAACAATGAATGGCTACACGGTTAGAAAAAAGAGGGGAATGGGAACGGAATAAGAGGATTGGTGGGATAATGAAAAGGGGGAAGAGAGAAAGATGAGAGGGAAGGTGAAAAAAATAATACTACCGAAACCAGGATGGAAAGGGTTATACAGGCGGGGACGCATATCAAGAGAGCAGCACGAAGAAGAAAACTGGATCGTGAGTAATTTTTTTGTTTTAACTCTTTTACTCGAAGCATTTCAAGGGATAAATAAAGGGCACGAGAAGGAAATGCGGGCAAAAGGTGAAGTGGAAGAGGTTGTGCGGTCCAAAAGATGTGAGAATCTTTGGTTTTCTGAGGTGAAGTCAGCTGGAGGGGCGGGTGGAGGAGTGAAGGGATGTAAATGAGTAGGGGGTTGGAGGGAAGCGCAAAGGCTTCTTCGGGAGGATGGACCCGTTCATAATATGCATTGAACGCAAGTGGCTCGGAATGCCTAACTTCGCTGAGAAAACCATCGGGAGGCGGGAGGAGGAGGAGGCACAATCTTACCGTCACGACCTCGGGCTTCCTCCCGCTCCAACATCTCCGCCCGCAGTTTGCCGAGCCACGGCAGACGGAGAAGTGTTGGGTGAAGGGAACGCTGTAGTGGGGTGATTGTACGGCAAGAAGGGAGGAGTGCTGAAACAGATATGTATGCAGAGAGAGAGAGAGAGAAGGAAGAGGGAGTTCCCGGATGAATGGATAGACTACGGTGGCGGAGTTAGTGAATTAGAGCATGGACTGTTGGCGGCAAGGCTTCTCGCTCTTCTTCTCTCGGAAATGGGATGCAAAGAACGGAGTGGAAATTCTATATGGTTCCCAAAGATTCCGGAGACAAAGATTTCGAAGAAAAATGCGCAGGTTCTTGGCAAGGGGAGTTTTCGATCGAACGGATTTCCAAGCTTTTTGACGTGCACGGCCACCCGCACGGGGGACGAAATTTCGCGAAGAGTGGCCGGATTGCCGTGGTTTTATTTTTATGAGGTTCTTCGTTTCACGCGGGAGGAAGATCGGAGGCTTTTGTCTCCGGATGTTTTCCCCGGAATAAATGTCTTAAAAGAGGATATTTTTGGGTCAAAGTTGTAAATAGGCGATGGAATGGTGGAATGACTCCTTCTAAATAACCACAGAGAATTCAGTGGGGGTAGGGTGAATTAGTTAACTGTCAGCAAGGGTGATACGTGTACATTACTTACTCAGGTTTGAAATATTTATAAAAATATACCAATATAGGCACCGTTAAATCTAATAAAAAGACTAAAAAGGTAAATAAAAGGTCGTTAATTTGGTTATTCTATAAGTACCTTCCAGTAACACCTTAAGTGTTTGCCGAGAAATGTGAAAAAGACGACTACCCTCTTTCTTACGAGTCGTGTGTTGTAAATGGGATGGTGAGAAGAGAATGCCTCAAGTAAAATTTGAAATAAGTAAGGAGGTATCAACTATATCATTCCGTATGTGAGAAATCCTGAGAAGAAGAAGATAATACCTGAAAAATATTGGAGTTAAAGGTACAGTCGTGGCTGCACTATGAAAAAATGAGACTGTGATAGGATTTACTACGACCGGTTTCGCTTTTAACAGCAACTTCAGGTGCTTCAGCATCCTAATTAATCGTATCACAGTGGAAGTTTCTCGTTTTTTCATACTGCAGTTAAGTTCCCTTTCTACTCTATCAGGCCTGAGATCAAAAATTATGTACAGTCGTGGCTTCTCACTAAAGAAAACGCAGAGGATGTACAGGTTAAATTTTCATTGCAAAGAAGTGATGCAATAAAATATTGCTTGGTACTTTCCGCACCGTTATATTAATACCGATTATAGTTCCGACAAAATTATGTCAGTCACATTTTATTTTCTGACAATGAAAGAAAGAATCGGTACGTTGGTAATGGTTTGATTTTGTCTAAACTATAGTCGATGTAAATTTAACTGTATAAAAGTACAAATGAACATTTTTTCATGAAGAGGAAAATCGATTACAGTTGTGTTTGATAGAAATTTATAAATTTGAATCTGTAACATTTTATGCACTGAAATTTTCACGAATACATTCATTATATGAACCACATAAATGCCTGAGAGTTATAAAGCATGACTTATAACTAGGGACCCCTCCACCAACTGGCCCTAGATTTATTGCCGACCAAAGTCCCAATTTCTTATTTTCCACCCGCTGGAGCCTCATCGCTCCGACCTCCTCCTCATCCTCCGATGCCCTGACCGCTTCAACTGACCCAACTCGCCGTCCTGAGGCCAACTCGCTATTCCTTTCCCCCAATCTTCACATCATCCACGCGTTCCTACCCCCACACCACGCGAGCCCATCTTAAGCCTATCCTCCGTCTTGACTTACCTATGTTGAATTGAATGATATGACGGTATATCGATTGTATGCCACTGTCTCTTCCTATCTCCCGGGTCGACATGAGCAGCTCGAAGTCAATTCACGTTTCCATTACCGATATAGTGTTTGGCGTACATACTAGGGATGGGCAGATCCAGGTTTTTTTTCGGATCCAAATCTCGATCCGGATCCTTCATTTCGGATCCCGGATCTCAGTTCTTATTTTCGGATCCTTGGATGTATTCAAGGGTATATACAATTCACAAATGATAATAAAATTTAAGCCTTGGAGACTTAATTGAAAATAAAAAAACATCAAGTTTAAAAATGTAAAACTTAAATATTAAAATAAAGACAATGTCGATGCCAAAATAATACTAATCCTTGATTGTTGTCACGTTTATGCAATGACTGTTGTCATACAACATCTTGAGATTTGATTCTTGAGAATAATGAGATGGATAATAAAGGGTGAATTTGATTTACATTCAGCAAAAGCCGGTTGTCGAATGAAGCACATCTGTTACGCAGAAAGCCGCCGATAGCCGACGACAGCCGGCACTTCAATCGCTTAAAACTCTCTGATGTATATCTGATTTACTGTAGTATTTGGACCCGATATCAGTATCTCATCCCATGTAAAGATCTGCAGATCTTTGGTTCCGCAGATCCGATCCGACCATCCCCAGTTATAACCATTTGATGGAAGCCTTTAAACGGGTTCTCCATCAAGGCTACCTAATATTACTCGCAACTCAATATTATAACTGTAAAGAGTAATTAAGCCGAAGAAAGAAACATTCTTATTATTACAAAAGATAAATTTACCAATGTCAATTTATGTAAATAACGCCCTTGAGGCAAAATAATCTTTTAAATTGGTTTTAAATACTAATTTTTGAATATATTCAATGTTTTCAGGCTTAAAAATATAGAAATCCATTGTTACCGCAGATAAGACACCACGGTTTTCACCAAGATTTACTTGCGATTCAACGTGTTTCAACGCAAAGGCGCTATCATTAGAGGTACATGATGGTAAAGGCGTTGCTTTAAAACATATAGTACCGTCAATAAATCCTGGTGGAAAAATTTGCATACATTTTGTACACGGTACATTTTGTCAATACTATATTGGGAGTAATTATTAATTTTTAAGTGGATTATGTAATGTAAACGTCATTATGAACAGTCGATACGTGGAGGAAATAGATTCACAATGTCCCAACAAATCACACCCTTTTCGTAAAATTCTATCCATTTCGGTGAAGTTCCAAAGAAAAACAATTACTATCAGAAGACGAGATTACTCATAGATTCATAGTTATTTTCCAAATGGGCTTCTTCACCCCTTGGAGCATGAATATGATTAGGACAGTTTTACGAGGCTTCACCACAAAAAAACGGAGTCAAGGATGACTGAGAAAATCTTGAGCTGGGCCGGCATTTGGCGTCACAATGGGTGGAAGTATTTTAATGGCCAAAGTTAGCACTGATTCCAAAGGCGATGAAGCAAATCATGCAATTTCTGTGTGACGACAGCATTTGAATCGTAGACCGTTAATCAAATGGTAATCTACGATAACAATGGCAGAAAGCCACGCGATTTCTACAAATCGATTCCCTAATTAACGTTCAAAGGGATGAGTAATCCTTCCCCAGTCGGTATATAGAAATCTAATGAAAGATTCATTTTGGTTCCTTTTTTGGTGCGGGACATTCTAAATGCTGTATGGAGAAAGCCAATGAAAAACAGAGACCTACTACCCCCCACTCCAACGATAATCATCTCATTATTCCCGCGGGAAATGTTAATCCCACTGCCCATTCATCATCTGGCTAAAAAAATTATTTTCTCTCTTCTTTTAACGTCAGTCGCCGCTGGTAACGATCGTAACGCCCATATTAGCTTCGCTTTGTGTTCTCGTCCGTCCTTTCCTAAGAGTTCCTTCTCGGACAAATAGCGGGATCGAGATGAAAGGGTTTCGTATAAACTCAGCGAGAGAAAGCGTATCCATCATTACATAGAATGAGGTACCCGAATTGGGTAACTCGTAATGTAGATACAGCTCAGAACGATTATTTTCTCGGATGAAAATAGTTAATTACAGATGAGTGGAAAAATTAAATGAAATTGACTCATAGTTGACAGCCACTCTAAAGCTAGTCGCTTATTAGGGTATTCAAACATTGCTTCCTATCTCCTTTATATTCTTTCTTTCCTATCTTCTTTCCTATATTCTTTAGGTAGATATGCACTGTTCTCTAATAAAAAAAGAAACACGTTGATAGGTAAATTGGTGACATTTTATGATTACAAAGATTTTCATTAAGGAAAAGATTTCCAAAGTAAAGAGTTGAAGATGATACTAAAACGTCCAAACCTGAACCATGAGCCTGCCAGGCTATTTAAAAGGTTCCCTTCATACAATTCGATAACATGCAAGAGCTCAGCGCTCATAGCAAAATATGGTCTATATTTTACGATAACGCTCTTGTATGTAACGCTTTTACACTGGATATGTAATAACACCATTTATATAGGTGTGAGCTAATCTTCAGTCTCAACTGAATCTACGCCTGAAGTTCGAGATAATTCCTTTACCAACTCGTATATTTTACTTTCTTAGTAACTTGTTATAGTTCAGAATATTATTCTTGTGCGCGGGAAAGGGCATCATAGAGAAAACTGTGGATAATTATATTGGCATCAGATCACGTTACATCACATTCATTTTCTAAATGTCAATATAAGATTTGATTAAAAAATGAAATTTATATCTTTGGCCATACTTTTAGACTTTCATACGACCCGTACGACGAATGCCTCATTATGGGCGAGAATGTTTTCACTACAATCAAAATTGATTCCCATTAATCGCGTTAATGCTCATTACCAGATAAAAAATACGCAAGAAAATTACGAGATGAGTATTCTTTAAAAAATACGATGCGATTGGATGGCATAATGGCTAATCTTCAGTCTTATTGTTCCATAAATGATGGTTGTTGAATGTATTTCGAGAGACCAACTTATGGCGTGATCGGTTTCGTAACATAGGCGAAATAATTAGGTTTGTGTAACGAATAAGATCGTGTTTGAAACAAGAAGTTGAGATACACGTGGTTTATCTCTTGTTTAATCTTATAAAGTCACAAATTTCAGTCAGGCGGAACAAATTTCATGAAGAACTTTTGTTTAATTATAGAGAATTTAAACTCCTAGCTTACATGAGAGTTAAAAACAAAGTTTAGTAACCTAGAACTGGGATTAAAAATTCATCTCAGACCCTGAGATTCATCAAAGCCGCTTCTACGCGCACGTGCACTTTACAAGCGAAAGTCCTCTACGCTGAAGGCTCCATTCCTCCAAATACGCCGGAATTCGAAATGTTTGCAACGCCAGGAGGGGTTTGAATACTTTCACGCGACACGAGAAACAACGTCCCCTCCAACAGAGGGGAGGCTGAAACAATGCTCCAACTCGACCACTGCTCTTGGGGGGCTCAAGTCCAGAGCACACGGATCTCCCATTTCCATTTCTGGAGAACTTGTAACCCGGGAAACGTGATCAAACGAAAGACTGCAAAACCTACTCTCGGAGGGAAGGGTTTCTAAATCCAACCCAATGAGTTTGAAATCCGGCACGATAACCGATCAAACAGTTCTTCTCAGTTGTGGAAGGTAAGGGTCGTGAGGGTGAGGCAACGGAGAAGGAGACGGAGAAAAGGAAAACATAAGAAAAGGATTCTGAAATCAAGGGATTTTGGGACCAAAGTGGGGCGAGGGAGAAGGTGTACATGGTGAAAGGAAAAGATTCAAGGACCGGGTGAGAGAAACATAAGCGAGCGGGGAATCGGGGAGCAAAGCTGTGAACTCCTCCCTGGAGAGAGCGATTCGGGGGGAGGATAGTGGGTGTTCACACCGCGCGGAACTGCGAGAGAACGTCTAAAAGAATCCCACAACACCCACGAGTCACCCGTGCTAAATTTTTCACATCCCTATCGCTTTTCACTACAGGCATTTCCCCAGTATAGAAATAGAGAAGTCTAATTAAGAACATACGACGATGAAAACTGAGCCAAAGGTTATACTCTCTGAACAATAAAGCGAAACGTTTATGAAGACGGCTAAGTACTTTAAAGGTAGTTATGATAATTTCCTAAGCGTTACTAGTCATCTGAATTAAATAGGATGAGAATCACTTTTAGACAGATGGTTATTATTTTGCCTAATCTTTTACGTAAGCTTCAAACCACATTTTTTTTTCAGACGAGGGTAATAAAATTTTACGAAATCCGTCAGATAGTTGGAATAGATCAAGAGAACAAACTTTGGTGGGGAACTAGACTGCAGAGCTGACAGGTTTAACTGCTATCTTTCCCGTCAAGGATGAGAGACATGAAATCATCCAATCAAATGTTTAGCTAGTTATGACGATAGGTACTTTAGCTAGTAAATAGTTTTACTACCTAATGCCTCTTTCCGCACCAACTGCTAACAACACGTCAAAATGTTTCCGATATAACTCCAGTATTTCCGTAAAGTTATGTACTAGCAATATGCATTGATACAATATTTTTCAGACATTCCTGGAATACCTATTGCGCCGCAATATTTTATGATATATATTCGTTATAAATTTTATTTCTGTCAAGTATTTGAAAGTTTATTTCCAATTCACCCATAGTGACAGTTTCATTCATTTAATTGAGAAATAAATACCTGTCGGTGACAACTTACCCTCAGTCGCACATCTTTGAGTCGCTTGCAGGACATTATGCTAGAGATTAAATCAGAATAACATCGAAAAAACAAACGACCCTTCAATAAACTACGGGATACAAAAAGTATACATCCCTAAGCTATTATAAAAATGAATTATTACTCAAGCATTATTTTTATTACAAATTGAGGACTGTAATATCAGAGATCTGAATAAGTTCACACACGAGCCTTGTAAGTTATCGAAAAGAGGAAAAAATAAGGTTTACTTTATTCGGAGAAGAGTCAGTTGCCTAAACCGCGATGCTAATCTTACTCACATAACCACGTATTGGGGCAAAAATTTATGGTTCTATTGATCGTATGTCTAACGTTATCGAAAATTTTATTTACCTGAGTCTACTAAAAGTTTATTCAAAGCTTCTTCTGGAATGCAAAGATAATGTAGGAATTTTGATGCTTTTTTTTCAATAACGACTAGAGATGCATTTGTATACTGATTTTTTCAATCTTTAAAAATAGGCAAGACAATCAAAGGAAATGAACAGACTCTTCATGGGCATGGATTTATCTCACAGAAGTAAGAGCACTCGTCGATATCTAGTCAGTAGAATAAGTAAAATTTGAAATTTTCCCAGCGATTATTTATCTGTGAAATACTCTAACCGGGTGTAATACTACACCGGCGTTTCAATGATGTAGCCAGATATTTTTCTCTGTGATGGTCACACCTATCAATGAGAAGCAACACTTTCTGAGGACAAATGTTTAGCATAGGCTAGGGGGTAAATTTCATTTCGAGTGCTAAACGTTAACATAGAATTTCATTTTCCCCACTCTTAACCATAATCATCCAATTCACAGCCCCTTATAGTACGTATGGATAATGTAGAAATGTCAATTCTTTCTTTTCCAACAACGATTTGAGATGACTTACTGGTAGATACTGGTCTTCTCAATCATCACAAACGTTCAGGCAAATCAAATGCAATGCACTGATTCTCCGTGGACCTGCAGTTAACTTTCTCACATAAAACAGGCCATCGGTCGATATCTTGTCAGCAAATTAATATATATTCGAGCCTCTTACGGCAAATTTTCAAAGCTATGAACTTTTATCATTGAGGATATACATATATTTCCAAAATAAACACGAAGCGTGTGTAATTCATTCAACTGATGGTGTAAAACTCATCCACAGCTTCATTTTGCTTAATGTACACAGTAAGTACCTAGATAAAAAAAAACATAAATGTAAATAGGTAACCGTTACTTTATTTCCCGCAGGTCCATGCAATTTTAATTAGAATATATTTAAAAATTAATATGCTTTAGAAATATAATGACAAAAATTTACTGTACTCTAATAGTTTTTGGTTCTTACATATAATACACTATGCTTTCGCCTTGACTTTTAGTCACTGAATTGGTAACATACATATAAATTCAAGATAAATTCAAGATGCGTCACTCAAAATGTTCATTATGAACATCTTAAAATATTGAATATGAACCCTTTGTATAAAACGTTTTACCAACGAAGTTAAAAGAACTAAAAATCTACAATTGCAACATTATGTGGCTTTTTTACGTTTTACGACAAAAGTAGATATTATTAAGAGCAAAAACCTGACAAAAATCTCATGGTGAATAAAATAAATACACATTTCCTGAAGACACTTCTTTAGAAACGCTACGAAATGAGGACTCCGAGAGGAGCTCGAAAGATTCCTCACTTAAAAGGGAGCAGTAAAATTTGATACGCTTCTTTAAATGCGCATAAAATATGAATTTGTAGACGTTATGAAAAGAAGGAACTTATAAAACGGAAAAAAGCTGACAGTAATGTAATCATTGAATAGTTTTCCCTTGAACCACCATTACTTCTTCCATTTTCATCAGTGATTTTCAATTCTTGGATTATTCTATAAAAACAATATTTATCTCTCAATGACGATACGGAAAAAGTTCCATCCCAAGGAATTAATCAATGCAGGTCATTACATCAAATAGAGCTTGCTAAGGATTAAGGTTAGGCAGCCGTGATGCGGGCTAAGATGCCGTCGCAAATGAAAGATGTAAATTATTTCCTTCCACCACAATTATTACAGGCCCAGAACAAGGAAAGGCAAAAGCTAACCTGAACTTCTATACCATAAGATAAAACTCATTAATCATCTTTTAATTCCTCATATTGATTATTGTCTCCTTGTATTTGTTGATTTAACTAAGAAATTACAAAATAAATTACAAATCTTGTTTAATGCCGGAGTAAGATATATATGTACTACGAACATTTACGAACATGTAACTCCTTATTATGTTAAATTGAAGTGGATGAAATTGGAACATAGAAAAATATTTAAGTTAGCTGTGTTCATCTACAAAATATTATCAACAAAAACCCCTGATTATCTGTATAATTATATTATTAGAAACCAAAGTGTTCCAGGAAGACAAGTAAGAGGAAGAAGACGATTTAAAATTCCAAGGTGTAGAACTAATATGTATCAGTTATCCACAAAAAAAAATATGGCCTAAGAATATGGAATGGTATTCCCGACAATATTATAAAATCAAACAATGTATATAAATTTAAATCGGAAATGTTATCTTTCTTGTATAAAAAATATTATTGTAGCGCAGTGTGAATTTCATTGTACACTTCATTTTTTGTTAATTTCTATAAAAAACTCTCTCTCATCCTTACTAATTGTTTTTATATTTTATTAGATTGCAATATAGTAATTGTAAATATTATTGTATTAATGCTTAATGTATGCTTATTGAATGTTCATATTTGTAAACTGTAGTGTCCTGAAAAAATACTATTTTTGCCACCGAGTTTTTCAGTTAAACTGTACTTTGTTCCAAAGGATATGTAGTCCTTGAACAATAAATATTATTATTATTATTATTAAGAGGACTAAGTGTGCAACTTAATGAGAAATAAAAAGAAACATACTTAAAGAGGGTTTTGCAACACCGATCAGGAAATTATCACACAGTTAATGAAAGGATTGTCGTCCATTTTCCGGCTCTCAAGGAAATTTCCGCCACACTGCGCGGAGCGTCGAAAATATCCAGTGCGAGCACCTAGAGCCGAGGCTAATACCGAAATTGACAACCGGGTAGTGCATCTCGCACGCGAAGAAACGTGGCGTTCTCTTCTGTCCAAGACGGTCAATGGTAATAATAGGAGCGACGGCTGAGCGCGGTAATAATTTTTTCTCTGAATCCGCTGCTCGGAAAGAAAATAATATGGTAGGGAAAAAACCATACTCCGTCTCCAAGTCTTGATGAGCTGAAAAAAAGGCAGCGCAAAAGTGGGTCATGCCGGGTGAGGAAGAAGCTTTTTTGCACTGCAGACGATCGGTTAAGAGGGAGGAGGTTGATGGCGACGACAGAGCAGTTGGAAGGCAAGAGACGGAGGTGGCGAGATCACATGGGTGTCGCGCGATAGGCCAGATAATAGAAAGTGTCGCAGCCAACGAGGCATATTCCAAATTCTCTCCTTTCATTCTCTACTTACGCCACATACTGTAAAATAGGATTTTTACTCACATTTCTAGAAAAGTAAGGCTGCGGAAAAATGGTGAGTGGGATATTCCCAAGAATCGGAAAAACGGCGCATAAAACCAAAGGAAAAGGAATTTACGTGTAGTTCATTTTCCAGACATGACTTGTGCAGGCTGTAAAAAGAAGTTGGGAATCGTAATGGACAGTTCGCGCCCAGGAATATGACCGAGGCTATTATAAAGATAATGACTTATATAAACCATTTATTTTCCCTCAGCCCTACATAATGTAGTCTCGCTATCAAATTAAAGGGACGAACCAACATCTTAGTTCCTAGCACTAGGAATTTTATCACTTCTTTGAGAGAGAGACAAGATTTTTAAGGCTAAGGGAATTGGTAGAAATGAAATTATGACCGTTGAATAACAAACAATGTAAAAGCTTTAGCCATCTTTGCGTGGTATCACAATCACTTCCCTTGTTTTGGAAACATCTGAGATAGCCTACTATGCTCAATAGGAGTCGTACAAGGAACGGAGGCTCATATCTGTTTTTGCAAAATTATTCAGGGACATTGTCCACATTTTCGTCATATATTAGCTGTTTATACAAAATCTGGTTACCTGAGGGAGGAAATATGATGAACAATGGCAGATGACCTCAAAAAATTCCATAAAATAACGTATATAATATCTTAATAAAGTGTTGAACAACTGGCAGTCAAATTCCTCAATAGTTTTCAATTGATCGACAATAACTGGGCTATATTTGGAAAATTTGGTACAAAAAAAAGAGTTATCAAAGGTCACTAGAAAATATATTAAAGCACATAGGCATCCCTGATTATTACGCCACGCTATGTATTTGAAATATAAGAAACTGTGACAGATCTGAGAGGCCGTAGAAATTTTTATGTATGAATACTTTAATTTCTTTACAGTATTCACAGATGTAGAACAAGGAGGGACTCAAACTTCAAGGAATGCTTATACAATATTTTTCATTCGAATTGATTATTCATACCGATCTCACAGCCCCTGGAATCTACTACAGCGGTGGTCAATTAAGGGTTTGGAGTGCATCAAATCCCTCTCAGCCGTAAATTTATCTCCAACCAGAGACCACTGTTAAGGAGAACTGCCGCACTGAGGCACTTACAGTTTCAGGCAAAATTAAGAGGAGTTATATTTTTACATTAACTCCATCCGCGAAAAACTTCTTATGTTTTATCCCCAGGGGTCATCTATTACGGAACGTTTTATTGTAATCCCAACAATGATAAAACGTTATGAATTCATGCAGCGGGAAAGTGCGTCCTATCTCGTGGAAAATGAAACGAGCAATAAAATTTATGACAATTCTTTCGCTCTCTGAATCTTGCTTCCGTCAATAATTTAAAAAGAAATATTTTTAAAGATTATCACGTAGAAATTCGAGTTCATAAAGTGCGAAAGATGTTAAAAATATATATAAACTGAATTTTCCAAAATGTTAATCTAAAGAACTAGCCCTATATAGCCTCTAGCCACTTAGCTTGCTAATTTATTTTGGGAGCATTCAAGTACTCCATGACTTCAGCAAATCCAATGTGCTTTAAATATACCTTTATACTTCTCAACGCCAAAATTATGACGCTCGAATCAAAATACCCGAGCAGTGACTTTCAATAAAAAGATAACTTCAGAATTTAGAGAATATTGGCAATCTGCTACTGCAATGCAGTAAAGGAACCACGAGAGGTGACCTCAGGAACCAATAGAAGCTTAAATATATACTGAGGAATGCACAAACCTGGCGATCAGTTCACGTGCGGGAATATCATAACTTTAAAAACATAATTGCCCCAATTACTATGGGAACGAGAGTACATGTCAGGCGCGATGGGAATATAAATGCAGAAAATTTAATCCAATCGAAAGATTTTATTAAGTTCTTCTTTTTTCACCCGACGACGATTTCACTCGGCGCTGATGTGTGCGTGGCTTTAAAAGCTCGACCTAAAAACTAAACTCAGAGAAGGAGAGAGAGACAGAAATGAGAGCCCTAAATGTCGTTAATAAAAAAAGAATGACGGAGGGCGAAGATTTATATGTTTAAGGGGACTCAAGTTATCCCGTGTGTCGCGACGGGGAGGGCGGCGCTGGCGTCGCGAAGGCTCGTTAGCGGAAAGGCGTCGATTTTTGCATAGAAGGGCCCCCTTGAAATGCTCTCCTCGCAGGCTCCCGCCTACCTGAACGGGAAAACAGGATGGGAGAAAAAAAGGAGCAGTGGAAAGAACACAAGACAGCGTACCCGGGTGGGAGCAGGGAAGGCAGGAATGTTTAAGTCGGGAGGAGGCATTGAAATGAGAGAAATGGAAGCGAGACCGACTCGGTCCGAGGAAGACCGGGTGGGATCAGAAACTGGGAGAAGACGCTACGACGAGAGATAACGAGCACAAGATGGCGCTACATCCGCGAGTTAACGGACGGACCGGCGTCGCTTCGAACATGATGCAGTTACACTTACGCGCCGCATGAATTGAGACAAGTCTAGAAGGCATGAAACGCGAGTTGGGCACGAAGATCCTGATGGCATCACGTTTTAAAACCCATTCACAAGATGGCATCCGAAAAACGAATCATGTGTGAGAACAGAAACAACGTCAAACAATTTCCGATATAAATACAGTGAAACCCTCCTTATCGACCACTTATATCAAGCAATCACCCCTCTCAAGCCCGTTTTACGCGGGGCAAGTAATTGCACAAGCTGACGTATGTACGAACGTGCATTTCAAATTGCATCGTGTAAAGCGATGAACTGCAAGAATGCATGCGCAAATGCATGAACGTGAGATGGCGCAACAGCCCCTGCTCTATCCTCAATTGTTATTGCACGCCAGATTTAGGAAAAAATGCAGTTCAAAATTGTGCAAATTCGTGCCCCGTGTAAAGCGGGCTTCAAAGGCCATTTAACATGGGAAACCATAGCTGGTCGCTTAATTAAGGTTTCACTTTTATGGACAACAAATTAATATGCATTGAAATTTCCCAGTAGCAACTGAATTATGAGGAAATAAACGCCATATGTATAGGTTTTAACGAAACCGTCGCTTTGAGAGTTTTTTTTTCTATTTTTCAGCAACCCGTTCATTGGCATAATACTCCCCTGTCACTGAACCCCTGTGGAATGACCACCCCTCTTAACAACCATTTTTCAGTGGAACTATCGATGGTCGCTTAATACAGGTTTCAAGATACGGTACCTGTGAAAGCGATGTTTCAAACACTACTATTGAAAAGCTTCCGCTCAATATTTGGGAGTATTATTATAATAAACAACATTTTTACAAAATTCCGCTATTAAATTATAATATGACACGATTATCAATATGAAACTATTTAATCATTCAAATTATGCGGGCGTAAGTTCAGCGTCACTCGTGCCTGCCTTTACTTCTTGGCTCTTCATTTCTCACTGAATCCTAACACCTTTCATCAGAGAAAAAAATTTTCATAGGCACTCCGTTCTTATGCCTTTGACATATGTTATCGAGTGCTGTTACATACATACATACCAATCACGCCGTGATACCATACATACCAATCACACGAATTCCCTTCCGGGGTAGGCACAGCTACAAAGTTTCACTCATAAATACATATTTGTACACCTAACTCTGCATCAATAATTTTCTCCATACTGACCTATCCTTGCAAACCTCTTTTGCCCTCTTTTTACCCTCATACACGCCCTTCTATTTTTAAGACTCCTAATATTCCTCCTCCTAATAATTTCCTCAACCACATTCAACCACAACTTTCTCGGCCTACCTCTCCCTCTCGCACCATTCATTTCTCTCTTATATATCTGTTTTATTATTCGACTCTAATCCATTCTCTCAACATGGCCAAACCAACGCAGCACACTCCTTCCATATATTTCTATTACTGGAGAATCAAACCCACATTCAGTTATTACCCACTCATTCCTGACCCTGCGCTGCCAATGCCTGTCCTGACATACCCATGTGTCAATACCATACAACAAAGTGGGGAGAAGTAAAATTTTGCACATGGCAATTTTCCCTTCAACTTCTAATAATTCCCCGAAACTACTTCTAATAAAGCAGAGGATAACCAATTGGTTGGTATCCACTTACATCGGCCAATAAACATAAGCAAGTCAATAGGCAGTTTCATATCATTCACAATATTATTTCCTTAGGTTTGATAGGCTTAAGTCGTGTCCAACTGTTTCCTTACCGCATTAAAATGTTTTTTTTTTTAAAGAAAACTGCCAGTCTGGTAATCCTCTCAAGCTACGACAATAACGATTTCAAACGAGCCAATCAAACGACTATTATGAGTCACTTTTTTGCATGAAATCTTGTATCTCTAATTTAAAACTTCACCAATAAACTCAAGTGTCAGCGAACAGGAAACTTAATTGTTATGAATACTTACTTTATAATGTGTATTTGAGGTAAAATTATCGTCTCCCAAACTCTCGCAAATTGATGACAGAGGCAACACTGATGCCATTCAAGACATGAATAAATTGTTTTCGCACGATTTATTCGTAGAAATCAGCTACGAATATGTCAAATATTATCTATTACGAGAGGAACATTTTATTTTTGCCAGCAGGAAGGATTCCTGATAGATTAGGGTTACCATAGATTTATCTTAAAAAATACAAGTTTCCAAAACTAAATTTCTCAAAACCGTAACGCACCGATATTTTATCCCTACCCATCTATAAGGGCCCCCGCGCACTGGCAACTTTAATCACCGGCAACCAAACAGTTTACTCACCCGTGAGTTTCCCGCCACCGCGCACTGGCGATTAAATAGTTGCCTCTCAGCTCAGTTTACAATGGATCTCGTGGAAGCTACTTGTGTTGTTGCACTCATTCTGAGACAGCGAAAAAATAAGCAAAGGAACAAAAAGTTTTGGGTACATCCAGGAATCAGTTCCAGACTTCTTGATGGGCAATTTTATAAGCTGTTTGATAGATTGAAAGAAAATCCAAATAAGTTCTTTATTTATTTTAGAATGAGCATAAAAACTTTTGATCAACTGCTGGTTACTCTTGGACCTCGAAAAACTTACCAAAATACATCATTACGACAGGCTGTACCACCTCAAGAAAGATTGGCAGTGACTCTAAGGTAAGGAAAATATAAATACCACCAATAGTTTAAATTATTTATTGCAAAAGAAATGGAAATACAACGTTTTTATTGCTTTATATTAGTAGTTATTGAAGTACTCCGAAAAGCGCTCCGAACAAGGGCCGTCAAGCAACTGAATAGTTGACAGTGCGCGGGGTTGGGCAAAAACCTACGTGGTCTATTCCTGCCGGAAACAGTTTACTCACCCTCGGAATAGGTTCGGACGCAATTATTTAGTTGCGGCAACTAAAAAGTCGCCCGTGCGCGGGGCCACAGTCAATACCGTGTGTTTCATTGGAACTTCTTCAAAGTAACTAAATAGTTGCTTTGAAAAAGTTGCCAGTGCGCGGGGGCCCTAAGGCTATTGACACACCTTGAAACGATCACTTACGTAACCCACTCTTACCAGTGCCACCGATAAGAGAAAGCCAGCGGACTACTCTCTCAAAGTCATCAAACTCGGTCATAACACCGTGTGCTGTTCGGACAAATACCGATACTGCAGCGTAATATTTAACATTAGATATGACTAAAAGAACTACAGCTGCGCATAACTATCAACGCATTTTAGTCTTACATGAGATAAAATGCGGCACTCAACGGATCGTAAGCATGAACCATTGGAAAAGTAGAACAAAAAAGACTAGAAGCTTCCAAAACCTTTTGCGAATTTCCACAGAGTGGCTAGTCCAGGATAGCTTGAAATTTGTCAAATAAGAGTGAACGCCTCTCTGTGTTCAAAGTCCGATCTTTCCTCGTGGGCAGTGGCGCTAAGCGCTCCTTAGCGACTGATTGTTACATTGTATGTCCGGCAGTCGAGAACATCTAGTCCCGCAAAAGGTCACAAAAATCCACAGGGGAAGAGGACGCCACGGTAGCTTAACTGGCTAAGTCAAACAGGTCAGAAAAATATAAGATCGGTTTTAATCGATAAAATTAAAATAGTAAATAAACAGTTACCCTCCTCAGAACATGAAAAGGCATGGCTGCTCAACGTCTTTTAATAGTATTTCATATTAAAAATAGATTAAAAAAAACTAAAATATGTAAAATATATTCATGTATGTATCTAAAAAATATTTTAAACAAAAATGTATTATAAATGTATGTGTCTTTGGAGTGGATCTTTTTTTGTTCTGTATGCAAATGAGTGTACTGTAATATGATATTGTTATAAAGTAAAATCATTGGAACAAAGCACTCGGCCGGAAATCGAGGGACCCGGGTTCGGATCCCGGTCAAGGCGGATTATTTTTTCTCTGTGGAAATTCGCACGTGTGCATTGCGGGTGACTCCGTAAAAGTGGAACTCCTTGGCTAGTCCCGGATAGCTTGAAATTTTCAAAACCTTGTTTAAGAAGATGTTGCTGAAGAAAAACTGAACGGAAAAATACGATACTAAAAAGGTAGCAGAAGAATGGAAGAGGGAGAGATCCTATTAAACACAATACAGAATAAGATGGACACAGAAAAATCTTAAGTGTATTAAAGGTTTGTGAAGAATGAAATTTAAGGAAAAAAATGGAGAGAAAAGTACCAAGAGAAATGCCAAGTGAAATGTACGCAGGACATTTAAAGAAGACACTTCATAAGAAGAGCAACAAGGAAGTTAGCAATCTTGCATTAGACTAGGAAGAATGGAGGGCTGTAGTTAGCCAACCTAACGATTGAACAACCAATTATGATGCGATAATAATCAATCAAACATTTCTCATTTAGATACTGCCGGATTATGCAGGCATAGTGCTGTGGTTACACCTTGTTTACTCCAAAGTTTGAGTGGTATCTTCGCGTGCGTGAAATATTACCGTACATGCTCTTTTGTACATGCTTGGAGATTCCGAAATAAATCGACCCTTTTCACCGACCGACCAAGCCCTTCGACCCTTTTCGCAGACCACGATTTTGCGGATTTTAGTGACTATTCATCAACGATATCACGTGTGTGTATCAATATATACAGTGTACCATTAACTCTATTTGTTAGTAGGTTTAGCATGTTTCCATAAATATCATAAAATACGATTTGAGAGAACTTGAATAAAAATATGCGAAAATACGGCTCTTGGCAGTGATTGAATGGTAATATATAATTAATGGCGGTCTCGGTATGCGGCATTCCGAGATTCTCGTCGGTCATAAATGGTTAACGATACGTTACGGAATATTTACATCAATGCAGTTATCCAAGATAACAACGCTTGATATTTAACTTTACTGTATCCGCAGACCAATAATATTGATAAAACCCACTTGGAGTTCTTTATGGTCTCATTTAATGCTAAAGGTTACGCAACAGTGGCGGTACCTTGGCGGCCGGCTCGCCGTATTATGGCCGAATGAATTGATGTAATCAGTCTGCAGGTACCTCTTCTGACTTTACCCACTGAAAATATTGTCACAATATAGATGAGCCAAATGTGGCATGGTCCACTCTTTTGTCAACTAAGACTAGAGGCTTGATATTCAGACCCTCAGTAGAACACATCAGTCATGACCACTGATATTACATTTGTGGAGCTATATCTTTAGAGAGAGCACATATTGTTCCCGCATATCTGGCAAGAATGTACACTTGTTTCTTTCAACAAAGCACGCGACAGGACATATTTCTCCCTTTAGCTCCCTGTACCCAATCCTCTCTATTATTCCCACCAAAAAGTTCGTTCATTTCCCCTAGATTTACCGGATCATAGACACTGGAGGAACTCAGGTGGATAAAACTTGTCTCCCTCTCTATGAGAGGGAATTAAGCTCGGTTGGTTGGACATAGGCCTCGTGCCTCGAGAGGCATAGAATCCCGTGGGATAGAATCTTCCTTTGATTTCTCTTCCCATTTATCTACGTTTGCTTCATCCCTCAAGGCATCGTCATTTCCGTCGGTGAGCGCGTCCTATGGAGATCAGGGCTGAGTGGAGTTCCATTCTTGACGTCAAGCGGAGAAATACCCATTCGATGGATAATTGCTGTATTCGTCCCCCTGATCCGTATAATTGTGAAAGGAAGGCATTGTGAAGGACTACTTTACATCCGTCGATCCATACCTCGAGATCTCGCCACGCTAGGCGTCTCGTATCAGCAATGAAAACGTGTGATTGGGACGTTACGCTAGCCTCTGCTAAATATATGTTATCTCCAAAGTGATAAAAATCAATCTTAATTTTACTCCAGACTCCGGGCATACTCAACCACTAGGATGTGAATAATTCTCTGTTGGTCAAAATTAAAATAATCTTTATATAACTTCCGCGCCGATTAATTTTCTGAAGATATCAAAAACATTTTACGAGACCCGATATGCGACTAACAAGACTTAGGTTATGGAAATGGATTGCTGAATGGATGGGCTTGAAATGTATTTTTTCCGCAAACAATCATTAATTATACTTATTGCCAATTTGTTTTTCATAATTAAATGCTTAAGTATCTGGTACGGAGTAAAAAAAAGACTTCATATGTAAGGACTTGAATCTTTATGCGTTTGTACAGCTGGAAATTCATCTAATACATTGGTTGCATTCCGATACTGCAGTGCGTGTATTAAAATTACGGCCCATGAAAGGCATTTGTAGGCATAGTCAATTCATAAACAGTCATATTTTCAACAGATTTAGATGTACGTGAAGTAATGCATCTAGTTTCAGACTCTATCTCTGCCACACTCTTTTGGTGGGTAGTAGGTATTTTTTACATAGATGAGCTAATTATAAGCACCACCAAATGGAGCAAAATCTGTTCCTTCATCGCATTTCCCTCAACCTAGATTTTTCAACGAATACATGGAGAGGAATGGAGAAAATAAGCCAAGTTCTCCGACTAGTATTGAATCCAAATAGAGAGCATTACTTTCACTTGAGAGTACAAATTCCGAGCCGGGAGCCGTCACACAAATTCAAGAGCAGTGCGCAAAAAATATGAATTAAATCAATTCTTCAGCAAGAGGTATAAAGGTGCCCCGGTAGAGCGTGATACGTTCCTTTTCGAGCCGACCCAACGAAGTGTGAACCACGGCCTCGCGGTGCACGCAATGGCATACACCACAAAAACGCACAGCGCGGCACTACCTACTCATTCCATTTTTTTCCGTTCAATTCTTTTCAACGCACCCAACTTCCCTCCTCGGAGACTTCGCGGAACTCAAGAAAAAGTTATGAAAACTCGGAAGAAGGGTTGAAAAAAATTTTGACAAAAACGTGCACCTGCAGGCAAAAAAGAAGCCTCACCAGGTTTGTGGAGACAGCCTGACAACCAACTCCTCTCAAAATCAGCCCGCAGGCCGAATGGCGTAGTGTGTTTGCCGAAGCACGATAGTAGCGGTGAAGAGGGGGTACGAGGGTCGAGACTTGTTCGCGTGGGGGTTTGAAGTGTTGGGGGTTAAACAAAGGGGAAACGATGGGAGGCACGCGAGAGAATGGTTGAGATATGAGAGGCTCAGAGAAGTGTTGTTATGGGACGTAAGAGAAAGAGGATGGGAGATTTTTTGGCCGCAAAGTCGCCTCCCCATATCGCTCCAGAAACAATAGTGAGTCTCACCCACTACTTCACCGCATCCTTCCGTGTGAGCGCTCGGGTGTGAATTCTTGTCGTCCACCACCTCACTACACCCGTCAAAGAGATCCCTGAGTTCCTTATTTACAGGGACGCCATACTCTTCATACTCGAGCCGAAAATAATTTTTACCGCCGGGAAGCACTTATGGGTAAAAAATACACCATCATATTCTGTTGACATTAATGATTCGTGAACCACTTCAAGTGGTTTATAAGCAAGATGCGGATGCTTACCCCATTACCGCATGTATTTATTATAAAAATCATTAATTACCATGTTTATTAGCAAACTTAAACTTTCTTAAGAGGATGTGTTTGAATTTGAGATTTTCAAACCAGAAAATAGGAAATTGTGAACGAACATCTAGAAGCAATTATTCAAGGGCAAAAATGTGAGTTGGAACTATTCCGAAAAATCATGCAGTTAATTTTTGAAGAATGAATAAATCCTACAGAGTAATCAAACAGAATTGACGATATGGAAATATTTAAAGATGCAAATATTCAGAACCTGTGAGTAAAAATATCCAGAAAATACGCAATCGAGACCGCAGAATGCAAGAATTAATTAAAAGAATACTTGTCTAGGAGAATACTATAGAAAGTCAAAGACATGTCTGATAGAATATAAGAGGGCTATAAATTTTCACGTCAGGACCAACCTAGAATATGCGGCTATTATTCTTAGGAACCATGATATAACAAATAGGTTGATAGCAGCAAATATGAAAAAGACTTGCAAAGTTAGACATGCAAAAATTTTATACTACTCTTATCAATCAGTTGAGACTATTGAAAAAAATATGTATGCAAAAAATGTATATTCTGACGTAGAATAAACAAAGGAATAACCTCCAGAAAAAGTTAAAAGTTAAAATATTCTTCTTCGAAAAAGAAAATCTCATGTAAAAAACTCCGTGCGAACATGGAAGAAGGACCATATACCCAAAATTAGAGATGGATTGAAGGATTGCTAGGTTATATATCCAAAATATCACGCTACACGACTGAATGAGGTCCACAATAACTGTGATTGTTAACGTTAACTATAGATAATAACATTTTCTATTTTATGACCTTTATTTCATTTACTAATCTGCAAGGGAAACTGGTTGTTATGTTCCATACAATGTGCCCGTGATTTGGTAAAACCTAATGCACGTTTTGTGTGCTAGCATTACTGTACTTTGACTAACAGCTCCTCTGATCCCTGAGCTCAGCAGCATTAGCTGTATTATGAAAATAAAAATCTCTTCTCACGTGCGCTATCTGAATTAACGCTCGTGAATTCAGCGAAATAACTATTACCTGTATGAAGGAGAATTTGACAGTTTGTGCATATTACTGAAGAGTAAACTGTGTGATAGTGGCTCTAAAATGGTTAGTTTTTACGTAAGCATCTTAGAAGTAACCAACACTTCTGTGAAAACACCTTTCTATTCATTTTCTGTCCCCTCAAACTTTGTCACATCGCCTTTTCTTTATTCCCAGGATTCCACAAGCGTCATTCTCAGCTCGCTTTGACTCATTTCTAGGTCACCAGTATTTACCAGGAGGCGAAGAACTCATTATCCCTAATAATCAATCGATAACAACGCACTGAAACGTTAAGGGAGAATGAGACTCCCATAACGAACTGTTCAAGACATGCTGAGAAGGTTGAACTCGGCGTCTCAGGACAAGTGAAATAATTGGGTCACCATTTCGTACATTTGGGCTTAAATGAGGAAGAAGAGAGACAAGCTGTCCCTTAAAGATGGCTGCCATTTACATGTGTGCATCGATGAGATGCCGTGCACCACTAGGGTGTATGGCATGGAATGATTCCGCACTAGGGGTGCAGCACTCATCCCGGTCCAAATCAGAACCTCGCTAGTTTTCCCATCTGCTAGGCGCAGACCAATGAGGTAACAGACGAACAATGCTCGGTCAGACCAGAAACTAGAAGAGTGCTACGTGGATAAGCATGCCGACATAGAATATCCATGCTCTTAAATTGATGGACAGAATAGTTTTTGAAAAGAAATTATCAATTTATATTTGGTGTTGTGCAGAGCATCTATACAATAATTCCTAATTAATCCAAATGTATAATTGCTACGTTCAACATAATGTACGCACATGGATCTGTTCATAGTTTAATTCTTCCGGAGAGAAAGTGAAGAAATAGAAGGCATCTAAATACCAATATTTCTATTAATAAACTTTTCTCGGGCTCTGCACCAGGTGATTGGCTTCATGTTCGCCGACGTTTCGGAAAACGACTTGCTTTCTATTATCAAGGCGTGTTACTCTGTCCGTGTCAGAATGTAAACTCACATTCTGACACGGACAGAGTAACACGCCTTGATAATGGAAAGCAAGTCGTTTTCCGAAACGTCGGCAAACATGAAGCCAATCACCTGGTGCAGAGCCCGAGAAAAGTTTATTAATACTATTCACCAGGAGAAACTTAAATCTTTTACCAATATTTCTATTTGCATAAATCTCCACATTCAGGTAGTAACAATTTGGGAAAACTTCCTAAGTTCTGCGGATTTATTCCAGCAACCAATCATTTCCAAATTTAATGGACTTATAGTTTAATAACGACAGCAATAATGATTTTTGCACACAATTTTGCTTATGATGTATAGATAGTATATTTTGTAATCGACTTACTTGTTTATATTGCTAAAAGCTTAAAGTGATACTCTTTGCCTTTAATATAAAATATTATCTAAAATTTTAAAATAATATAAATTACATCTTTACTGCTGAGAGCTTAACCGGTGTAAGTCAGTTTTTTTCGATATTTTAGTCAACTGCGCCAAAGTCTTCCTCCACATGCTTGCTTCCAAATATTTAGGTGAGTTTACCCTAGCTTCCATATTTTTCCACGAGAGAGCTGAACTTTCCAAATAGCTACAATTTTTATTTACAAAATTCATGCTCTGAAGAAAGCGTTTACGTGACATACAGTCTACCTTCACATGCATGCTTCCAAATATTTAGGTGAGTTTAGCCTAGCTTCCATATTTTTCCACGAGAGAGCTGAACTTTCAAAATAGCTACAATTTTTACTTGCAAAATTCATGCTCTGAAGAAAGCGTTTACATGACATAGTCTACCTCCACATGCAAATACAAAATTCATGCTCTGAAGAAAGCGTTTACATTTACCAACATATATCGCAGACCAGGATCAAGGATGCTCCAATAGGTAGCCAAAGTCTATTTAATTGTAATAGCCTCGCATAATAAAAAAATATTTTCTGAATATAGACGAAATATGAAGAATAATACATACCTAAGTATGCAATGAGTGTAGTTTGAAAACAAAAAACTAAGTAAACGTAATAACGGTTGGAACCATAATTTAGAGTAAATAAATGGGGAATGTTTGTGTTAACTATTGATTTTGCAAATGGCATAGGCCTTCACATCAAAATGCAGAAAGATACGTCCCAATACTGAAAGTTAATTATAATAAAACCCATGCAGTTCATATTCCTTCACAACAAGAATTGAGGTGTTTCCTCACTCATACTACATTTAAAGTTGACTTTACAGCACTCATTGTTTTCAGTTGGCTTGTAAAATGACATGCAGTCGTTAGAAACGGGCCTAAATGTTCCGAGAAGCGAGCTTCAGGTCTTTCAAAAGGCGTTCACTACTTTCTTTCAATCACCCTCGAAGAGTTGAAACGTGAAGGAACCGCGTCGAGATCGTTCCGCGTACACATCCCCGTGATTATTCCCGTGAGGCAGACGGGAGAGTCTCTCGCTTTCCGAGCGAGCGAACAAAATGGCTCCGCGCGCGCGAAAAACCTCGCCGCATTGACGCAGTCTGCGCCCGAAACTCGAGTCGAGATGATGAGCCGTGGCACGACGGAGACTGGCAGGGACTAGCGGGAGTGGTGTGCGAGAGAGTGAGCGGAGTACTTGAACTCATCGTTACTGTCGACCCAACCCTTTCCCCTTTGCAAGGACACATCGTCACCCCTCCCTTCGTGCAACGCCACCCTCTCCATCCATTGCCCCCATTCCCGAATTCTGCGTTCGTGGATGGGGGTGGGTCTCCTCCCAACTCCCGAATAGAAGTCTGAACCGGTGCCGTCTTTTTCATAGACATTTCAATAGCGGACGCCTGCATGTATTGACACGTTCACTCGTTCAGAACATTTTGCCGATAAAAGGTAAGCATGGCTAGAGAAATAAAAAAAGAACTAGTCCCGAACGCTACGTTTTCGTTCAGGAAACTTCTATTACTCTCACTATTTTCGACTTCAGTTCCTCATATTTCCTGCCCCTTTTTCATATCATCTGAGACGGCTATCCAATCACTTGCTTGTCTTACAAGGGAAGCCTTTGGTGGAAAGTTTACCTGGCAACTAGTTTAGCAAGCGTTCTTCCTCTGTAATCGTCTATAGAAACCAACAGGTCCGTCCTCTCTTCAATTATCTCAGCAATTATCTGACACATCCTATTTTGCTATTTTCTGGGAAGTCTCTAGATCCCACGAATTCCGCTTCCCAAACAATTCTCTCAGCAATTATCTCCTACACCCTATTTTACCAAGTCCTTCATCACCGGTCTCTTAGCCCCTCCTTCGTGGCTTTACTACCGTCCATCCAGTTCTCACATCTAATAACTCTCAAACGGTCTTCTTAATGTCTAAGAATAAGTGCCGGCTGACGCACATTTCGCATGTGCTTCGCGTTTAACAAATATTTAATGTAAGCAGGTGATTATTAAGCATTGTGCATAGATATATTTTTACCCAATACACGCTTTAATCCATAAGTTGAAAAAGTAAGCAATGGAAATGAAAAAGAAACTTTCGAAAAAACAGATCGTGAAGGGGGATGATTGTGATACGGTGGTAAATGAGGTTAAGGGATGTAGCTTAGGATACTGAAATTACTGCGGCGAGAAAAATAGCCGACCTCACAAAAGAAAGAGCATGGGGATCAAAAATAAGGTTAAAAAATCACCACATAAGCAGGTTAACACGGAAGTTGTCTGTATAAAAATGAATTATTGATAATATCATAACATGACAGATCTAAGTTGAAACTTTGCGTGATCTTAACTTGTAGTGCCTTTTTGGGTCGAATGAACTGAGTCAATTGTTGAATTGTTAAAAACACAGTTGGCCGCTGCATCAAAATGATCAAAAAATTCAGTTCCAAAGTGTAAAATGGGTTTCTGTTTGCTAAGGGAAAGGAAATATGGAAAGTTTAAAATTAATTAGAGCCTACAGAGACTCAGAAAATGAGTAAGAGGTACGTTGCAAAGGTTTTTGTTAAAAATTGTAAAGCAGCAGATACGAGATATTGCCATGACACCTTTAATGGCGAGATAAGAATTTTGAAACATTATTAGGAACCATGCTCAATTAATAATAATCTCTTAAAGTTCCTGAAGATTTCAAGAGAAACGTAGAGACATGGGAAGTGCATATTTATCGATTGTGACCGAATGAAGTTTCTCAGTCTCAATTCAAGTCAATATCCTCCAAAATCAAAGATAGTCAGTTACCACTAGCTACACCAATGTCGGTATTATACGACCAAGTTATCAACTCGTCCAATGTAGAACAATTTCACAATTTAAATTAAGTGATGGTTGCAGTAACCTCTGCAAAACACAGTAGCAAGTTGCTGGGGAGATTTCTTTCGTAATGCCGCACTATTTTTTATCGTTAAACTCACTTAATTCTTCGCTATCGCATAAACTTCGAGTAAGTAGTTCCCTCCACCTTCGCCTTATTTTCCACCGCTGTAATATGAGCAGAAATAACAAAACTTTCGTACCAACATTTACGTTCCGCTTCTCTCTTCCCTCACATCGGCCCCTTTTAAGTCCCTTTTTTCACTAGTTTCGTCGCCATTGCTCATCCAAGCAACCATTTATTTTCACACTTGAAATATGTTTGATGCAAAGAAACCACTGTATTTTTCCACCATTTATTTTCAAAGGTACAACTAGTTTCGAAGAACATGTGTCATCCTAAAGTACACATTTTTCGGTTGCAATCACTGCAAAATATACGTGCAATCACTCCCGCTAGGGATGAACCCGAAATCACTCTCGCCAGTAATTGCACCATGATGTGCAACCGAAAACTTTTGTACCCGAGGATGGCGCCTTTGCGTCGAAACTAGTTGTACCTTTGAAAACAAATTATGGAGAAATAGAAAGTGTTCTTTCCATCATGATTAATTTCCACGAAGTCACGCCTGAACTCACCGAGTTTAAAGTATGTTTATTATAGGTGCCGTATTCAATCCCATTTCTGACACCAACAATTTCGTGCTCAGATAGATAAACCTCATTTGGATGAAAACATTATCTCCACCATCCTGTGTTTTTATTCTGTCAACAAAACAAATCTACCAGCTCCTTACAGTACGATCCAATAGCCGTCTATAAATCGTCATAGTGGACGGCACAATTTTCAACTCATCCACACCCCTTTGGACTCTTCGATGAGTCGAATAAACTCCGGGAAAACCAGAAGCAGACAGAAGACTTAAAGAAAAGGACGGGTAGGTCGGGTTGCTGGCTGTCTGCTTTACTGGCTGGGGTGTGGAAGGAGATGCAGGCAGCCGGCAAGCGCGGAACAGGGGGTAGCCATCATCATGCGATGTTTTAATAATGCACCTCGCGTACGCCTCCGAGTAGAAGGATAGGGTGGGGCAGTCAGAGAGAGGATGAGGGTGCTGCCTCCCCCTCTAGCGGGAGATATTCGAAGGAATCGCGCAGCGTGGAGTGTGTTGGGCCGCGGCCGTAGATGAGCTGGAAAACGCTCTGAAGGGGTAAACGTAGCAAAAGGGATTGGAAGTTAGGGTTTGTGGAGGGGGGTGTGAGATCACGATGGCGAAAGGCTGCGTTAGAAGGTCGAAGAGGCGATGGGAGGCGAAGTGTAAGGAGCCCCATGGGGAGTGGGGGCGGGAGGGGGAGGCCTGTTCCCTGCCGCCATCTCCTGAGCGGCATACAAACCAGCGGTATCAGGAGCAACGATCCCTAAATTTCCCACAGGCTCCTCCTCCTCCTCTCTCAATGCTTCATTCCATCTCAACACGCTTCCCCGACCTCTGTTCTCACCTTCACCCGCCTGGAGCATTCACGCCAACTATTCCTCAACGTCTCCCAGTTAGGGTTGGAGGAAACTTCTTTCATCCACCCCCTCTCGCTCACAACGAAAGGCCCACTTAACATTGCCCTCCCGAATACTCGCACAACCCCTCCGCGGGGTATGGCTCGCCTTCCATACACGCATCTCACACGTCTTCCCATTGGAACACACATGAGCCCTCATCACTACGCCCGACCTCACACCATCGCCTGGCTTGCTCGCGCCATTTCTCAACTCATCGGTCCCATTTCAGTCCCCTGCGAGACCTCCCCCCTTCATCACACATCTGCTTAAACACCGCGGTGGGAAAGAGAGGGTCTGCGTTAGATAGCGAGAAAGAGATGGGGCGAGATGAGTCTTCTAATGACTAATTGAAAGCATTTTCCCATTCCGAGAGTCTGAAAGGTTTTCTTTAAGCTCCTTCCGCGGAAGGGTGAGGGTTAGGGAAACGGGGGCAGAGTAAGCGCCAGGAGGCTTTGTTATCGGCCTGCGATGCAAGAAAATGGGGCCAGGTGTCTTCCTCCCACTGCGGGGGGAGGGGGTGTGCGGAGGCGCGCTCCAAATGAGGGATCGTCACATCTGCGAGGACGCGTGACAAATGCCGTCGAAGGTATCGGGTACCGCGAGAGGGAGGAAACGAGAAATTTATCGGAGCGGATTTGCATCTCGGGAGCGCTAATGGTGGGAATACCTGATTGGAGGCACTCTCTCGGCGGGGCGGGAGATAAAGCATGAAAAATCGCCTTTGGCAGGGACGGCAGGGGCGGCAGAGAGGCAGTACTTCGTTCCCGCTGAGTGGATGCCGTCGTCATTTATACATGCGGCTTGGTGTAAATCGCTCTCCGATGCAATGCTCATGAGCTTTAGTGAGCTCGTTTCTTCCAAGCGATACGCTACTGTGCAATGTGTTGAGCGCCGCGCAAAACAAAATGGTAATTATGCATAAAATGCAATGAGGGCTTGCAATAACCGGATATGAGATAATACGCAAAATATAGGATTAACAAAATAAGGAAGGCCTCAAAGTGAAAAGCAATCATGTCGGAATAAACTAAACATATATGCTAAAAACGTATTAGCTAAAAACTGAGAATAAATCTTTTCCCTCAAAAAACCTTTTCAAATATGCTCTAAAACTGTGCATTTTGTCCAATGCTGGATTACAGAAGAGGGATTGCATTTAAAAGCACAATGAAGATACATGAGTTTCAAAGAATTTAAAGCAAGAATACTTCACCATCACATATATTACAGGGGTTTGTGACGGTGATTCTCGCACTGCGTAAAAGCAATAAAATTACTGGTCTACTATTCAGAAATGACTAGTGAATTTATTTTTATTAGAATCCAATAAGTTAATAAATACAGTATTTTTTCTATGCAACATTCCCATTTCAAAAACATACAACATTTCAAAAACACAACGCTCCACAACCACATCATAGTAAAAAATGTTCCATTTTTATTAGAGATCTTAAAATATTTCGTATTCTGAAACAGTCACGTTCGATACCAATAAGTGCCTTTTACAATGATGCAAAGCAGAAGGTCTTACCTAGAAGAAAGAATAAACGGTCTTTAATGTTTATTTCAAAGAGTCACTAGTTTTTTATAAAAAGTACACTCAAACGAAAGACGTAACAAGCCTAGAATCTGAGATTATTATCATATGTATGCATGAAAATGGACACCTTAATTTTAGAAAATGAAGTAAGTAGTATTTAATGAAAATCACTTTCATGGTACTTTCACTTTCAAGGGTCTCAAAAGAAACTTTTTTACCATTTTGAATATTTATTAAAGATAAAATTTTGATTTATCTTCTAATACAGGCTTGTTGTCATGTATGTGTTGTCATATACGCGTAAAATATATGTGTCATCATGTGCGCTCATCACAACTGAGAAAATTACACGATTGACACACACCAACCAATGAGGTATATCTGAACTTTATAAACTTCACTCTTAAATGACTATGATCTCAACGCAGTAACTGACATTATAGCTTAAATCAAAGAAATATATTCAAGTTCTAATTTTAATTGTCTCATTTTGCAGGACATTTTTATTCATTATTACCTACTGTAGGCTCCAGAGTATCATGTCAGAAATAGTACACATTGGTGGGACATCAAAAATAATGTAATTTACACTTTACAGCAGACGTAGTATTTAGGTGTAAAGGCTGCTATGATTACGTAATCAAATACCCTTAATCTTGAAGCAAGCGTATTTTTGAGGCAATAAAGCATGATGAGACATCCACGATCATAGGGTTTTCCAAGCACGACACGTTCCTGACAGGGACATCATAAAGTACTTCGCAATTACATATGGTTCTTCTTAATTCTACTATATAAGAAAAAAATGATAATTTACCACGGCTACCCGAGTAAATAAATAATATTAGTTTACAACAACTCCTAATTTTCCATTTGAAAGAAAAGAGTTACACGATAGAACCCCAGATTTATATGGCTGTCTTAATGATAATTAATTTATAGAAAGAGTGTAAAATGGACGAGGATTATGACTTCAAAAACAATTTTAGTCACCAAAAAGCAGATAAATGATTTGTAAAACAGAATTACATATTTATTTCCCATATCCTAGAAGATGGGCGAATAATATTACTTAACCCCAATGCACGCGAATTGATTATCCCCTAGGAAAATATTATAGCTATTGTTACTCGCTTCTATTGACTGAAATATATTTAACGGATAATTAAATCATTTTGAGTACCGTAACCAGCAGGCTGATAATGGACAGAATCCAGTTCACTATGGGGAAATTTTGACTCGAATAGCATCACTTTAATTTTTTCATGCATAGGTACATGGAACATTGATTGAATCCGTAGGAAAATACAAATTGCCAACAAAAGTGCAAAATTGCTCTCCCAGACTGAAAATAGCACGAATCTCGCACAAATTTGGGATGGTAAGAAATAAAATTATACATATTTTTGGCTCAATTTAAATCTCAAGACCCATCGTTTCATTGTAGCACACTCGTCAATAATGGCCTCATAAAAATGGCCGCGATCCGTCATCATTGCAAGAAGTTCTTCAAGAGCGCCATAAACATTGGTGGGACAATAGCACCGCATGTATAACAACGCACACTCGACTCCCACGGTGATTAAAGAAAATTAATGATAAACGAGAGGACGCAACTTCCGAAATGGGACCATGGCGGGCGAGAGAGAGGTAAGGAAGGTGGCAAACGAGAGGCAGAACGACGCAGGGAACCCAGGATCTCGCAAATTGCCGCGGACGGCAAAGTTCAGTTGACGAGTGAGAGGGAGAGGCGAATATGAGGGCAGATGAGGAAGAGGTGTCGAGGCAGAAAGAAGAAGGAATATGGAATGACGTCCCGGAGGAAAATTAAGAGAGAAGAATTGCGCTCAAGAAGGCGCGAAGGAACCCAAATCCCATTGGTTGAGCGAGGCTGAGAGGGAAGGAGGAGGCTAGCTACGTCAGAAGCCACGTCATTAGAGGGTTCTCCATATATACCCACACCTTATCCCCCCGAGGACGTATGGCACATGGTGGTGTTTTTCCTCTTTCTGTCCCGCACACACACAAGGGCGGAGGATCCGGAGCCAAGACGGGTCCGCCCTCACCCCGTATGAGTGAGACGTTCGTCTCAGAAGCGGGGACTGAGTTATAAAAAGGGAAGTGGAGCCGGATTCGTTTTAATAAGGCCCGAAATAGAACAAGTGCAAGGAGCATTCGAGAGTCTTATTTTCCCACGTAAGCGCCTCTTGAGCCGCGGGAGTTGCATAACGCCCCTTGATCGACTGCATAAATTAATCTTCTTGATTTTAAAGGGGAATGTTCACTACGCTAAGCCAAGTAGCCGGAATGCTAAAATAGTTAAGTATAATTCATGTTGCAATTTTTATGCTGCATTTATTTCTCGCGTAGGTCCGAAATAGGGTTTAGTTATCTTATTATGTTATGTATTATGGTGTATGCATTAAGTAATTTTACACTAAAACTCTTTTATTTGTGAGCCATCCACATAATTATTCGTATGACTGGAGAACAAATCTCAACACGAATAATTTTAATAGTATCTATATATTATTAAAAGAACTCGCACCCCAAATTAGACATTTGCCTCCAGTAATTGCCACGGATGGGATGACGTAAAAACGCTGGATAATTTCCAGTCAGAGGGTATAAACCACTATTATTAACTCTTTATTATTTTAACTCTCCTACGGTGAAAGGTATCAATTCGTGCTTATTAATGACGACCTGTTAAATGAAACTATATTGATACAGAAGGCAAGGACACAACCAAATATTTGGAAACGAAACTCATTAATTCACATATATATTGTTTCATTGTTTTCCTGTTTCTTCAGATAAGTAAACCGTTATAGAACAAAAATTTACGTCTCTCATTACTCTGGCTTATGTTTTTCCATTGCGCTCCATTATTTCTGGCGTATTTAAGGCAGAAAGTGCCATTGCGCAGAAAAGATTTTTCTCTTTACTAATATAAAGAAAATTATTAATAACATTTTAAAATCTCTCTGGCTACCAAGTCGAATAATTTGGGTAGCCTATTATAATGACGTGAAAATTTATGCAAAACAATGAGACTCCCATATGATCAAAAAAAAGGGTAACAAAGTATGTATGAAAGACATGTTGTAGCCACATAATCTGATGAACCAAACACCATTCACGACCTTAGGTCTTTCAAGGCCTGCAAAGCCTAAGGTCGTGAATAGGCTTGCAACAATATTCATGAGAATTTACAACCCATTAGCTGCGGCTCATTTAGGAGGGAAAAAGATCTATGAATTTAATTAAAAATTATGTCAAGCAACAACGGTAATCCATAGTTGAAAACTATTCTGTCTGCTAGTAGTCATTTAATTTTACCTGACGATACTAGTTTGTTTAGGAAAAATGTTGCAGATTTAGAAGGCATTTACGAATCGCTAAAACCGTGCCACTACATGTAAATGCATTTGATAATTAATGGTGATGATACCAAAAGAAAAATCAAAAATAAAAAAGAAAGAAAAAATTAAGTTAAGATACAACAGAGTACGAAAGTTTGCCATCGACGACTCAAATGAAAAAAACTACTATCGCGACCAGATGAGATAGCGACAACGTGCTTCAGGGCAGGAGATGAAGTGGCTACGTGAAGAACGAAGAGTAAATAGATCAAGGAGGAATGGCGAGGGAAAACTCTGACAGAGAAGAAAAAAACACTATGACAGGTCCAGCAATTTGAACGAGATATCTTCCAAAAAGAGTCAACATATTTGGCAAGGGGAAACTTTCTCTTCTCATGCCAACGACACAACAATCACACATCAAGTAAAACTTATTCTCACGTCCACTCAAATTCTTCACAGTCAACACTTTATATAAATATGCTCATTTCTTATAAAGGAACGAAGATTTTCGCCGCATCTTGTTTCCATCAAGTTCCATCTTACAGGACCGCTTCCTGAGTCAGCGCTCGGCGACAACGGTTTCTTCGCCGTTACAGGAGACTTGTTAAGGAAGAAAAGTACACACAAAGAAGTCTCATTGTCCGCGGGAGGATCTCAGACAGATTTCTATCGACGCTGAACGACGCAGTGGTGCCGGATGATGGAAGCTGACACAAATGGAGAACTTGAGGAGAATGCCCGTAATTTTTCACGAATTCAACGGGAAGAAGAATAAAATTTAAAAAATGTATTTTATCACAAAAATATCCTCCAAATGTTACGTTCAAATAGCAAATTCTATACAGAATTCATTCACACACATATTAGTAGCGGTTAAGTATTTCCCAGCTAAAATCATACGGTATTTCTGTTACATCTTAAGCTCATTTTTAATTTAAGCTCATTTTTCGAGCCCGTAATGAGGCTGCGTCAATGAATGATTCTACCATTGAAGTGATGCTAGAATTTACACTCTTAAACGTGCAGGCTGAAGTTTTAGAAAACAATTAAACGTATCCAAAAATTGAATATAGATTGTTAAAAACATATTCCTTAAGTCATCTATGAGAAGTCTACGCCATTAGTGCAAGAAATTTTAAAAGACAAGCATTTACCCTTTGCACCGAGTTCAAGGATTAAATGATGGATGAAAAACTTAAGTAAAAGGGGGCCCTGGGGTCCTAAGGGCCTTTTAAAAAGACCTTTAATCTCTCTATGTCCACAGAAACAAGTGGCGGAAATTTTGCCCGAGTCGGTAAAGAGGTTTGAAATTATATAGCGTTTCAGCAATTAGAATTTTACAGTTTTCAAGATATAGCTAATTAGGAAAAAATTAAATTTAGAAACGATCGGTGTGTCAGCAAAGTAATGCGAGACAACTTGAAGCGGCGAAACAGATCCCACGAACATGTGAGTCGGATATTCACTCAGCCGGACCAGTAGTCAACTTAGTGTTTTGTGTGTCCTAACCTGGTAAAGGGCATGCCAATGCCTGTACTCCGGTTCACCCTTACATAGCTGTGTGCCTCTGACGCCTAATTCTATCCATTCATTACCCATTACCCATACCAACATATAGTCCTAAATGAGCATTTGAAATCGTTTTCATTTCAACTTCTGCACTCGCACGTCTCATTATTTTTAATCAAATCCATCTGCAAATACTCTTTCACTGACTCCAACAATGGTGTAATAGACTTTAACTCGTGTTTAATAACTTAATATTGCCTCAGCCATACGAAATTACTCTTAAATTTTTGTCTTTCGCATGAATTAACGTTTTGTAGTAGGTATGCATGAATTAGCATTTGTACGACAAATCTGTAGAAATATATTCATCTGTTCTCCGCATGATAACGGGTTCGTCTCGCATCCTCGTTTGCCAGTGCATTCTTCTCCTCACTGCAAATGGTAATCACGCAGAGACCATAGGTCATTTTTTATTACTTTTTTTTACACTGATAAAACGAGTTTTCCAGGTCTGGTTCGGAGTCACCCCATGCTACACACCCTACAGGATCCTTGCACGATATTTTGTACTTGGAGATACAATCGAGCAAATCACAAAAATGTGTCGAAAAAGGATGGTATACTAATAGATTCAATAAGATGAACAAATTAAACTCAGAGGGTGAAAAACTGAGACTCCTTACGTACAAAAGCTACTCCTACAAAGGAAAAAAAATCCTCCCACGCTTTTCAATTTTTATCGCGTTTATGGACAACTAAGATAACTTTTAAATTCATTTACGAGGATATTTACAGGGGTTAATGCTACTTAAAGTCCATTGAGTTTTGCTATAAAATGCCAATTGGATGGCGATGGCTTTTTATATCATATACATCTACATGTCAAGGCGTCCGGTTAAGACTAGTGGCGTGTTCGACACCCGGGTAGCAGTTTCGAGACCAGGCGACGGAAAAAATTCCTGCCTAGTCAACCAACTTTTGCACGCCGCCCAATTTCGACCCCTCGCTACTGAGAGACAGCAATCTCAGCAGACGGCATTGATTCAAGAAGATCGGACCGGTATCAACAGCCACAGCTTCGGGTGAGAGTTAAGTCCAGGGAATTGGCCGTGGTACTGCGATGTGGAAGGCTACGGGGAAACCACCACATTAGTCTCCCTCGAAGATGCAGCCCTACATTTTAACTATGTATAATATGATAGCATTCCTCCCAGTAAAATATTCCGGAGGTAAAATAGTCTCCCAATCGGATAACCGGGTGGGGACTACAGGAAGGGGTACATCAGTCAGGATGGACAAGTGCAGGTTAGGGACATGTAACGTAAACTCTTTAGGAGTGAGCGGCAAGCTTAGGAACGTGAAGATTAAGATGGAGAAGCTAGGGGTAGATATACTGGGAGTCATAGAGATTGAGTGGACGGGGACAGAGGACAACTGGAGCGACGAATATATTCAGGAGACTACCAGAGGATTGCCGGTGTAGGCAGCATACTGAAGAAAGTCTACATAATATCCTGCAAAACACTTCACGGGCGAGTGGCAGAATGACGTAATCATCAATATGCTTTGCACTACGCACTATTGAAGGGAGCGGAATACCTACTATTGATAAACTCCACTTTCTCAGGCGAGATATCGTAGAACAGCACAATGAGTAATGAAGCTCAAATGATTTCGTACTGTCTACTAATTTTATTTCCACCTCTTGCTACACGTGTTTCGACTGACTAGCAGTCATAATCAGGCAAGACTGCCTGATGATGACTGCTAGCCAGTCGAAACGCGTGTAGCAAGACTGCTAGTTAGTCTTGCCTGATGATGACTGCTAGTCAGTCGAAACACGTGCAGCAAGAGGAGGAAATAAAATTAGTAGACATTACGAAATCATTTGAGCTTCTTTACTATTGATAAGTGAGCAAAAAATAATAAATACATATTAGGATGTGAATTTCATCGAAGTACACAATTCATTTTACATGATAGTGGCACTCAAATTTTGTAGAGACTACATTACTTGTATTTCTCTATTTTGCGACTAAATAAACACACATGGATAAATCTGTTACGCAAGAAATGAGTACAGTGACAACACTCATGTACGTAAAATAAAAAGAAACATCATACGTAGAACGACATGAATATGAGGAATGCCAAGGGTTGATCGGGTACACAAGATAAGAATGCAGAATATGCGCTCAAAGGAACGAGGAACCGGAGACAAAAATACGATGCTTGGTTGGGCAGCGAGTGTGCTATCTTTTCTGTGGAGTCTGACCTTAAGGGATCCACTCAATTTTTTACAGCGACATGGAAGAAGGCCTCGAGGAGAAGGCAGGGATGGGAAGGAAAAAAAAGAGGCAGATGAGAGGGTGGGGTCGGAGGGGAGGGAAGTGTTTATAAAGCGAAGAAGAGGAAAAGTCGGATAAGGAAGAACAATGGTAGGGAAAGTTAACGCGCGGAAGGGAGAGAGGATGCGAGAAAAAGTGGAAATAGGTCTCTCCTCTATTTCCTTATCATACCACTCGGGAGTCTTGAGAAAATAAGATGTCGCTTTCAAATTCTGTTGATCACTCATCCATTCCACAACGCGACCTTCCACCTTAGGAAGCCAGAGGAAATATTTTCTTTGCACCGGTGATTTTTTGCTCTCCAAGCGGAAAGACATGTTTAAAATGGTCGATTATTAGCAATTGCTCACACACACACAAGTCTATATAAATAACTGATAAAGGATAATATAAAGGAGTATTAATTTTCATTTGTAAGTGAACGTATTTTAGAATTTTGATGGCCATCTCCGAAAAAGATATGTTTCTTAATTTCACCGAAAATATAAATGATGATTTTCGTATGCCCTATTCCCATTCTTTAAATTTGCCTGCATGATTAAAATTTAATGTTTTTATCAAAGCTTTGACTCCTAAACGCATCAATAAATATTTATATGTAATAATAACTAATTTCTATGACGCTTTTTCGAACAAATACTATTTGATGTGAGGTTTTAAAGCACTTCAGAAAAAAATAGTAATACAATTAGGTTAATTCATGAAAGCGTTTACTCAGAGGGAATATTAAAGAATTAAATCGAAAATGAAACTTACGGTGCGCATAAACTAATGATATTTACTACGTATCGTAATGATGAGTGAGCTTTACTTATCTTTAATGACACAGTAGTTCTTGTTTCGTAAATTGCGACACACGAAGTCCTCAGAAAAAAAACTCCTCTTTACTAAAATTATTACTATAAGAGAGGGAGCATATATTTGAATAATATAAGTTAGTGGTATAAATATCATTCTGTCTACGAATTATATCTTATTCACAAATGGAGAAAACCATCTCGGTTTCAATACTTGACTAATTGCTGCGAATCATGCGCTTCATTTAACATGTGGAAGTTCGTTACAGTCGCCTTCATACATTTTCCAAGAAAACCTTACAAGATATCTCTTCGCCCCCGCATGAGGTGAATTTTCACCGCCGAGAACTTCGGCATAATATTCGATTGCCTCCTACGCGGGGCGAATTTATGAAAAGAGGCATCCGCTCCCGCCTAATGCCCGGCAAAAGTGCTTACAAAGTTTCTCATATCCCACACGACAGGAGGCGTCGCATTCGCTGCGTGACCCTGGACGCACCCAAGGAAAAATCTCCACAGCCTGAATGACTGCGGGCTCTCCTTCCCAGCCACCGCGACGTTTTCTCCGTGACGTGACGCGAATACATCATGAAAACAGGGGCGCCGAGGAAGTTATGGCGGGGTGAGGGAATGCCAGGCGCCCCTTAAAGAGCGCCCCTAAGACTTCAATCTTTCCGCCTTCCTCGCCACCCCTTTCAGCACCGCCTAGCCCGTGACCCACCGCCCAACTGACGCATTTATTGCCCTAAAGCCACGTATAACCCCTCTCCCGAAGGCGGCAAATTCTTCAGTCGTCCAAGGCTTCACAATTTTCACCAAATTTCACAATTTTCTTGAAACGCTTAACGAACCTCATATTGAGATAACCCTGCAACTAATGTGTTGACCCTTTTCTGATTCGTCTGACATTATCTCCTTCTGTAATGAGTTAGGAACATGCCAAGATTTTAATCACAAAAAACAATGTGTAGGAATAAATTCCACAGTGTAGATATCACGTGAAATTTCCCACCAATATACTTAAAGCGAGCTTTAATATGGCACTGGGCACAACTCGGTGGTAAGCAGAGTACTTACAGGTCCATTACTTGGGATTATTACGCTCAAAATCAAGCAAATACCAAAAATATTAATTTCAAATCACAAAAATGCTGTGAGATCAAATGAGAAAACAAAAAATGAGGTAATTGTTTGACTTCCACAAAATTATTTTTTAAATTTCCGTTTCGTGAGTGACAATTAGCTTTATTGGCTGCTACCTTGTGATATTTATCATTAGTTTGTTTTTTTTTAACACTGAAAATTCCGGTTCCTCACGTACACTAATGTTCTACATTATAGATGAGTTCGGTATGAGATAATAATGAATTAACAACTCCTCCCTTACTCCATCCGTGTAAGTAAAAGTCCTCCAATTCCCACGAGACAAGATTATATGAGGACCCCAGAAGTCAAGGGGTCTAAGTGACAAAATCGCTGTTTTGAGAAAACTTAAGTCAAGGTTGAAAATTTTTGGTACAACCCACTAAGTACTTTTTTTAATAAGTAAACAAACACGGTCCCTCTAAGCAATATGGCTTGTCAGAAGGATCCAACACATATACATACAATACGGCAAATAAAAAAAATTGTGTTTACAAAAAACAAAAAAAAAAGTTACAACAATTTATAATATTGCAACTTGAGAACATAGCCAAATTGAGGCATTCCACATTTTTGAATACACAGGTATTCATGCCAAACATATAGAACATAACCAATCAAAAATGTTTAATTTCATCAAATAACCATGCATGTACCTTTTTCTTTACTACTGCCATACCTTTAAGATCATCAAGGTGTTTTCGCATGCAATTCAAAGTGTGTGGTACATAGTAGTTTGCTAACCTTTTACCGTTTGAATTGCAATATATGTACGTTTCCAATACAGGGGAATTTCTTTTTGACATGCAATGTGTGTTTTTACATGGAATTTTATACTCTTTTTTGTAATAATTTTCCAATATATTTACCCATTTTATTAATTGGTCTGCGGTTAACACTTTATATTTTCTACACAAATAATTTAATTCAGAATTAGCACAATATTTACCTTTATCTTCATCAACCAATTTTAATATTCTCTTCTGGTTCCTGATTATTGAGTTCATTCAACTTTCACAAAGTTTTTTTTAATTTTAAGAACACTTTAAAGTTCACTTAAGAGGCATTACCCTAGATAGCATCATTTTTTTAAATGTCACTTAGACCCCTTGACTTCTGGGGTCCACATATAAGATCTTGCAAGTGGCACAATAAATTTATCAAAGTGGTTATCAATCGATGCAACTTATTGCCTGCCACATAAACTACTTTCAGAGAATACAGTAATTCCAACCGACTGCAGCATCTTTCAGTCCTCAAAATGTCAACCAGAAACGACAGAATAGTCACGTTGGAAGAACCACGGAGACGTGGAATAATCGTATTGGCAATATTTTTCGACAGCCGCAGCATCCGAAATCGCAATAAGAGTAACTCCTCAGATAGGGTGCCGCCAAGAGGGAAAAGAACGTTACGCCGAGTAAGAAGCAAAGCACAGTCGTTTCGCGCCGAGGACGAGAGAAAAATCATCTGACTTTTCGAAATGGCAGGCGTCATTTGTTCTTGAAACAAAAGCTTCTTTTTCCTCTTACTTCCACAAATGAATAGAATCGATCTCAGAGGAATAGCGGGAGCCAAACTTTAAAAGGCGTCTGAGACAGAAGGGAGCAATGTTGGAGATGTCGGGATAAAACTAGTGATAGAAAAGAAAATAAATATTTACGAGGCAAAGAAATGAGTAGTCTTCAATTCATCAAAATACGATTGAAGTTTTATCCCGTTTTTCATAGCTTGAGGTGGAACGTTTGACAATGCCTGAGAAAGAAAACAGTATGTTTAAAATAATAGGAAATTTCAAAAAGAATTTCCTTTTTGCAATGAATATTTTAATCTAAAACTTAATATGAAAATTTCAAATTTATAATATTATAAGAGAAAAGAAAAGTGAGACTTTTTCAGAATTGCAAAATGAACGTTAAAAAAAATTAATAGCTCTGTAAATATGAGTTATGTAGATAATTTATTAATACTGGAGAAAATACGATATTAGTATTGAGCCATAGGAAATTACATTATCAGTGAAATATGGAAATATAATATATTTGTTACAGTGGTGAAATGTATCTAGGGGAGGAATACGTCCCTCAGTAAAACAATTTTCTCCCGGTTGCCTGGAAATATTTACATCATACACGTGTTCCCTGAGTTCTGAATGAGCGATTTATTCACAGAGCCAATTACTGATAATATCGATGAGTAAAATCCCGGTTACTCGAAGTTGTGCACACTAATCATAACGCAGTTTATCCACAATCGATACAGCTTTCATTAAATACGCAGCATATATAGAAGTCGGGCAAATGATATTACACATGACCGATGGTAACAGTATATTCCTCGTTAACTTGCCAAGTTCAGGAACCATAACGAAGGTGAAGAGCACCGCTTTCCCAAATGCAATCGAAAAGTTTACAATATGCTAAGATGCAACTGAATTCCCATAGGAAATCAACGAGCTACAATTTATTTTTGCTCCAAAAATTAGACATAACACCGGTAAAATTTACTCAGAGTTAACTCATGTAACATTCAACAAAAAATATTAGCAATTTAGCATTCTTATCCACCACGCAATTTACCTCTGAACGATCTATTTATAATTAGCATCTGAACGCAAACACGATTATTTGAAACATATTTTGGAGAGAACCTCCGGAACGAAATTAAATTTGTTGACGATTTGCTAAACATTTCCCACTGTTAAACGCGTTAAGATTTTTCAAGAATTTTAAATAACGCATACTATATATAGATGTTGTCTTTCGCTCAATTATAGATAAGCTTCATTGAATTAATTTCTAAATGAATTGTAATGTGTTCCTTGTCCTCAATAAAAACCTCGTAATGTAAATTACGTAGCATAAAACGATTTTTAATTACCTTCTAATTATTAGAAGTAGGGCACAATATGTGGGAACGCCAGGACAAAGCTGCAAAAAAATAACACCTGTAATATAAACTTATTTTAGTTCAAAACTCTTAGTTGCAGTATTCTCGTTTAACGTCTTCTAACGCGAATTGCAAATGAACTTCAGAAATAAATTTCGAATCCATCAAAACCATTATTTCTTCGGGGAATGGAAAAATTACCGGAGCTAATAAAATGCCAATCTCGACCGGGCTTTAAAAAACGGATACTCGTTAGAGGAGATGAATACCAAGCACTCAAAAGAATATGTCGGAATGTCTCGGGGAAAGATGTATTCTGAAACGAACGAAAAATATTAGCACTTCTTTTCTTCCTCTTTTGCTCAGTTTCGAGCTGGTAGCATCGCTCCTTTTTTAGGCTTTGTCACTGGGAATGGGTGGGGGAGGGCGAGATAAATAAATCACAAGGGAGAAAGACAAAAGGAAGGCATCTCATTAAAACAAAAAGGAGAAACCCTGACGACAATAGGCACGAGCTTGGTGGAGGAGCGAAAGGGCCGATGCAAGGCAGAGAGAGATGAGAATGGGGGAAGAAAGAGAGAGAAAGATAAGGATAAACGGGTGGGTGGAAAAAAATGACAATCCTTATCCCGACAAAAGGCGACTGCGGCTCGAGATAAGGAGGGGTAGACGAAGGAACGGGGACATAACAAGGGGAGTGGCAAGGACTGAAAATCCTTTTTTGATTTTTATAAAAACTCCACCCTCCCGCGATATTTCACGCCGGGGCCAACCGCACAGAATGAGATGGGAGAGGAATGAAGGTGAATGAAGGAAGATTTGGAGGAGAAGGCTCGAGCGAAGGAGTTATCTCAAGTGAGAAGACTGGTAAACAGTGTGGGTGTTGAGAGATGGAATGGATGAGTTAGAATATCATGTATACTGGCTGTTCTCGCGACGCACAAATATGGCTGTGCCTTCCTTCGTTGTTTGGAATTACTAAGAGAATAGATAAAACAGATGTGCAGGTACAATATTGGCCGGGCAGCCTAAAGAGGTAATATGTAATATGTACTTCTTGTCCTCCTTTTTCCAAGCATATTTTAATCCGGCCTGTCAAGACATTCTTTAGTTTTTGTATTTCTATCCCTTGCGTGGAAGCCACAGGATGATACATATACATTTGGCTATTCCTACTTCATCTCTTCTTTCTATGAGATCTCTCCGTATATAACTATTCATTCATCGTTATATTCAGTCACAAACTTTTAACATAGCGGCATAATTATAAAAAAAATAGCCGTAGGTTTCCATGTCAACTCAAAATGAAACTGTCAATCTTAGAATGAAGGTAGGTAAGTAGTGTTCTCGCCCAACAGAGATATGCAAACCTTAGAACTAAAAAGAAACGAAAAGAATAAATAACACAAAATTTTACGGGAAAAAATCACTGTATGTCATTATAGAATCAGAAGAGAAATGTCTCTCAAAAAATATTTATGCAAACAAGGAAACGATTCTTTTGAAAGGCACATAAGATCCGAGGCTACGATTAATTTCAAATTTAACGTTTGCTAGTAGAGTGGGTCACTCTGATGATTCGAAGTCCGTTGGCCTAGAACTTAGCAGATCCCAGTAAGCACAAATCGAAATTTCAAAAAATAAAAATTTCCTCCAGGAGAGTTTTCACATTAACTCAATCGAGAGGGAAAACGAGAGGAAAACGATTTCACGAGAAAGCCAATAAAAAACCTAAAAAGATTTAAAAATGACTCGCCCAGAAAATTATCTTGAATTAAAAATTATGAACTTGCTTATTCACTTCATCCGGCAACCTCAAACTTAAATCGGTGTGACTTGAATCGCGTACCCAATGAGTAATAGAAGTTCTTCGACTTCGAACTGAGAACTAAACTAGCGTGGTCTAAACGACAACGTGGAATCTTGCTTTTCAGCACATACTGTCAAGATGGTTGGAGAGCGAACCGAGAGTCGCTGAGTGCGATTTTAGTAACTTTTCACGCGAGAGGAAAAATAATTCAAGATGAAGTTCACCTAAGTACATCAATTTGCACTTTGGAAATATCCGTATCTGTTCACCGTTGAGTCTTCGGTGTTCCGGGGTTTCCGCTGCGTAGTTTTATCTTGACGACGATATTTCGCCGTGGATAACCGGCAAAATATCGTCCTCAAGAAGAAACAACGCGGTGGAAACCCCGAAAAACCGAAGACTCAACATTCATCCAATCCCCGCACAAGCCTGAATCAAAGTCATATCTCTTGTAATATAAATGATAGAAGAGTTATATTTAAAAATGTTCATCTAAATTAATGAATTCTTTTGGCTTGAGTTTAAGCTGCGAAATTCGAATACGTGTTTTTTTTACTGGGCATGACTACCTGATAGTTATTAGAAACCAACATGTTGATATGAAACGTATGTTTTCCCGATCAAAATAAAATCTGTCAACATAATCATCGGAATATTTCGAAATATATGTCAAATGCCATAAAGCTACGAGTTGAAATAGAATAAAATTGCCAATAAACGAAATCCGTAACATTATTTTCCTTTACATATTTCAAATAAGTACGAGAACAAAAATTTTTGACATCAGTCCCTGTTTATACCTATGCATACGAAAATCGCTCCAACCACTTTCCACCCCCATCCACACGCTGCTCTTGGTGCAACTTACAGAGTGTGATGAAGGTATAGGACTAGGAGGCGACGTGAGGACAGGAGAAGGAAGTGGATGGAAGTTATCGGAACGGAAGGAGAGGGACAGGATTGTGATGCAAATGCGCAAATTAGAAGGAGGTTGACGCACAGGAGACGGAAGGAGATAGGTGAACACTGAGCAAGTTCGGGAGCAGAGGAGTGCAGAGACTCGGAAGAGGAGGTGAGGCACACATTCGCGCTAAAACTACCGGTTATGAGGGGAATTACAAGGAGGATGACTCTTGAGGAGGAAGGGGAAAAGTGGTATTGGAGAGCACGAGGAAGGGAGGGACAACCAAGGAAACCCATCTCCCGAAACTCTCCCTTTTTAATCTGCTCTCTCTGCCTCCCCCGTGTAGGAAGCAGTCGCAATTTCGGAAATAAGCCGCGATTAGTAGCCCGGCGGGTGGATTAAGGACTGACGGGGGTTGGGATGGGGGGGGACCCCCTCTCCCCAGGGTGAGTAGCCCGAGGGGGTGAGGGGAGGGGACCACCGAGGGGTTAGGACGGTAGGTCGTGAGAGACGGAGGGAATTGTTAGGCGGAGAGGGCGGGAGGGTTTCTTCAAAGAAGATCAAAGATTCATTCGTGTCAGAATGCGATAACAAGGGTAGGAAATGGGAGGGATGTGGCTGAGCAAGGTTTGGTCTAAGGGGGGGGGGGGGGCAGGAAGGGGCTTGGGAATGAGAGGGTGACTGAACGGAGGTGCGGGTGCGGAGGGCGTGGGAGCGAACAGTAAAAAGGGCAAATGGCGGAAGATAAGAATTTGGCGAGCCGGGATGGGGAGGGAATCCCCCTCAAGGGGGTCGAAGGGGAAGGCAGGCACGGAGACTTGGAAGGGAGGGTGAAGGTGGATCGCTGGATGGACGTGGAGGCAGGAGCTCGGAAATAGTTCAACCATTTGTTTTGAAGAGAAAATAAAATGTATTTCACCGAAAAGGACGTTGCAAATTTGAGGTGGTTGGTGCTCTTCTCTTGTGTGCTGGTATATTTGCCTGAAATCTGGGATACTTGGCCGAGCAATCCATCTATAACACATGAAAAAAATGCATACTACACATTTCTTGTTTAATTGGTAGCTCAAGACTTTTCAAACCCAGGCCAAATGGAACGTGAGATATACTTTTCACATTTATCATTATTTAAATGAATCCTTACAACAATCATGATGTCATATAGAGACAAAGATTCGAAGAAACATATTTAACTAAACATTAAGCCTCAATTCGAACACCTCACTGAAAACTCAAATCATTGCATGCTTTAATTTAGGACAAAATTTAAAATGTAATTCTTGTATTATTTCCATCACTATATGTTTACGTCGCTCTCAAGGAGACAGTTAGTTCACCATATCATATTAAAACTGTCAACCTGGAAAAGCAAATCGAGCCAAGTAATTATTTTAATTCATTGTCAGGATTATGGAAGAGGTTGGTGATGCTTCATGAATATATGTGGTTGGTTCCAACATACATAGTCGTACTACTAAATTGTGTAATCGATTACTCACGGTTACCGCTCAAACCACCTTAAAAGATTACAATGTAAAGAGAGTACCCTAATATTTTCTGAAATGCCCAAAACTAACCAATGATATATCCAGCACCTTCTGACTCGCCATAAGAACTCCTCCAAGATAATCACGGCAAAAGATGGGATTCCTGATTCAATAAAGCTATGAGAAAAAGTGGATCATTGGATGGTGTTGGTTCGTTTGCTAGAGCATGTATATATAATCCAGAGGGCTCACGTTCGAGCCTTAGTAGTGGAGAATGTTTCTCACAGAAAAGTCGATTCACATTTGAGTGCCTTGTGAAGAGCGCTTTATATTCTGCACTCCGTCAGTCAAATAGAACGTTTCAATGTGGTCCACGTAGTTGATTTCGATAAGGAGAGGCCTAACCTCAATATCCTTCCTTCAAACTCCACGTCATCTTTGCATTGGCAATCTATCCTAAATGGTGCAAGTTACCTCAGGTATCGGTCGCATTCTCCATATAAACAACTCAAAGAAGGTTAGAGGAAGCCTTATGTGAAGACTCTAGGTTTGAAGAACTCTAGGTTTGAAGAACTCTAGGCTTGAAGATTGGGAATCGGAAGTCGCTGGATAGTTACCAACCAACCATACACTGGGTAAAGATAGATATGGTGCTGACAGCGCATGCAGTTAATGTACTTTGTTCGCGTTCTCTCCCGGGTCAAACTCAACATTTCTCTTGTTTAGAGTTCGACCCAGTGGAGAGTTTAGGACTTCACTCACATACTGAGTGTTTCAGATTGCTTAACATCTAGATGAGTTAGAGGATGTTTTTTCAAGAATTTCATAAGATGAATACAGAGTCAGAACTCATTACTAACGGAGCCACGGAAACGCAAGCATTTTATACAGCTCACTATATAGTTACAAAGAATACGCGAATATTCTCTATTCCATCAAGAAAATAAACAAACATAGGCATGAAAAACAGCATTGAAAGAAAATGCCTATCTTTTGCGCAACCGAGGCAAATTTTAAGTCTCTAAATCGGTAAGGGACAGCACCATTTAGCGTCTTTATGGAAATCACAAAATATACAGGATGAAATGATTGAGTAACTACTGCTCAGCAACTAAGAAATTGCGATCAATGTCTACTAAACAAGAATACTTGAAATTCAATCCCTTAATACCTTCTTAAGTTACGTAGATACCTCCTGAAGTACTCTGAATATAATTTCATTCCATAGTATAGGAAGAGCAGGCATCAATGAATACCATCACTTCTCTTTGTTCGAATCGTATTGTTATAAATGGGGATGGGGCCACCGGAAGGAACCATTCGACTGCTTCCCGGGACGAAAGGACGAGAAGCGGCTTCCCGAAAGGAAGGGAAGATTCCAGAACGACGCACCGTGGGATATAAAGGGGCGGCAAGGTCGAGAGACAGCAGTGAACAACCTACCGAGCTGGAGAGCAGTGAGCTTGGCTGGACGAGACGTCGCGGAGTGCAAAAGTGAAGTTCGCGTAGAAGGGAGCAGGAGTGGAGCCGCAAAGGACAGCCAGGCGAGGAGCGGGGGACGACGCAGCGGCAGTAAAAGAAAAATAATTCCTTGTTTTGTGTACGAGTAGGCCAATAAAGGCTCTTGTAGCGATTTTATGAGCGCTGATTTTTAATTCCAATCCCGCCGATCCTTGCGAACGCTCCAAACCGGTAACAGTATGAATACTCGACAAGAGTGAAACCATGACGGAGATAAAACATGATGAATACAAATAACTGAAATCTCCACAAATTAATTTTAATGATATAAATTTAAACCACACTGTGGCATACTCAAGCGCAAACTATATATTATCATGACTCAATGGCATACTTATTTAAATTAATCTGAGGAGGATAACAGTTTTTTATTCATCAAAAAATTCGAAAACTCCCACTAAGTCCAGCTTGATATGGAATTATTTAGTTATAATTTATTTCATTATTGATTCTCCGAAATTCATATTTAAAACATATTATCCGTTACCGAGTTGGATAATCGATAATTTTATTCCTCTCCATAGGATATGTTGTCGATATTAACTCAGCTCTTGGAATGGCATACGTATGAAGTTTAGCATTGATGAGCCCTCAACAGGGATGCAGAAAGTTACACCATATTGAAAATTAGAGAAGTTTTCCGTTTTTTGGGAGATACTGCGTTGGTAAATTATAGCTTTTGGTCCACAGGGAAATACGGCGCCTTTTAGTATTGTGAAGTTTGATATCCAAAATAGTTTCTCATCATTTGCTGCTGACATGAATACAAGAGCAAACAAGAAGTGAATTTATTCACCTGAGGGTCTTTTCAGGGTAAAATCATATATATTGTTTCTCAAAGGTGTTTCTTTGTCACAACGCCATAAATTCCATAATTTTTCATCAAAATTGATTATTCAAACATCGTTTTAAAGCTTATGTTCCCCGCTATTGACGAAAAATAGAAAAATGGTTTAAAATTAAAGTTTTTGTTAAAAAATTTAATATAAAGTTTTTGTTAAAAAATTATACAATGCCATCTGTTGACAATGTAATCAACTAATACGTTGGCTATGGTTACGTGCTTAAAAGGCTGTAGGAGGCGCAATCTATTAACACATCGTTTAGTTAGATTGTTTACATTCTACATGTAATCAGTGTGACCGTTTACGTTTACGTTATGTATCATGAACACTAACATAAATAACTTATAATTGCCCATGGGAAGAAACAGAGAGAAGAACAGGAAGAAAGAAGGAAGAAACAGGAAGAACCTGCATACAGTGCGAAATATTCGACAGGTAGAAGAACAGGAAGAAAGAAGGAAGAAACAGGAAGAAGCTGCATGCTGTGCAAAATATTCGACAGGTGGAAGAACAGGAAGAAAGAAGGAAGAAACAGGAAGAAGCTGCCTACTGTGCGAAATATTCGACAGGTGGAAGAACAGGAAGAAAGAAGGAAGAAACAGGAAGAAGCTGCATGCTGTGCGAAATATTCGGACGGGTCAGCTAGTCCACATTAATGTTTAAGAAGTTATACAATTCAACCAAGTCGCGATCTCATCAACAGCCAGCGAGGCGCATAGTATTCCTCAGATATGCTTCCAGCAAGGTTACATGTCGAACCGCTCACATGGATACATTAGTTGAAGATATTTTACTACCCACCTTATGGAAGAAATATTTCTAACAACCTTTCAGACGTTCTATTTTAAATGAAAAGGGTCGCCTAGTACAACTACAGGCAATGGAGAAAATTTGACCGGCACTCTCAGTTTTCCTGATACTCAATTGAAATATAAGTAGCATTTTCCCACGTGAATGTAGAACGGGTTATTTGTGGTTTCCTATCAGCAAAAGACCTTTTCTCTCTTAAAATACAAATCTTAGTCATCAAAGTATTCAGAAAGTAATACGCCATTTTCAGAAATGTTTACCGGAAGTCTGAGGGATAAATAAGCAAAGTCCATATACCAGTAAAAGGAGGCTATACCAATACTGCTAAGGGAGTTATCATTGAGCCAAACCAAGAATTAAAACGAAATAAGTTTAATATCATGATATTAGATCAAGAGTAATGGAAGATAATAACAAACTACCTTAACTTCTGATATATGTTGGGGAACACACATACAAAACATACGCGTTAAAAAAATATAGCATATAGCGTTAAAAAAACTAGGTTTTGTTAAGCGTATCATATGAAGATACTCGGATGAAAAAGTCAAAGTGAGATGCTACTTGGCTCTGGTTAGGCCACACTTCGAATACGTCGGGATGATTATGGACCCTGGTCATAAAGAATTAACCAAAAAATATAGTAAAATACAAAGGAAAACAAAGCGCTTCGATAAAAACCGCTACGATCGTACATATAGTGTCTCACAAATTTTTAGAGGGATTAAGGTGTGAGCCCCAAAAGACTAGGAGGCTACATGCTAGGCTTAGTTTGCTTCAGAAATTCAGAACTGATGTTTTTCAGAGGGTCACAAAGACTATTATCATGACTCCTCACTACATCTCTAGGTCTGACAGATGCGATAAAATAAGAGCATCATTCCATCTGAAACTCACTGCCGAACAGAAAATTACAAATACTCGCTCTATCCGCGCACAATAAGAGACCACAATAAAACCTGAGCTCAACGAACTAAACTCCTATAATACATGTCACCATTTCAACTCCCAAAAACTTAAATATTTACTCGGCTGGTGACCAAACACCCCCTACCACACGCCCATGCGGCGGCTCGCAAGGTATTATGTAGATGTATCATGGAAGATAAGAAAATATGCTGCGGAGGATGTTTTACACAAAGAATTCATTCTGATAACAGGTGTATCTCTCATTCCGCATTATAAAACCAAAATAGTTGGGCTCACCTAAAAAAAATGTCGCGTCTATATGGAGAAGTTGTGATTGCGGTATGGAAAATTTTCGATCTCAATTTGAAAAAAAGGGTGTTCAGCTAAAATTGAAAATTTTCCCCGTAATATTTCCTTAATTTTAACCAAAATCTCTTCCGAAAAATGCAAATTGTACCCATTTTACGGGATCTAAATAGTAATAATCTACTACCGAAATAAACAATTTCCGCACCGTAGCTAGCTGAGAATAAAACGAATCTTGGCAACAATTTCTGTCCTATAATGGGAAGCGGAAATTCATTTAATGGGGCTAATGGACTTCATCGAACTCAATCTCGGTAGTTCGACCCAGCGATGTCTCCGACCACCGCAAGAAAGAACTCAAATTTGACGCTCTGTTATCCACAACTAGGGAATAATTGGTGCCATTCCTTCGTACAGAAATGAACAGCTTTATCCAAACATTAAGACTAGAAATTTCTTCTATAAATCCACTAGTATTTTTGCTAGAGGTAACGGGTATGTTCGTGTTTTTCAACAATGTGGAAAATCATATTAGCTGCTGTGAGGTTACTACTTTCAAGTCCACTGTCAGTATTGCGCAAGTGAAAGTCAAATCTAATAGATTATATACGGCAACAAAAAAATAAAATATTGAGATTCCCGGAAAGTCCCTCGTGCAATACTAAGTTTCCGACGAATGCTATTTTGAATACGGTGGCAGGATTTCATATAACATTTAATGAATAGAAAACAATTCCTCCTCCAGCCTTCTGAGTCACCTGCCCTTTCTGGCTGAACTCATCTAAATTATCGTAAGAGTCTTGAAATAATTACGATTAGATTTATGTTCATCGACCAAATAAAGAGGAAAGTACACGGGAAGAGATACCAGGAGGTAAGGGAACAAGCATAAGATAGGGAAGGATGGAAGGCTGCAGTCAACTAATCTTAGGATTGAATAACCAATGAATGAGATTAATGTTTAAAAATAACCATACTACCATTAGAGGAATATTACACAAATAATACATCAAATAACATTCCTGAAGCCATTAAAATGAAGCTTTGCACACTTAGGCGTCACTTCGTGGAAGTATTTTATACATGAATCCATATTGAAACAATCCTTGTACATTTCCACTTATATTAGTGGAAAAGTATAAAGATTGTTTTAATATGGATTTATGTATAAAATGAAGCTATTTACCTTACGCTACTATATACCTCGGTAATGACGTAATGCCGCTCTAGCAAGTACGAAATTCATCGACGCATTTGCAGGAAGAACGGAAATTGAACTTGCTGATGGACATGAAGTGACTGACAGTGATAGTTCTCGGATTGACATTTGGTACAGATGGGAATGCTCCAAATCTTTGCCGCAAAACAAGATTGTTTTCATTTGCACTTTGGTTGATGGAAGGTATGCAAAGTCATATTGACGAAAGTGATCATCGGCCGGCTCAATTATCCAGCGAGGATAGTTCAGCCGTTCCCGTCATTGGAGTAGCATTACCATTGCAATTGACGGGACCATTAAGGAATCGTAAATGCTCCGATAACGAGCTCTAATGATAGCTTCCAAGACATCACCGAACTTCAAAGGGTCAGTAGGCACGCAATCAAGCAATGTTAACAAAAAGGCCACATTCGAAGTGGCACGCTGGCTTTTTAAGGATGACTTCACATTGTCCGACCTTGCTTAATTGACATTCAAGAAGGAGCACAATTATTCTCGAACATTTGAATCCCATTTCTTATCCAGTGATTGTAGCATATGTTCCGCAATTTGCAAAAAATAATCTCTCAGTGATTAAGTGAGAAATTTTACTAGGGTGCTCAACAGCTTTAAAACCCCTGCGCAGAAATAAAATAATGCTTAGACCGATAACGAACGGGATAAAAAAACATTTTCTCAAAACTTGTTCACGTAAACCCTAGGCAATATTGCTGCTTTGTCATTGCAATCAAAGCAAATGAAACATCCATATTTTTCGCCCATATTTATATTCCATCAAAAATTTTGTGATTGCAAACCCGAACAGCCTCCTTGAATCCGGGAAACTAATTTCCATACTCCAGAAAAATAACAACCGGCAAAAAGGAAAAAAAAAGAAGCTCGAACACATACACGCTCTTTCTGCCCTCGCTTCTCCCAAAAACCTGAAACATTTTCCATCTTTTATCTGAAAACATCGCAAGGGGGCAAAAATGGGAGGGCAGACTGGGATCCCACTCCCTCTGCTGGATGTAATAACATATTCATTAAAAAAACACAAGAATAACGTTTTGCGCTCAGGATTTTGGCAGCCGCGCCGCCGCCGCCGTCGCTTGTTTTTTCATGCACACGCACACACAACGCTTGTTGACAAGAACGGGAAGCATATGCACCACGGGAGAGAAAAAGATGGACGGAGAATGGCTCAAGGGTCATTAAACTTCGCGGATATAGATGGGCGATGGGGGATGAGAGGCGAAAAAACAGGGGTGGTTGGGTAAAAAATTGCGATTTCGCCGAGGTAAACAATGAGAATTTAAAAAAATTGAAAATCTCCGGGAGCGACCCATATATAGGTAAATTCATGTACATACCCTCAGTATATGAATATATGAAAAAATAAAGGAAGGTCGACGGGCGGCCGGGATAAAGACAGGAGGTGATTAATTACTCCGAAAAAGCAGAAAGGAGAAGAAAAATGATTTTTTTAATAAAAAGGTAGGCAAACAAGCTGGTTTTCGCAGTTGCAGTGTGAGGAACAGGAGTTCTCTCTCGGCAATATTCATCGAGATATAGCACTGGTAAGAGAATGAGCCGAAGGCCGTTTCTATATGACATATTCCACGACGAATGTGGGCTGGGGTTTGAACAACTGGCCGCGACTCATGGAACTCATTCTCGGTCTAATTACTTCTCCATGTTTTTTTCTAAAGACTTTTTCGAAAATGAAAAAGTCTTTAGAAATCAGCAACACTCGATACGCTCAAAATGTTCACTTTCACAGGGCTTCAATATCACAGTGAATAAGCCACAAATTTTATTAAGGTTCAACGTAGAGTCAAAATAAATTACAATTACCTACATAGGAAACTAAAGACCTACATGTATACCTCTTCAATACATAGTCATGTAACCAACCCACGCCATATTGAGTTCGAATGCGAACAGCTGTAGTGAGTCGGCAACAATAACATGATAACATGTTTCACTAAGGTCAAGTGTATTGGCATTATAATTCTCAATAAGAAGTGCTAATGGTTACTAATTGAAGTGTTTAAATTGTAACCATTGAGATTTTGTGCCGAATAACTATTTAATATTTCATTACATAGTGGTGCATGGGAATTCTTATGGTGATCTTACGTTTATTTACCGAATAGCGAGAGCAAGGAAAAATAAGTTAAGGAAAATAATAGCAGCGAGGTAAGCACGTGGATGGGAAATACCTATTCGCGGAAAAGAATAAAAGGAGGTTATAGTTAATACATAAAACTGATAATTTAAATAATATATTCTGTTACACTTTGGCGACAAACCATAAATTTTACATCCTGACAATAACGGGAAGACGACTCTCTTAAATGTTGCATAGAAAAAATAACCATTTTTTTGTTACAACATTTTAATCGTTATGATATTGATTAAGCATGCTTCTAAACCCATGTGTAAAAAAATGACCATAAGTACGTTAACAGAGTTTTATCAGAATTGTGCCAAGAAAAATGAGAAAATGTCGAGTCAGTTGAGGCCACCTCAAGGAATTTGTCTCTTGCCTGAGAGCTAAGCACATTACCAACATATTTTCCTACAACGTTGGAAATGAAATAGCGCCATAGAAAATATTCAGAGTGACATGCATGAAAGACGCGGTTTTAATGGACAATAATTCAAAGGTAAAAAATGTCTACAGCCAAAGACAAGACAAATCTCTCCATTTTCTCATCTATTGTTCATCCTCTTCTCTCCTACTGTTCCCCTATATGGTAGATGTCAGCCCCGACTAATGTTAAATCCCTGCAACATATCAATAACTTATTCGCACGTATTGTTAAAAATGGAGTGCCACATCTCCACAGCTTACCCCCTGATGATGTCTGGTCCTCACTCGCTGCTAATAAACTTGATCATATCTCCCTTAAAACCGATCTTAAACTTATCCATAGCACACTGAACTCAACTATTGACTGCGCCGACCTTGTTTCCTTTATAAATTTCAGAATACCCACCCACTACACCAGTACTCACTCATCGCTCCATAGCCTTTGCAATTTGCCTTTGCAATTTGCCTTTGCAATTGACACTTTCACCTTATCATCCAGAGTCTTCGCTAACCTATCCATTTGCCATTCCCATAAAAAGTAATCTGTACTATCTCCCTATGTTGGATTATTATTTGTTACCTTCTTCTAGTTATGTTTTTACGTTTGTGTCCTTTTTTGTTTGAAATACGTTCACTATAAAATGGCTCCATGCTGTATGTGATTTATTTGTCAAAGAAATAAATAAATGTAGGAGCTTTAACTCGTAACCACCACATGGCATGACCAATCAAATTACACCATTCCGACTATTTTCATATGATCAACATTTCCATTAGCATTTTTTTCAAAGGCACTCTTAAGTGTCATCATCGAGACGGTGGAAACGCGTAAGCAACTGTCAACTACCAACGCTTTTCCCAGCGGCGCCGCAGAATTTATCACGGAGATTTATCAGATGATTGATTTCATATTTTTATCGGAAATCAATATTAATAATTTTATGTTCAAAATATAGTCATTATGCAAATCTGATTGTGAGCTTTGTTGGTCAATGTGACCAGTTTTGAAAGATTCCAAAACATTTTTATGGGACTGAATAAAAGGAAGCAATATACCACGCCTAAAGTGGGAAAATCATGATCATACTTGGATCAGAATATGTACAGGTTACGCTCATATGTTACGGCGAAAAATATAAGAAATACGGGTGATAACTTTTCTTGGTTAAATAGAAAAACAAAGCTTCCACACTGATGGGTTACCTAGTTTGTTTATCCTTTAAAGCCACCAATATTTTCCTACTATATTGATTAAGTGCTATGTAGCACATCAATTCAAAATCAAACGACTTTTTTAGTTTGTGGCAATAAGAAGCAATTGCTAAATAGATCCTTCATAGACTAACCCATCTCCTTTTTGTCCACGGCCTTATCAAATTCAACCTAAAATTTGGACTAAGACTAGCGGCAATAGATTCGAATTGGAAGAATATACGCGACGATTTAAGGAATACTCTAAGTAAATACATAACCAGTTTTGTGTACCCAGTTATTCAATTCAATTCAAAAAAGTAATTCAATGGTCACCCTTCTTTTAATAATAAAGGTTTCCACCAATGCGTCCAATGGCGACTGATATGTCATTCAATGTTTACTTCATAATACAAAATAATTAGCCGCTGTGGAAGTTAGCGAAGAAGAAATGGATATTTGGCGTTGGGGGTTATGTTGATCAACACATTATATGAACCTATGTTGCTCAAAAGAGAAATAAATTTATTCATTTACCTCTTGATACAACGCTCCCTTTTTTCAAGTAAAGTTTTGAGAAACCTCTCAAACTACGTTTATGAAAGCAATAGACACATTTTCAACGATTTCTAGAAACTGTATGAAGACGGTTGGCTTTAAGGCCCTCTTTCCATTACCTTTGATTATTTTTATCAAGTAAATACTTCCATTTCAAGAAAAAGAAAAGAGCAAATAAATAGCCATACATGCAAAGGAACTCACTATCTCAGCGTGGTCAGTTAATCAAAAACTAATTTTTAATGCATAATTCCCAATCAATAAACAGGAAAAAGTGAGCGATGCAAAGAAAAGTACAGGAATCTCAACGGAACTTGGTTAAAAAGGTTACGCATTTACCAGGAAACAACCGTGACTTAACGGAGAGATTTACAGGAGGACAGAAATCGTCAATAATGTTATTATGAAACGTCGGTTTTGATTATAATTAACCCCAGTCTATCAAACTGGTACTACAGACTAATCCATTTTATGACATAACTGAAATGAACTTAAAATTGTATTTTAACATTCACTAAGCCAAATTGCACATAGGTCACACAACTGCAATATAATGAGTTACTCACAAAGAGATGCCGCTGAACCAGATTGAAATTCAGTCGTGTGTGAGCACTGCTCTTACCTGAAAATAAATGTGAAAAATAAATTAGAAAATTGTGATAATAATTTCTTACTGCTATTATATATTAATGTATGTATCACTATAATTAAATTAGAAGCCATTTCTCCAGGCTAGGGCCACATTTAAAAATATAAATATGGCATTGATTATATCATTTCCAAGTATCATCACATACTTGAAAGCAAGATACCAATTTCATATACACGTCTTCAATAAAAGAAATGTATCGACATTTTTCAACACCTGAGGACAAGAAGTGCTTTATGTATAATTTTGTCATTATCGAGGAAAAAAACTTGAAACTTAAATTTTGAACATTATCATTGAACGTGTATTAAACAATGTCATACCTCTGAACCATTTTATTAATAAAATCTATGAAGAGTATAAGTTTTCTCAACATCTATTGGTCTACTGCCAGAAAAATATTTGTCATATTTTTCATCATAAATTTCGTCCAAATACGGAAATTATGTCAAATAAGACAAGTGTCAAATAGCACAACAAGAAAAACAATAAGTTCACAATCAATATACTTACAACCATATAATTAGGTTTAAAAGAAGCCAAATGTACTGTAACGATGACAGAAAAATGAGGTTCGAGGTATTTTGAAGTATGAAATTTTCCACGTTTGTACCACTCCATTCATTTAAATGAAAACGCACTAAATTATAGTCAAAACATAATATCCTCTACACTTGTATAAAGAAAGCAAAAGAAAAAAATTAATAAAAATCTTCTCTACGCAAGTTGGTAAAGAGGCAAAAAATTTTAAACCAAGCAGCAGAAGATGGATTTTTTTCAACGCAGTGTTCTAAACGATCCCCGAAACGTTAGCCCATTCAGACCTAAGCCTATTCACACAGATTGATATTCACACCACCAGGTGGGAATTGGCAGATTTCAGTCGGGCAACCGAGATTTGCGGAAGAGGAACCATTTGTGCGGAGATGAACATGCTTTCCTTTACGGGATCGGGGATAAAAACGGGCGATATCAAAGCTGCGATTTCGAGGTGGTCACAGGCACGCGTTGGGGCCCGCCTTCGTTCAGAGGCGTACGGTAAGAGACGGGTTTCTTTTTATACAAGCCCATTCGATCGAGGATTCAAAGGGATTCCCGAACCAACGGTCCAGTAACCGAGACACGAGAGTAACGCACAGCGCCGACGCTTAAGGCCTTTCCCGTCCGTTTCATCCATGCCCGCCCGAAATGATGCGTCACTGGTCCAGGGGAGACAAGAGCACAGTGCCCACACGTTCCAGGCTGAGTGCACCCTGCGGCCGAGTCTATCCCCCACCTATCTTGCCATTCTTCTTAACTAGGCGCTCGTGGCAAAGCTGTGTGACACAGCCTGACCCTATTCTCCGTAGCCTTTCAATGTCGCCCGACTCGCCACCCATTAGAGCCTCCCGCACGGGAACCCGCTCTTAAGTCTCTAATTAGCCTACCTTTTAACCGAAAAAGGGACAGAGGGTCTCTCTTTTACCCTTTACCTTTTACCCACACACCCAACCGTCCCCGCATTCCCAGCCCTACCGTCTCTAAGCCTGGGACCCCAACCGCCGAACATAACTGGTCTATCTCCGTGTGCTCCACAGTCTCATCCCTACTCCCTCCCTCTATACGATGTCTTCTTTCGTTCACTGCAGTTTATTAAGCCCTTTAAAGTAGCCTTCTTTTGTCTTACCCTATCCTCCAACCAGAGCCGGGCGCCCCCTCGACCGAGTCCTCGTTGGGAGACCACGGACTTCCTTTGGGCGGCGGGGTCTCGATCAACCCATGTGCCGCCGCGGGATCGTTCGCACCCATGGAGAATTAAGATTCCGTCACTCCATCTCACACATTCAACCCTATCCATCCCCTTCCCTACTTTTGATGCTCAGTGGGAGCTCGAGCGTTAATATCGGCCGTCGCGTCGGTTGGTTCTCCCCCAGTGTATTTCCCTTTTGCTCACGAGGGCTGACGGCGAATGAAAAGGAAGGAAGACAGGAGTGATTGAAAAGAATGTAAACAAAACATGAAAATGATTTTAAAAAGTGGTGAAAGAGTTACCAACCGGGAGGATAGGTAAAAAAGAGTTTATACGAGACACGGAGGAAGGGAAGTGCGCTGCTTGGATGAAAGACAAACATGTAACCGCGGTGGCCAGGAAAGGCAAAATTGTTCATGGCTCTCATGGACACTACGAGGGCCACAGACGAAGCATATCTCCAATGCTTTATACTTTCAGTTAAACTCCGCATAAGAAATTCAGATGATGGCGATAGCTACAGGAAGAGGTGACACCCCATGAGTCAAAATGGTGGCACCGTTCTCTTGAGAGATCCACACATCGCAATTTATAACCTGCAATCATTTGCAGTTTTCTGCATCTACATCTACATTATATCCTGCGAGCGGCCGCATGGGCATGTGGCAGGGGGTATAAGGTCACCAGCCGTGTAAAGATTTAAGTTTTTAGGAGATGAAATGGTGACATGTATAATAGGAGTGTATTTAGTGGAGCTCAACTTTTATTGTGGACGCTTACTGTGCGCGGAAAGAACAAGTTTTTGTACCTATCTGTTTGACAGTGTATCTCTCTTATTTTATCGCATATGTCTGATCTAGAGATGTAGTGATGAGTCAATACAATATTCTCTGTGTCGCTCTGAAAAACATCAGTTCTGAATTTCTCAAGCAACCTAGGCCTAGCGTGTAGTCTCCGAGTCTCTAGGGGTTCCCACCTTAATCCCTCTAATAGTACTAGTATGTATAGTAGATACTATATGTACGCTCGTAGCAGATTTTAACTAAGTGCGCTGCTTTGCTTTGTATTTCATTAATTTTTTTGGTTTTATCTATTTGATCAGGGTCCCAAATACTCGCGACGTATTCGAGGTGTGGCCTAACCAGGGCGAAGTTGCATCTCTGTTTGACTTTTTCATCCGAGGACCTTCCTATTATACGCTTAACAAAACCTAGTTTCTTTAATGCTGTGCCACATACGTTTTGGATGTGTAATACCCACGATATATCAGAAGTTAAGGTTATTCCATTAAGTTTTAAGCCATTATTGAGATAAAGTCTAAAATTAGTGATAGATTTTATGGTCAGAAAGAACTGAAAGAGCTGATCTAAATTAATTATTTACGTTCAATTCTTAATTGGCTCATGAATCAATTTTCAATAATGTTTAAATTAAACTTTATTGTTGATGGTTTCACGGAGTAGGACTGAAATTACGAATACTAGTGTTCAATACGGTGGAATGATCCATACACACTACTCTGATGACGATGTTCCATTTTTTTTTATTTTAACTGAGTGTAACGATGGATAAGATAATTTCTAGATTTTTATTCAGGGAAAATAACCTCCAGAAAAAGCGTTTAATGAAATGAACCTCCAAGCTCCGGAAAAGTTCATCACCAACTTGCTTCGATTGATTGAATGGATACTTCACCATAAACGAAAAACAACTTGTTCACATCATTTCTTCTTACTTTTGATCTCATTTCCAATCTCATCTGTAACATTCATATCACCTGTCAAATCTCCGTCTTGATTCACTGTCCCTATCTTTATGAGCCTTTTAATTTGCTCATAGAGACAGTAGTATATCTACTATTTCTCTTTACCATATACTCCGCGTATTTAATTTTCCTCTAATAATTTTCTGTATCCATCCACATCCCGTTTGTCTTCACTAATAACCTCCAGTTTAAGGCTCTACTTTTCTCAAATATTGGTATGAATACTATATTGACACAAACAGTCAGTCTTGCAAGTAAGCATAAATCATCCGTTTCAATTTTGCTCAATTTGGTGACCACGTACTCTCTTCCGCTAAAGGCATATATAGCCAACAATTTCAACAGATGTAAAGACTAAATTAACACCAAAAATATCCATTATGTATCTCAATAATATTTAAAAAAAAAAGGAAACAGAGTAGTTGAACAAAAAAAGCATTCTATTATAAGTAGAGTGAAATATCAGCGATCAGCAGAAGTTTGGAGGCAAGGAAGCACCCCATCATACATTCGCACCGAGCAAGCTGTTTGGGCGATAGCTGCAGAGAGACAAAACATATTGGAAGGCAAATAGTTCCGGTATTATCAAAGATTGATTAAACTATGAAGACCTAATGGATAATGGGAATCGCTAAAGAAGAAGCCCTTTGATGACTTAGATGAGGAGAGAATAGGATTATTAAAAAAATTCAGCATAGCAGGTATTAGAGTCTTTCGTCAAAACTTTGCTATAATGGCTATTAAAACAATTTTTAAAGAAAAAATTAATTCAAGGATTTATCTAGGAAGAGCACAGATGGAAATGAGAAACATAATTTGAAGTGTGTGGGAATGCACAACTATGACAAACCAAATGCTTCGACGACATAGTTGAGAAGATAGTGATAACGATATGTAAATAGCGTATGTTCAATCAATATTGACAAATTCAGAGACGGTCCCTCCCTCTAGTCCTTTTCTCGGTGGCCAGACGTACCCAACTTTCGCAAGACCTTCAATCCAAATCAAATAATGTGTCTATTCCCAAGAGTTTTTTCTTTCTCGATGGATCACTTAACTATTTATCCAGTTAAATTCGATTTACTACCAAATAAATAACCTGCCTCCACACTATTTCAAATTTCACATTACGTCTTATCAAACTAACTCACTTTCTCCATCATTCCCATTGAGGCTCTCAAACGTTTCTAAATGCTAACATCCTCTCTCTTCAACGCCAAACTTTCACGAGAATTAAACGTCATGTAACGTAATACACCTTTAACATACCTTCTCTTAACGTCTCTAGTTAAGAAAATGCCTCCCACGAATTCTCCCTAAAAGATCTCTCTTACCATCGAAATAATTTTCAATATACTTGGAAAACTAAACACATTATGGAAAAAAGTTTCCGGTTGTGCGCATCGTAAATACGTTCGCATCCCCATGTATAGCTTTGTAGAGCCCATGCATAGCCCATGTATAGCGTTTGCAGAGCGTTGAGAGAGCGTTGCTTTATTCCAGCGCGTAAAATCATATATGCGATAATGCATGGGGAGTGGGGCAGGAAGGATTGAGATGAGGGGGGAGGGTGGTACTTGACGGAATAAATAAAGAGTACGCCGGAGGTTACTCGCTTGTATTTTTCTACCTCCTCTTTCTGTACTTTTTCTTGTTCTCATCTCTGCCTTCGTCGGAAAAATTAATTCGACAGGAAACCGTTGCAGAATGGTACGGAAAAAGCGCTGGTATTAAACATTTTTATCACTGAAGGACCAGTATACTTTTTTGTATCAAAATAGCTCACCGGTAAATAGATTGTTTTACGGCTCCGTGTGCCGGAGAGGATACGGATTCCGGAGCATAAAGGCTGCTTGCGCCTCCGGGCACAGTTTCTGACCAAAGTGGACTGCCATGTGTGGATTTCGGGCAGACGAACGTTACATAAAATTTCGGGACTTTAGGAGAATTAATATTTCATGGGTTTTTGAGACGGGACAAAAGTTGGGCCGGGAAAGGAAACTGCGATATTTTGAATACACGCGCTTGAGGCTTATCTTTTACGATGGACACGGCTCAAAACTCAAATAGAGTTTTAAAAGTTCGTATATTCACTGAACACTTTAAGTGGATGGAATTGTGATCAGCATAAATGGTCGACACACCCACATCTCACATTTGCATAGAGGCAGGAAAACGCTAATAAACGTGAAATGACTGGAACCAGTACACGTGTTATTACACAAGCCATTGTAACAGGAGATATGGACATAAACTACTATTTCGTTTAAGATGTTTTGTATTGCTTTACAATAAATGAATCGACCATGATTATGTCACTCAACGTCAAGGTAATATAAGAATCAACTACGTTCAATTAGAATGAATACCCTTTGAAAACTTTCGCATTGAATTAACAACTTTTAAAAGACCAGATTCTCACGAAGTGTGTCATCAGAAATTAGTCATTGGTGGAAACCTTGGCGGACTTCTGATAATAAGCGGTGAAAACTAAATAGAAATCATAAATGGATATAAATGCAAGTATTTTTCCAGCGCAAAGTAAAGTCTTTAAAGCACAAAGAATAGAGCGCGTTCATCATCTTAAGACGGCATGCATATATACAACTACACAAATGCTTATATCAATCCCCAATTACACTATGCTTGGTTTAATACAACACATAAGGAATTTAATATCATTTCCGAGAGAACAGCGAAGGATTTAGTATTTTTGAAGAAAATCTTTGCTGGCATAGGAAAAGGAGCTTAGCCGCTCAACCAGAAAAAGAGTAATTTGACAAAACGTTTCGACAGAGAGGGAAAGCAACTTAAATCGACTGAGTAGGCTGCACGGGAAGCAACAATAGAAGCTCTCTCATTTAAAATCTCAGAAACTAACTATCATTTAGAAAAAAATCTAGAGTAAATATGAATATGCTTATAGACCACATGGGCTACAGGATTTATTCACAGGAATTAAGATACACAGAGTGGTAGCACCAGCAAAATGTTTGGTTGGTCAGCGCGAAAAAGGAAGGAGCAGAACAAGAATATTGGACCTCATATTGGAAGATGGAAGATAAGGTATCAAGTTTACGGAGCAAAACACGCAGTAAAACGTTGCTTTTGGCAGGAAAGGCTAAGAGTGAACACACTATCGACGAATTTAAGATTGAGAGGGTTGATAAACCCACAAATCGATTGATATAGAATTGGCAAAACGATATAACCATGGGGAAGAAAACACAATTCATTTGAACTAAGGCATGGACAAAACTAAAAGGAAAGATGCATGGAGGTAAATGGATAGTGTCAAATAAATGAGATGAACTGCGCCAAATTTTAGCTTGATCATACATAATTTGTCTTCTCTGACACTTTATTCAATGAGAAATTACTTCCTTTATCCCGGATCAAAGCGTTTGAAATGAGATTCATTTACTGCTTAGCTGCGCCCGTCATGCGTTGCAATGCCTCTTTTTCGTTCTATGTAGGCACACATATACAAAGGAGAGACAAACGAATTTGAGACTTAGCCAAATAAATTCCTCGTACTTACACAGGATTTCGTAACGCGCAAATGACGGAATGAGTTTCCATTCCATGCCGATGCTGCGGTTTCCAAGTAAATAAAATACTCTATTGCTGAATTAGTGCAAAAATTTAATATTTTCGAGCTTAAGGTAGTGCGAGCGAGATAGTTCCTTAATAAAAATAGAGACATATTCGATATATACGTTTTAATTTACCAGCTGCGAGACACACAAATTAACTATTGCATTGTTAATGGTGCGATTAAATAGTTTTACATGACAGAAATTGTAAGAGATCAAATGAAAATATCTCAATAAGTCTTTAAAGTCTTTAACTTGACTCATTTTCTTCACGTGGTACGCTTGAAATTCCTTCAAAACGGAAGGTTTATTGTGATCTCGAAGAATTTACTGCGGTGACAATATAATTAATTTTTTTAAATAGGAAGGAGGAAGGAGAACTTTTTGCGAGGAAACACAAAAACTACACACTTGACTTTTTGACGAGAGATTTACGTATCGTTTTTAATATAAGGTCTCTCTGGAGTGCATACACGTACCAGATTCCCATATAAAAGGGCTGGTATTTTTTGGCAAATATCTCGGAATGTAATGTGGTCAGGGGTTGAATATTTGATTTCAATGGAAGGGTGGTATATTTTTCTTCAACATGAAACCCAATTCATTGATTTCTAGGTAAAATGATATTTCGCTCAAACTAACTTAAATATCCAATTTTATGAAAAAGCGAAACGTATACGAAAATCAAATTCAAGACTTAAAGAAAGAAAACCAAAAGACCACTTCTTATCTACGTACAAATAAATTACGTACCTTTTAACACAAATTATGCCTCACTGATACGATTCTGATACACGTGATTGAGTAACTCGTGAACGCTATGCTTGCTTGCTTGTCGTTCCTCGCTTGTTTGAGAAGCTCGCGTGCCAACACTCATTTGTTGAAACGACTCGCTCTCCATCTAATGTACAATAAATTCAATAATTCAAAAACCTTCGCGGGCAGACGTTCAACACACTTAATTTTCATTGTAATCTGAGGAATGGTGTTGGAACGCATAGAAGGGGAACAAACAAATATTCATTTGTATAACTTAGAAAAGGACGAATAGGCATCAATGACTGTACAATGAGCTGACGAAAATTCAAACTAACAGAACGTCAAACTGGAGACCCTCTGGTAAGAGAGCGAAGGCGCAAACACACTGCCACTATTCCATTTACCACCGAGCCCGGCGTAAATTCCCTAAATGGCCGCGTAATAGCCTTGTATGCACAAATGTACGCTCGCATCAAGGGTCCTCAGAGCAGTATTTGCATTCATCACTCGGCTGATTATTAGCAGGCTATCCCTTCCACATCGATGCCCACCAGAACCAAAATTTCAGTCCCACCCACACAAGGCCTCTTTCCCTCTCCGGGCTAACGTCTCCACACACCCGGCAAACGGCGACGCTCCCTCACCCGCCCGCCTACTCTCCAGAATCCTGCAGCGGCGGACCCGGAGAGGAAATCGCTCATGCCAGCGAGAACAGATCTTCCATTTTAGCGCCGAAAGAAAATATTATTTCCTTAATCAACATGATGAATAGGCAGATGGGGGTGAGGATGAAAGGGCAAAATGGCGAGGGGAGAGGGGCGGAAAGAGGAGCGGAGAATGCTGGGAAAACGGCGCTCTGCGAGGAAGAGTGGGGACGTGCGGGAAGATAGACGGGAGATGGGATAAAAATGGGGGGAAGAGAGGGTTAGGGAACGGGAAAGAAAAAAGTGAAAGGGTTTATATTCTAGTGGAAGAAACAACGACAGCGCTTGGCAAAAGAGGAGAAGACCAATAAATTAAAGGAAAAACAAATTCTGCATTCCGGGTGGATTGGGGGGGATAGAAGAGGGACGGGGTTAGAGCATCGAAAATGTATTTTTTTCCCAACAGTCCCCCTCTCCACCACCCACAGCTTTCCCACTCCCACACGAAGTGTACCAGGGTGGGATCAAATTATTCTGGATCTCGTCCAAGGAAAAAAGTAGCGAAGAAAAAGTGACGGACTTTATATATTCTTTTTGTCCTATCCCTTCTCAGCCCCTCGCAAGCTAGTGTCTTCACACGGCTTTCCCGGGGAGAAGCGAGTGTCCTGGGCGGGTGCGGGAGTTTTGGCGCAGGGCGCAGAGGCGTCGGTGCGAAGAGATTGAAAAAGGCAGTGGGGAGTGGAAAAAGGGGGACCCTGGGTGAGGACCCTGCCGGGCGAGAGAAACGGAATCCACCCTCAGGATACAGAGAGAGTGAGGAAAGAATTAAAAGGAAAGGAAGAGCACACATTAAAGACATCATCCCGATGAGTGCAGATGCAAAAGGGGTGACGTTGGAAGAAGCAGACCGATCGAGCTAAGGGTTCGAGGAAAAAAATTCAGATCATGGAAGGACATTTAGGAGGAGGAGGAAAGGGTGTATTAAAAAAATTAAACTGAAGAAAAAGTGAACACTTCAAGATTTAGGGACGGCTTTTTCTCACAAAAAAATCAGCTTTGGCCGTCGAGCTTCTCAGCCAAGGCAAATTGTGAAAAAAATGGTCTGAGCATAAAAAGAATATTTCGCCGCGTCAAATCACTGAATTGGTCAGAAAGGAATGAAGAAAACTTGCTTATCTTTCCTCACACTAGCACATTCTTTTATGACGCAAATATTATGTCTAAGATATTTGAGAGGACTGGTGTTAAGTGGCTTTCAATTCTCTTCTTCGTAACAGAGAAAAACAATGGCAATTTCGTTTTACAACTATACACACAACATCCTTACCATGTAAAAAGAATTAAATAGTACTTGGTAAATTTACGAAGTGATTGAGTGTAATGTATTATATTGAAGAAGGTATATTTATGAGTGCCGTGGCCACCCAAAATCTCTACAAACATTATAATGATCGGTATCGCATATAAGATTGAGAAATAATGACATAGAATGAGTTGCGATTTTAATCTTATTGAGTAGGGTTTCCCAAACTTTTCTTGCAGTGGAACACTTCTTAAAATTGAAACAGTATATCTTATCAGTTTCGTAGGCATGAAGTTATTCCGTTTTATGTTCGAGCATAACAAAGACAATTGTATGTTTACGCCGGAAATCTATTAAACCAGTTCGGGAAATACTTTATCAGAGAATAAGATTGACACACATCAAGCAGTTACTATTAGGGTCAGATATTTTCAGAAGACCTTAATTCTCACCGTTAGGCTTAGAAAACGGACTTCACCTTAATGCATAGGGCTCTGTAGGTAGATTATTTTCTAAACACGGTTTAGACATGGCACTTCCTGGAGGTTAGTAAATCAGAATAGGGAATACATGTAAATGAACAATCCTAGTAAAACCCTTCAAAAATTCTGGAGAAGTGAGCTGGAAAAATCCTTGGCTTGAAAACCGATAAATGTAATAATAATAATGACAAAATGTACACTGCTTCATGCTGTGAAACTTCTGAGCTTGACTCACAGTATTAGCCCAAGGTTTAGGAAAAAGAATTTTTTCCGCATGGAAAGTCTTTTAAATATAATAACATATTTTGTTGCGTACAAGTTATTCCTTTTTTTAACGAAGAAACGCAATTTTGATTTAAAGTAAGCAAAGATTTTGCAATACTGATTTCATTCTATCAATTGCTTATGCCTAACAGAATGTTTTTCTACGCGTAAAAGCTTCAAGTGCATCACGAACAACAGTTACCCGCAGGAAACGCGCACGAGTAAACTGATTACGGAAATGATGAAAAAGCAAATTTAGAGGATTTCGCGAATCAAGGCAATGTTGCGTTTGAACTCAAGCAAAAGGTCATGTGAATCACAATGAAAACTTAGCACGAGATGGACACCATTAAGCGAAGTGCGAAGCACAAATTTTGGAAATCACAATCTCAAGCTGTAGATATCGGTTTTAGATGCGCCACTGTTCCATGATATATTACCCTGCGATCGGCGAATCACGCTCTTATCAAGATCGGTAACAAATGTGACGCAAAATTCTATGAGGTAAGTGCGGATTTCCCTGCTTCCTTTGATATCATTCATTCACGATGTGCCACAGTAGCAATTGGCATAGAAATCATTACGCACACATCGCTAAAAATACTGTTAACTGAGTGCCCACTATTTGCTCATGAAGTGAATTCGCCGATTCCAACAGATTTTTAAAGTTATCCTCGAGTTTCTATTTCAAAACTAACTCACCTCTGACTATAAATTGATCGGATGATTAGTACTTCTCAAGGTAAGTACAGATAAAGGAAATTTGGTTTTTTAAGTTAAATATGTAGTGTCTTTAAAAAGGTGTTCATAAATTATTGAATAAAGCTATTGACCTTTTAAGTTTTACGCGAAAATATAATTTGATCGAAAGATCTCGAAATTTTTCCTCTATTCACAAGTACTTCTTTGCAAGCAGCTCGATGGTCATCGGACGCTGCGAGGTTGTCAACTCGTATGAATTGCCAATGCATCTTCCCCGGCGTCACAGATAATGTTCCATTGAGATAAAGAGGACATTCAAGTATTACGATTTTCGAATTTTCCGCAAAATTGCCCTAATCCAAAAGAATATATTAACAAGTCAAGAATTTATAATGATCAGTCATGCATCTACAATATCAGATATGAAGAAGGGTTTAATCACTTATTCTTCACATTTTCCCAATTGCCATGTTCTCATACAATGGTGAACACTCAGACAAAAACTGCAATACAACACAGACGATTCGAAGCAATGTTGCAATGGGTTTACTGAAGGATGATAACAATTAGACTGACGTAATGAATCGTAAAAAAGTTCAAAAAAGTGTTAGGGAAAAAATTTACTTGATAAGTACTCTAGAAAAAATATAGAGATGATTTTTCTGGAAATATGCAGATACTTTACCGCCTATTAAACAACGGAAGGCACCGAAAGAAGACATTAAGGTGAACAATTATGAAGGGATTCACACTGTAGTATAAAATACACGAAGCAAAAAGGGATGTAAAAATGAAGGCATATCGTATATACTCACATGTACGTTAATTCGAGAATAAGACAATATTTTCGGGTCAAAACGATCGATAAAAATCTGTGACTATAATTAAACCGAGGTGAGGTATCAACCGGTATTGAAAATAAGATAACTGCAAAGTTATAAAAATGCTGTCATCTCCAATACTTCATTAATTTTTCCTTTGAGGTCATGAAATTTAAAGTTCAGTAGTTACAACAGTGGCCAGAGTAAAACAGAGAAAGAAATTGTTATTTTTGATATGACGAGTCTACGAACAAAAACGGTTACAATATATTTAATTTTATGCCAAAAATACTAAGTGAGGAAAGGATGGCTACACATAAATAGCTCAATGGCAATAAACAAAAACTGCAAGGAAACACTCAAAGAAGAGAGCCATCCCTGGATTTCTCCCCTTTTTTTAAAAAATACGAAGGCGAGTATCGATATAATATATAATAATGGAAGGTAAAGATGCTCACTTTTTCATGATAAAGGTGAACCCCAGCGAGAATATATATTTAAAAAGCTTTTCGCAAAATCGGATCACGTCCTCAACGGTCGCCATCTTAGCCACATTTCCACCCATTTCCTTTTCTTCTAACCTCGCGTAAAATTCATAAAATATCCAACTCCATAGTTATTATACATATTTTTCCCCTCGGAACGCATAAAAATGACTTATTTTTGCCTTCTCTCTCTCTCCATTCTACCATTATTATTTTCTTCGAAAGTTCGGGATTTATAAGGGTCCACATCTGGGGGGTGGAGGGAAAGGGGGATGAGACTAACAGGGTTAAAAGAGGGTTGTGAGGAGGTGGGGGACGGAAGGGCAGAAAGAAGGAGCGAAGGAGTGGCTGACGGGTTGGTTTGGGTCTGTCGTAGGTTTCAGGCGAATGGCGGGGCGCCTTAAGAGACGAGTGCGTCGGCTGCCGTGGCGAGCGGGAATCATGTCGGACGCTGAAGACGGAAATTCAAGTTTTGAAGAGGGAGAAAGTTTTCCAATGGCGGTGGCGTAGGTGGCAGTAGGGCGGCAAACGAAATATACGGAGCCACGTCAAAGAAACCCCCGTGCATGGAAAATATATTTGGGCATTAAAAGCGGAGGTGGAAAATTTATGCGAAAAAGTATTCGCCCAAGACGCAAAAAAACCTCTCGCCGAGGATAGTGTACCACAAATTGGAGCAATTCTTTAACTCCGTGCAATGCCTGGCAGACTTTCATTATGTTTTCACTTAAATATACATGGAGAATTTAAAAAATGAAATAAATTTTAACTTGGTAAAGGGAATGGATAATCTGCCAGGGAGAAGATAGTTAATGTGACATAAAAAATAAATTGTTTTAAAAATTCGGCCCAACAGATAATTCGACATTTTAACTCTCCTACTTCGACCTTCTTATTGCTGAAAGTCATCCAAAACAGGGATTAAAATCTTGATTGCTACAAATGATACATTGACTCATGCACGGCCTAATTAGGATGTGCGTAAATCGAAATGTCCGTGTTTAAATTTGAAATATAATTTTTTAAATTAATTTTAGAGTGTTTAATTTTTTCTCGTTTCAAGATAAAATGTTCGGTACAAGTTAAATTGATCCTTCATCGGAGGAATGTTTCCTACATGAATTAGCATAATGAGAGAAAATCGACATATAGTTGAAAACAAGGAGCATTTAAGCAGTTTTAGAACGTCATTCTTGAAGTACCAACCATCATCCCTAAATCATATCGTAAACTTCCCGCCAACAACAAAGAAGTCACGCGTTCAAGTACACATCGAAATGATATTGCATCCTCCTCCCATCAAAAAAAGAGCTCTAACATGATCTTGTATGCTCGCTCCACTTAGCTATTGCGAACAATGGATATCGCTCGTCAATTTCCTGGATATACCTATTTCGGTACATACAATAAAATATCGTAACAAAAAAATAGAGCGTCGAAAGTGAGAGGCCAATTGCGGATGAATGTTTTATGTGCACTAATCAAGGGTGAGAGGAAAGAAGGTACATAGGTGTATATAAAAAAGACTGCGCACCTAAAGCTAAACTGCAGTTAACTTTTCCTTGCGAGAAGTCGAGAAAGGGGAGAAAAGAGATATGAGATGGAAGTGATACTGGGAGTAGGGAAAGAAATCATATCGGGGACGAGCAATGGCGTCGGTAGTAAGAGATTGCCTCCGACTTGGTCGTGCTTGGGGGGGAGGGGGTGGAAAAGGCGGAGCTAAAAACGAAGGGGCGAGGTATGGTTTGACTGGGAATAAAAAAAACTATATATATAAGTAATACGAGAAGGAAAAGAGGAGTAGGGGAAGAATAAAAGTTGGGTGGTAAGAACGGAAAAACTTCTGATAAGAAGACATAGGGAAACAATGAAGAGGAAGTATATTCGAGGGAAGGTGAAAAGCTACGCTTGGGAAGAAAGATGGGATTGGGGGTTGGAAAACATGAGGGAACGGTCGATAGCCTCCCCGTAGCGGGGAGAGTTTGAGAGGTGGTTTGGCGGCAGGGGGTGCGTAGTTAGGAGAGAAAACTGGGTGGGTTTCCTAGATGGAAAGAGGGAAAGGAAAAGGCAGAGTGGGAGAGAGGGAGAGTAGGGAGGAGAAAGCTCAGAGGGTAAAGGACGTGAGTAAAGTGTGCTAGAGCCTGAGGGCGGAAAGAGAACGGACCGGGAAGAGAAAAAAGGAGAATGGCCGGGAAAAGCCATGGGAAAATAGTTGAGGAGGAAGGTCGTAGGAAAAGGGTGCGCGGGACACTAATGGTATTGCGTCCCTCAGCCCCCCCCCCCACCTAACCATTCCCTTGCACGCAAAATCTCACCCCTCCTCCCATGCCAAACTCTTTCTCTATGACCGACAGATCCTACACGCGCGCATCGACCCCGTAATTTTCCTCCCTTCCCCTCCCCCCCCCCCCAAACACTCTCCCTCCATATCGCCGAGTGTTCCTGACCACATCAAAAAGTTCCCCGGAACTCTCTTTGATCCCCAGTGCGCCTCCTCCCTCTGTCTAGAGAAAATTGGTCTACGAGGGCATATTTAGATGCTTTACTCTTTCATGCGTTCCGACCACGACGTTTATTAGGACAAAAAATTGAAGAAAAATGCTGAAATATTGCATCGCAGGCAGGTTGGGTGCTGCGGTTAATAATGCCTTCACTCCGTGTCCCTCAGTCAGGAATAACCAGCAAATACGATCATATTCAAACGAGAAAGAAATTGCGGCCGTAGCAGAACTCGGGCACAAAGTCACGGCAAATCCTAGTTTCGGGACGCATGCTTTCACGAAATGAATCTCCCGGAGACTATTACTTCATTTTTGCTCAGAGGAATGAATTTTAAAACTAAAGCTATTATTTTTCTCTATTTATTTCTATACCCTTTTAGACATGAAATTATTTACATTATATACATTTAAAATATATGGGTCATTCCCCGTCAGATCAGCAGTAAGTTGACCCTTGGTTTCACCGATTCGAACCAAAATCCAGAAAAGGAAGTGTGGGTTCCTTCTAGCATTTTATGAAAAAGTGTAAAGCGTTTTTGTAAAATAAATTTCTCGGCAGATCTAGAGACGATCTAAGTATCGACCATTTTGCGCTTAGACCTTTTTTATTTTCGCTATATCACATAAACGAAAATAGCAAAAGAAACGGTTGACGTCTTATTTTGTTTGAAAAAGAATGTTTAACAACACTGTGTGATCAGTTCGGTAAATAAACTAAATTTTGTTGAAATTGTTTTATTATAAAATGTTTAAATTTTAACATTAAAAATAAAGCCATTTTTAAATTTAAATTTTGTTCTAGTTTGACACGTTAGTCTTTTGTCTTACCTCAGAGATAAATTTTGTCGTGGGCAGCTCACAAACAACTGAGATATTAAACGTCAAAGATTGAACTACGCCCTCATTCGCCACGACCGAAGGATCCCCTGTCGGCGTCACAATGAAGTGCCGCTGTACTTTGAGAATTTATATATTGGTCTTTGTAAATGTAAGTACAATATTTTTTACACCTATTTTAAGATAATTTTGTTTTACTTCGATCAATATTTTTTATTATATGATATAACCAAAGATGGAGACACGTTAATGCAATAATCGACACAGCACATCGTAAATTTAGCAGTTTTGTCAACTTCATGAACTTTGTAACTCAGCCTAGTAAAAATTACGTAATCTATGGCATTGACTTTCCACCAAAAGTTACGAGAGTTAATAAGAATGTAAAAAAAGGCAAGAGCAATTTTTATATCGCATATTTTGTTGTAAATAAACGTAAATGTTTAAACATTATCTAGTCCTACAATTTGCACAGAAACAAAAAATTAAAGTCAAGGAAAACTTATTAATTTATTTGTTATGTTAATATAATGCGAAAATACATGATTTACGCGTAGTATAAATTATATTAGATAATTCATAAAATATGCAGGAGTGAACAATTGCTGCGGTGCTACTTCTTATGCGCGCAACCCAAAACGGATATTTGGACGAGCGGGGTTTACTGCGACTGAATCATTTTCCATCGAGCTTTCGAAACTGATGGTGGGCTCAATGGGTGGTGGGATCTTTATTAAAGAGACAAGAGGAATGTGTCCAGCAGATATATTCGACGGAAATCAGTAGAATGCAATCCATGCTGCTGGAGATACGGGGAGATATGCTCATCCCGCCGAAGATTGAATATAAATCTTACACATGAATTAAATGATTTCTGTAATTTTACATTTTGTTCAACAGTGAGGACATTAAATACCAAAAAGTAGTAATCATGATTAGGAAGCACTAAAACAGGGGTAAGGTTTATCCTTATGTTTATGGGATGTAAATTTCTATTAAGTTTTAATTTGCGAATGACCTCAGTCGTCGAAGCACCCTAATCACCAAACACTACTACCAAGTTTTAATTGGTACAGAGTTTTATCAATCTTCTTTGCAATGTTTCGAGGAAGGTGTTTGTTCATCGTAAAACAAAGGTTAGTCACTAAAAATTAATATGGAATACGGGAGAAGAAATTGAATTATGAACTAGCTTAAGTACAAATGAAATGAAATATAAAGTTGGTGAAAAAGAGCAGAAGTATCTAGTTATTAAATTTAGATAGAACCAGAGAACTATTTACAGCCTTGCCTAATTAATAGAACAAGTTGTAAATATCTGCCAAGAACATAGTTACATGCTTACAACATAGCATCAATATGCTGAATGAACACAAGGATACTTGGGCATCATAAGCATTGCAGTAGAGTATAAAATGTAATAAATATAGCCATTCCTATATTCGAATGACCTATTTCATTGTTTCACCCCAAGCCTTTGTGTCTCTAGACATTCTCTTCTATTCAGACAACCCTTCTTCCATTAACTCCTTTTCAAAATGTGTTCCCAAGTTTGATGCATTTTTTCATCCCTCATTTATTGTGCACCATCTCCATCTTAGTTTTCTCTCTACTCCTCTCTCCATCCCAAGAACACTTCATTTCCATGTTTCTTACTTGATAGTACTGTTGAATATTGTTATGTTCATTGTTGCCTATGTTTTGTTTGCTATTTATTGGATGTTTTCGTTGCCCAATATGTGTCCTTTGTAATTGGCCTTGAGTTGCTTTTGGACTTCATTAAATAAATAAATACATAAATAAATACTTCACCAAATTGCGAGATATAAAAATATAATAATGAATTAATTTAAAGATAAAGTGTATGTATAAAATGAAAAAGAAGGTGTTTAAAAGTCATATCAAATGCAAACCTTCGACCTCTGTGAAGTTATACACACATCTACAAGGCTACAAACTTTCAGCTTGGTGGAATGGGTACCAAAGGACTTTGGCGGGAACCAATAAAGTTAACGGGAAGAATTTTCTGAAGTTTTGGGGGAAATGAAGATGTGACAGGGGGAGCAGCTGGCGTGGTGCGCAAGATGGGGGTGAATGAGAAGGAAAAGAGGACGAATTGGAATACTTGAGTGGAATATTGGATAATGGAGACATGAGGCGTGGCTTGAACGCGGGTAACTGGATGGAAATTAATTCGTGAAATGGAACAGGAGCGGAAAAATCGAAGTGAAACATTTTAATCTGGATATCATGGGAATTGTTTTGTTTCACATCAATTTAAGCTGGGTTATATATATATATTTTTTCATATAGTAGTTATACTGCCAGCAACTATTAGCTGCTTATTGTACAAACCATGTTCTTCAGAAAATATTTTAAGGACACTAGAAATTAATGATAATTTGGCGGAGGCTACATAATATATCCCAAAATTGACTGGCTCTTTGTGACGAGATTTTTCTAAAATTACACTCATTCTCTGAGATGAAGACTTAATATGCTCTTAGAGGATTCCTTATCCAGTCATTTATCTACCATGTGATTTGAATCAAATGTCTGGTATGTTTAACTCCCTCACGGAGACATCACAAACTAATGTTTCCCCTCTTCTAAGGCCCCCCATTATTTTAAAAATTTCTACAATGGCCCTCGGAATCAAAATATCTCATCATTACTCTACTTTTAACTTTTCCACGTTTCTTGAGATTATCTGACGATTTTCCCTTTCATTATTCATAATGTTTTTTTCTACTTTATGTCTGAATTAACCTATAAATGTTAAATGCTTCAGTTATCATTTTATAAAGGCCTATTGGTGATGACACTGATGCATTGAAAAATGTCGTACATGAATAAATTCCTGCAGAAAACTGCAATGTATTTTATACTTTTTACAAAAAGAATATTATTTCTTACTTTCATTAACTTAGAATGCAATTCAAATTTAGGGCCTGTATCACTGGATAACCATTAAGGTCAAATATATAGTAGTTGAAACGAGAAAATAAAAGCACCAACTACGCGAAGATGAGGATGGAAAGATTAGGAAGCTGAGATACCAAACGTTAATTAAATCGGAGGAGGACAAGAAAGACCTGTTTTAAATTTTTAGAGTGGGATTCGTCAACAAGAAAAAGAGAAATATAGAGACGGCATACAACTTAATGAGATGAAACCTTACGGAAGAGAGAAAGAGGACAGTGTTGTCAAATACGATACCGACGAGACTCCCAGAGCTATAAGATAAGGGAAAAAGATGGATGGAGCAGATAGAAAAGCTGGAGTGGTGAAGAGAAAGCAGAACTAAGATATGCACAACATATGCCTTAGTGTCCTTAAGCCTGAATCACACGATCATTTTTTCCGTCCCTTTTAAGGGATAGCTCCAATGATAGCTTTTCAGGGACCGTGACAATGATAGCTCGAGCTATCATTTTCTGAATCACACGGCCATTTTGGCCGTCCCTTTTTCCATTATTTTTTCCGTCCCTTTTCGCATCATTTCTATGTTTACTACTCTCATTCCATTGAAAGCCCAACCTGGCGTTAGAGTCGATCTTTGCGGCCAAGCACTCTGATTGGCTAAATGGTGGAGTTAGCGATGGGACGTGCCCAGGGATGGAAAAAACTATAGGGATCCCTATCGCTTGAGCCATCCCTGACTTTGTTCGAGTCACACGATCATTTTCGTGCGATCATTTGAGCTATCATTGGAGCTATCCCTTAAAAGGGACGGAAAAAATGATCGTGTGATTCAGGCATTAGGATGGAGTCCAAGAAGGCAATAAAATAGTTACATACATACCAATCACGCCGCTCCCTTCCGGGGTAGGCACAGTCAAAATGTTTCACCCATTAATACATAATTGTACACCTAACTCTGCATCAATAATTTCCTCCGTACTGACATATCCTTGCAAACCTCTTTTGCCTCATTTACCCCTATACACTGTTTCATACACGCCCTCCTGTTTTTAAAACTCCTAATATTTCTCCTCCTAAGAATTTCCTCAACCACATTCAACCACAACTTTCTCGGCCTACCTCTACCTCTCACACCATTCATTCTACTCTCATATATCTGTTTCGTTATTCGACTCTCATCCATTCTCTCCACATGGCCAAACAAACGAAGCACACTCCTTTCATACACGTCCATTACTGGAGCATTTAACCCACATTCATTCATGACCCACTCATTCCTGACTCTATCCATCCTACTTTTGCCGCAAAAACTCCTCAGTTAATTCATACCCACGGCGTTTACTATACTCTGATGTATATCCTGACATACCCATGTTTCACTACCATATGGCAAAATGGGAAGAAGTACACATTTGTACACGGCGATTTTCGCTTCCTTAGACAAGCACTCATTCCTTGAGATGCTCCACATGCTACCAACCACTTTCCTTCCAGCATTCGCACGTCTCTTTACCTCCTCATTTTTCCCATTCCATCTTTCGCATACATCTTATCTAAGTACATAAATCATCCACCTGTTCAATTACTTCACCATTCGCCCTCATCCTACAGTTATTCTCCACATTCTCCTTATCAAAAACTACTACTACTTTACTCTTGCACGCATTTACCTTCAATTCCCTTCTCTCCGTTGATTCACAAAACTTATCTAGGAGCTTCTGTAATCACTGTTGACTGTCTGAGATCAAAACAGCATCGTCCGCATATAGAAAAACTCGCACTTTTACATTTCCAATCAAAACACCTTCGTTTTCACTACATGCATCTCTAACATATTTATCCATAAATACATTTAACAGCCATGGAGACATTAAGCATCCTTGCATTACACCCCGAGTTATTACAAACCAATCACTCAGAACCCCGTTAACTCTTACACTTGCCTTACTATTGTCATACCTTGCCATCATAACATTCAATATCTGCCCTTTCACTCCATAGTCTCTCAAAACCTTCCACAACTTCTTTCTGTTTACTCTGTATTATGCCTTCTCTAAATCGACAAACGCTCAGTACACTTTCTTTCGGACACTCATATATTTTTCTATCACTTGCTGAAGTGCAAAAAGCTGGTCACTATATCCTCTCCCAGGCATAAACCCACACTGCACACCCCATATTGTCGGAAGTAATATTCCCCACTCTTTCGATTAATATTTTACTGAACACTTTCACAGGATACGCAATAAACTAATGGCCCGATAATTATTACATTCGGTCTTTCTTCCCTTCCTTTTGTACAACGGAACGATGATATCATTCTTCCAATCCGCTGGAACAACAGAAACCTGTAAGCATAAATTGTATAGTTCACGCAGCCTACAAATTAGTAATTTACACCCACACTTCAACATTTCACTGGATATCCCATATATAGTAAAATAGTTGAATATAAATAAAGCACCCGGAGCAGACAACATTTACAGGGGCACATGATGATTATGCTAAGGGATGGAGTCTCCACGGTATGTGATAATTATTGAGGGCTACAGGAGTGAAAAGACGGTGAAGAATTTTGAGAGTGATTTTATATAGTAAACAAAATAAGGGCTGAGACATTTGAGGGTCTCTCAACTCTGACTTTACTACAACGCGCGTTCAAAAATATTACAGTGAATAGGAAAATATAAGGATAAACTGAATAAAACCTGCTGGAAAATCTATCCGGATTCCAGAACAGAAGAATCGGTGAGGTCATATTCTACCTAAGTACACTCACGGATGAGAGCATATATGCCAACAAACCAATGTTTAGGGCATTCGTTGACTTAAAGAAGGTCTTAAAATAGGTTATATCAAACAATATGTTCATATTACTTGAAAGAATAGGAATTTATCATACAAACAAAAGAATTTAAGGACTGAGAGACAATGGATTCTGAAACCAATGAGAGTTGCTCGGCAAGGATTCAACCTCTCAAACGACATATTTCGATATGCACCATGAGGAAACAGTCAATGGATCTCAAGAAATGAAAATCAATGATATTAAGGTTACTGGATAAGATATGAACATGGCTCGTTTCACTAACAACATAGCGGTCGAAGTAGAGAGGCCAGAAGAACTCGAGCCATCGGCAAACAATGGATCGGGTACTACAAGGATACAAAAGGAAGGCTATCTGGAAGAAAACGAAAATCATATAATGTGGAGGAAAAAAGCTAAAGGTAAACATTACTGAAGCGGAAAATCAAACCACTACAAGAAAAATTGTTTGACCAAGTGGCACTCGTCATATAGTTTTCAAGGGAAATAAGGAATTCAACGAGCATCAAGTGCAAGAATAGCGCACAACAGCCAGCCATTCATGATGAGAAAACTACGCGTTGCATTCATATTAAGTAAAGTTACTTTTTAAAACAACTGGACAAAGAATTTGAAATAATTCCGCAGACTATTTAACATAATTACTTGATCATTGTAAACTCTAGATTTTCCTATATTATTTTTATTTCATCGAAATGGGTAAAGACTTGGCGAGCTCACTCATGAAACTTAACATAACAATAAAATATTGAGATGGGTTATATGCACTCATGAAAAGTTTGTAGGAATTAATATATAAATAAATAATAATATTTATAAAATGCGGATTTGAATTTGGTATTTTTGAACATTAAGTGCTTAGATTTTTCTTGTTAAAATGTGGTGGAAAAGTACCGGTTTCAAATAGGCCACGCTAGTTGAATCTAAGCACAGTTTTGTAACTCTTGCCCAGACCAAAATTGTCCTTGTTTAGGCGAAGTTTTTCATATATATTGGGCCAAAAGCGTACAATTTACTACCTTCTACAAGCAAACTTGCATCACACTTAACCTCATTTTAAAAAATGTAAGATATTGGCTATTTATCTATGAAGGATTCTTTCGGGCTATGCTGCGTTATGTCAGCTATTCAAGCTAGCAAGAGAATGAGTCTCATTCTCTTAAAGACGCTTCCAGTAGGAGGAGCGAACGAAACTCAGCATAGCCCGAAAGCATCCTTCATTGACAAATGAGGCTGCGAGAGTCTTTAAACAAAAAAAATATTGGTCATTTAATTATCAAAATATTGAAGTCATATTTGACTAAGGTATTATTTATTTAAACGTTAGTATGTATTTTTCATGTAAAATAGCAATGAATGGTCATTTATTTATTTACTTATTTGATGTTAACCGCAATACAGGCCCTTCTTCTAGGTTACCAAAAGCTCCCTATCTTCTTGATTGCATTGTAGCATATTGTTTTGGAGTAATATAACATCATTGTTAATACATAGTAAGATATAACGATGAATTGAGAGCTATAAAAATCAAAGAATTGAGAGGAATACCTTTGCAAAAATACCACAAGAAGCTTTCAATTATCATGACCGGTATTAAAAAACTGCACTTCACAAGGAAATATTCTCAAAATATGGGTAGGGAACCACCTGCTACAGGTTAATGAAGGAACTGAGGACAGCAATGACGACCCGTAGCGGCACAGTATCTGACCTCATAAGCCGTCCTGCTCTCGCGTTGTAAGCGTGGGTCTGGGATCATTTGCCGTCATGACGTGCGACTGACTGACTCAGTGAGCCTGCATGGAGAGAGAGAGAATGAGGTATAATTTGCGTGCACGCATGGCTCAGACAGATTGGCCCCGGAGCGCCGGAGGTTCACAGACGCAGGTCTTGATTGCTCGTCCGTAGTGGGACGGCCACGGGTGTACGGGAGATCCTTCTGCTCCGAGCTGACATGCATTTAACGCCTCAATGGGCTAGAAATGGAGAAATCTGAAGCGACGAGATGAATCAAACCACGATCTACAAAGCATGATTTTCCACTTGTCTTATCTCCGAGCTCTCAACGTGAAGGCAGCCAGGAATGTGTTTCCCGACTCTGAATAAAAAGCATGATAATTTAAGGTATAATCAGGATTAAACAGGCACTATTACATCTGCATTTAAGTAAACGAACGCCCACAGTTAGTTCACTACCATTCATGGAGCAGATCTATATAAGTTATGAAATTTTCTCTAATGTGAGATGATTTTCTCCTTCTTGTGTGATAAATTTTTAGCAGTTTAAAAAAAAGAAACAATTTATGTCATCTATTTTCACTCAAAAACTCCAGGTCTTCAAACGTTCATTTTTATACATTTTACTACACTTAGAAAAATGAAAAACATGAAGACTTGGAGGAGCTACAGAAGATGCTAAAAATAGGCTTATTAGGCATAGATGGGAGGGTGGTAAGCTGGATAAATTCTTTTACCTTAGGTAGGTCACAAAGGGTTAATGTCGGCGATATTTACTCAGAGGAATTCTATGCCACTTCAGGTAGCCGCAAGGAATTGTACTGGGATCTTCACTATTTATAATCTATTTGAACGATATTGGTGGAAATATTAATAGCTCTATTAGGATGTTTGCAGACGATTGCATTATTTACACAGTAATGGAAAAAATCGATGATGGCGATATCTTACAAAACGACATAAATAATTAGGAGAAATGGGCAAACGAAAACGGAATGGCCATAAACGCAAGTAAAACTAAACTTATAAGATTCAGGAAAGGATAAAGGGCTACTTCAAATGATTATTACGGGCAAAGTATTTACGAAAGCAAATCTCTGTAATTATCTTGGAGTGATTTTAAGCAGGGATTTACAATGGGGACCGCATATTGAAAGAACCACAACTTAAGCTTTCAGAGTATTATACTTTTTGATGAAAACCCTAGGAAAAAGCTGTATGCAAACCAAAGATTTCGCCTATAAGACATTAGTTAGGCCTATTTTCGAGTATGGGGCGTCAGCCTGAGATCCTTATTTGGGAGGGGAGATTTAAAAAACTGGAAAAGGTTCAGCGCTTAGCCGCAAGATTTGTAGTGTGAAATTTTAAAAAGAAGGCTAGTGTAACGGAGATGATGAAGGTATTGGGCTGGACGTCACTCGAATCGAGGAGGAGGAAAGCACGTGTTAAGTGCATGCATAAGGCATACATTGGCGATCCTGCGTGGAGGAACATATCCGAAAGTTGAAAAAAACCTAGTTATCTGGCGAGAAGAGATCACAAATATAAGATAGAGCCTCCAAGCCAGCTCTCAAACACATTGAAATATCCCTTCCTGCATCGGGGGATAAGGAATTGGAATGAATTACCAAAAGAAGTATTAGAGCCCTTCCAAAATAAAACACTGATGTTAATTACGAGATTGAAGAAAATTGTACTGTGAGGGTTTTCCCTTTTTTTCTATTGTAATATCTTTGTTTTTTGTATTTTGGCAATATCGCTGTTTTTATTTTTTACACACATGTATTAGGGAATTTACTCGGTTTATACCGATCTATGTTAACACCCGACCATATGGTCGACATGTAACAACTTCTTCGTAATAATAATAATAATATATCGAGATTAGCGATTGTCAACTTTTGACCGCGGCAATATGGCGATTCGGCAGACATTAGTACTTTCAAGGAAGCTACTCCGTACGGAATTTAGTGCTGCTACTGACATACCATTAAGTCTCGCAGGTTGTGACATCCTTGACACCCTCTTCTTTCGGTTGATATTTTTGATGGACAGGCAAGATGGAAATCTATGTATCTGTATTTAACTCGCAAAGAGTACGCTCGCCCCGCCGTCTATGTTTTCACTGACAGTTTGTCCAAGAGGTATGCAGTAAACTTTGTTAGGCTTCCACAAGATACGAAATACCGGTAAACATATTCATTTTCGTAACTATTCGGGTGAATATATAATTTTTAAAGTCGATTCAATATCAACTATCCATTAGTTTAATCGGAAGTTTTTTATATTTAAGAGTACAATACTTTCATTTTCTACACTTTTAAATAAATATACATTTAAGGCTTGTAATAAGCTGATCGCCTCTTTTGTCACTGAAAATTAGAAATGGGAAGAGAAATACCACATATTTTTCCATCTTTTTGGCTGTCTTCCAATCGGTCACCTAACATAGGACATGTCGTCTCTGGTTATGTAGCGATGTCTGCATTCTAACATTATATCGATGTGCACATCCTAGTATGTTTTTCACTAAATATACATCTCATGACGTCGCTTATGTTTGTCATAAAGTTGAAGCAATCTCCTGAGAACGGTCACATCCGTCACCAATTCCTGGTTGTGAAATCTACTATTCCGCAAGTGCCTGGTTTTTCGAATGACCTACACCAAGGCACTACTGAGCAAGTCTTCCTCGAAAATCTTCGGTAGGAAGAAATGAATTGAGAGGGTTGTGAGATGAAAAAATCATAAAATACACTAGTAGACAAAGAATTATACTATTTCCATCATCATGAGCCAATGGAATGGAAGGCCGAATGAGAAATGATGCAAACAAAATGAGAAGGAATGCAAGAATCACTCTTGGAATTAGATAAAACAACCGTGTTTGAAGGGACAATTTTGTAACAGGCCCCTGTATTGGTCGACACTATACACTGCTGGAATCCATGGAACTTCGAGCTGAGGACCTAATCGCTACGCATTAATTTCCCTATGTCTCTTCAAGTATCACGAGTGGATTTTACATTTTCTAGAAAAAAAACCTCTTTTACTTTTACCCTTTAAGATACCTTTAGAACTGACGGTTTCTTGAAAAAGATTGGACACTTGCATATCCCACTAAGCTATAACCAGTTGGATGAAGACATATTTCTTCAGCAACAGCTTCCGATAACTTTACCTCAAAGGCAACTCAACTTAGAGATAGGGAAATACCGACATTATTGCCAAATCTGTAAATTTTTCAATTTAGATCCACACATACTTCACTGGCTGAATAATCGATGCCACGGTTGACAGTCCACTGATCTTTTCACATACATGAGATAAAAGGATAAAAAGTCATAAAATGCGCCATTTTAAGGTGAGGCAAAATTTTAGTGGTAATAAGAGACAACTCATTAATTTTAAAGATTAGTGTACTTCTAATATTGGTATTATAATATTCCTGCAGTAGCAGTTATTTGCAAAGTAAGTGGACGAGATTGTAAATCCCTAATACTACAATTATTTCTCTTCCATTTGCTTGCGATCAAAGTCTGTTTCAAATAGTCTGATATTCATTTTATCAACCCTTGGGTTGATTTTGGAAAATGTACATTAAATTGTGCATGTATGTTTTTTATTTTTTTATTTAAGAGCAAATACAAGATTAACTCACTATTAGGCGCCTTTAATCATAATAATTAATCTTTTGACATAAAATAAAAATGTCAAAAAAAATTTTTTCTTCTTATTTCATTGAATAATCTCACACAAAGGGAACAAATTATAATTCCTCCCCTGGAAAAATTTGGCTTATAAATAGCCAGGTAGGTAATTATTAAATTAAATTACAAATTCCCAGATTAATTTCGAATCATACACAGCTCTTGGCTAAAAAACTTTTGTGACCAAAAATCATTCAAATTTAAAATTAGTATATTTGATTATTTGATACACTTGCTATAAAAAGAGCAAGTTAATAATTAGAAAGCACAGCGTATTATTATCGAGGAGTCTACGTTCATGAAGACACATCTCACATTTTTACAGACCTTTTAATTTAATGACTTTACAACCGATAGGGGATGGTACATTAATGAAATTATACAGAACTGTGCATTTTTTTATTAAAATGTTATTCCTTACTCGTATGTGTCTGTAACTGGCCAGATAAACGGTAGGCTAAAATGCAATATTCTCCATCATCATCTCTCTCACAAAGACCAGTTAATGGGCAATAACAATGGAAATTACTAGGTCTTCTACAAATGGAAGAATCTAATCAATCAGGTGACTTAGCCGTCAGTAATATGAACAAACCCCGCTGAGCTTGGAGCGCCATATACGGAAAGACCACGGCGGGCCTCCGAGATAATCAATTTTCTGATCGGAGGCTGAGAGGATAAATCGTCCCGGAATCGAAAAGGGAAATAAATCGAGATGCCTTTTGCTGATCGCCAGAAATTGAACGAACTGCTGCCCCCCTGCCCTCCGCCGTCGATGGGTCGATGCATGCGGGAATTTCATTTCCCTCATCAGAGCAACCTCCTCCTACCCTTGCGCACCAGTTATTCCGGGTGGGAGTTCTTTCCCGACCAGAATCATATCGGGGAATTTTTCACGTTTTCTCCAACCCAAATTCCCATAAAAGACAGTCGGGAAAACGGTAAAACCGCTACTTATATTTAGTAGCAATAGTTCACTCATTGGTTATTAAATTATAGGATAACCAGACTGCAGGTTTTCCGGTCCAGCACTAGTTTCATTCCTCCCTGATATATTCTACTCTTCACTTCCCTCACTTGATCAAGTTATAAAAGGCTCTTAATGCTTTTCCCTCTATTTTTACTTCAATTATATTCCTCAAAAACCCATCCCATTGTACCGCTGTGTGGGTTCAATCTCTCTAGTTCTCATTATCTATTTAGGATTCCACATGGTCCTTTCCTCATCTTCTCATCTCTATATGTCGTCATTTCTTCCCCTCAATCTTCGGATCTCACCTCCAGTACTATGCTCCAAAAGATCCTAATCTGTATCGGATAAGCTTTCCCAACGTTCTATGAATCTGCTACAAAAAGTTCTAATTGCGTTATCCACACTAAAAAGGGAAAAGTAAATACCCCTAGGGATACGCACTAGTGTTATGGTACCGATTAAAACGCAAGGAAGCAAAGACGCTTAAATTCTTGCTCCTGTAAGCGTGAAAGCGTTCCATTTCATTCGCGAGAAAAAAGTATTTGGAAATTGTTATAAGACGGTAACGTTGGTTTAACTTCTGAGACAGAGGCTTATCAAGCAGGGCCATATATCCTGTACTATATTTTGGACTCAAGACGAGTAAATCCAGCTTGAAATCACCCCCGATGAGGTTCTAAACCCATATGGCTCGGTTTACTTAGTTTGCTAACCCACCTATCCGGCATTCGGCCCAGCTCGCGGGCTCAAAACGCTACCAAGTCAGGTCGTATTCTCAGTAGCAGACCGCATTAAGAGCATTTATTAGAACCGATGGTATCTTTTTCAGTTATAAGAGAAAAGGATGCAACCTTACACATGAAATTCCACTCAACTGCCGTTAAAATTTAAACTCACATTTATGACATAAGTAATTGAGTTACATTTTAAATGTATAAAAAGAGTCTACTTGACACTTTATTTGAAGCAACACGATGACAATGCCTAGGTTTCGGCATATCCGGCAAATATCAGGTGGCACGATATGCCGATGGCATGATACCTGATGATGGCATGAGATGCCGAAACCTAGGTTGTGTTACTTCAAGTAAAGCATGGAATCATAACCAGGGTTTGTTAAAATTCATTATGAAGGAGTTTCTCAGAGTAAAGCCAAGTACAGCGTCTTATGGTCTAAATAGGGCCGAGTAAAAACCTCTGAAGTCAACCCTTCTATCCAGAAAGTAGAAAACTAAGCCACAAAACACACTTGATGGTTAAGTCATTATCTATCTAACTGGACAGTGAGCTGTCATTTGTAATACATAATAAATGACCATATGGAAGACTACATAATAAAGAAGAAAGATAGAAGAGATAAAATAAGAACCAGATGGACTGGACACACCCTGAGAAAAAAATGGGTATGTGAAGAACATAATTGAAGGTAAAATAGAGGGAAAAACCCCAAAATGAAGACCCAGGAATAAGCTCATGGGCCAAATAAAGAGGAAAGTACATAGGAAAAGATACCAGGAGGTAAGGGAACTAGCATAAGGAAGGGTGGAGGGTTACAGTCGCCCAATCCTAGGATTGAATGGCCAATGATGATGAAAGAAGTTCATTTGATCTTGCTTTGTAATGCACGCACTTGATCCTCTCCTTACACTTAAAGCTTTAATGGTATTTGAAAGCTAGCCGATGTCAGATTTTACTATTTTCACCGTCTCATTCTTCTGGAATTTATTTTGTCCGAACTTCGCCGAGAAGAAAGCTCTCCCAACCAGGTTCCGAAGCAACCGTTTGTTCTTGCTGTCGTAAGCGGAACACTTTGGACTTTGAAATTCCAGGTGAAATACCTACCCGCACTGATTGGACACACCCTGAGACACAATTGGTTTGCGAAGAACATAATTGAAGGTAAAATAGAGGGAAAAGCCCCCGGAGGAAGACCAAGGAATAGGTTCATGGGCCTAATAAAGAGAAAAGGAGATAGGAAGAGATACCAGGAGGTAAGGGAACTAGCATTAGATAGGGAAGGGTGGGGGGCTGCAGTCATTCCATCTTAGGATTATTTATACTTATTTTTATTTTATACTCACAACCCCGAAAACAGCACAACAAAGGCCTTTTACATCGGGTGTTTTAACATTAACAATAGACGAACACACACCCATGACCTGGGCAGATAATATTCTACCGAGGCGGGACTCGAACCCGCGACCCTCAGGTTAGCAGGCGAGGACTTTACCCCACCGCCACCGGGGCCGACAAAACAACCAATTGATTAAACAACCAATGATCCTTCATTAATATGCATGATTCTTAGATATATATTCATGTATTTAAATTACTAATTATCTTTATTTTCGGTGAAAACTAAGGTGAAATCGAGCAGAATCTATAGCCCAAGTAGGTAATACATATATTTAAAGAGCTACTTGCCAAACTTTACACACAGATGGTTGATACTCCTGCTTTAAATGCGCTACTGCGTTCATTCCGTCGTGCTATTTAAATGAAAGTAAGAAAAGACGAAGACGAATCAATATGATAATTATTTCGGTAGTCAGGATACAGTTTGATGACGTAATACTCTGTCCATATACCTCAAAGTTTGAGAGCATTGAGGTGTAAGGAGAGGGCACTACGAGATCAAACTGAAGCCTGACAACCGTCGTAACAACCACTTTGTTTAACACTGCTCTGTCCGCATTTCCCGATGGATACCACTATGGAATGAACGAATTAGCGGATGCAAAGCTGGAATATTCACCGCATGTGTGAAATTTTAGGCAAGTTAGGCTTGAAATATGTATTCGCTACTGAGTGTTATGGATTCTACCCAATTTACCCTAGTTATTACCGGTGTCAGTACACCGCATATACCTCCTAGTGGTGGGTCACGATCAACAGTATGCTGGCTCTCAAGGTAGTCCTTTCAGAAGGGATCCTAGCTTAAGTAGAATAGTGAAAGCGGGCCTAGGGTATTACTATGCCTTGGTTTCTCTTGTGGCATACGGGCGAAAATGTGCCAAAACTGACCGGCAGAGCGCCGTAGCCGTTAGCAGGGAAATCTGCACGTGGCGAGAGTACTGCAAAGGCTGGTAACCTTGCATACTCTACTCACTCATAAGAGTCACAAAGTAGCCTCGGACGGCCGAAGTCTTTTTTTAAACTTTGTGACTGTGCCTACCCTGAGGAAGGTAACGGCGAGATTGGTATGTATGTAACTATTTTTTTACGGAGAATACACTTGAAAGAAGAAAATTAATGCTGGTTTATAGGTTCATCATATATAAATATATAAACATCGTAAAATTGCAACATTCATGCGTTAGACCAAAAGCGATATAGGGAAATGAGGTTGAATCAAAGATGGCGGTCTGGCTACAGCTTCAAGCATTGGCCAGCATAGAAAAAGCCCTCTCCATATACCTTAATGGCAGAGATAAACACATGTTTGGTATTTTTATTGCCCTCTTCGAGGATGGCACCATCGTTACGGCTATTTTTGTATGCTAATTGACGAAAAGGAGAGGCAAATACCGCATCCTGTGACGTGAGCGATTAATGGAATTACGAAAACGTGTACGTGGCATAGACAAACACATGAGAATTATCAGCATGAATAAAATAACTGTCCGAACAAATAGAAATGCTTCCTGATATATACCTATACACAGATATATATATATATATATATATATATATATATATATATATATATAAATATATATATGTATATATATATATATATATATATATATATATATATATATATATATATATATATATATATATATATATATATATATATATGTATCTCCATAACTTATGGCGCAAAATTTTTCGATCTAGAACCTAAATTTCAATTGGCGCCCTGAATTTCTGGCAACATAATCACGGGTTAAGAACCCTTGTTCTCGGCAAATATTACTTCCCGGACTCGATTCCCATTTAGTAACGAAATGTCGAGGATTCGGAGGTCCTACCGCAGACCCTCATATTACTGGTCCCTCCTTCCACTCACCCGCCCACTTACTTTCCGCTCCATTTCTTCCTAACTCCCTCTCCTCCGCACTTCTTATCAATCTGTCCTCAATCTTCCACGCTTTTATTTCCACCCTCTTATACCCGGCGAATGGCTTGACCCCTTCCCTTCGGCAATAAAATGGATATCGTTTCGAGATTGCGTGTTTTTTTTTATCGTCCTCTGCGGGAGCTCGATGCTCTTTTTTCATCTATCCGCAACTATCCACGCATGTTTATGTTCCATTTAGACATGGATGTTTTTTCAAATGAGCTCTGGGATATGGCTACCACAGACACGAGTAAGAAAAGACGCATATTTTAAGGGCGATTTTTTTCACTACACAGGAAGATAGGAAATGTTACGTACGCTGAGATGGCCGGGATAAAATTTATTTGGATAGTATCACAATCAGTCATATTACAACAAGAGTAAAAAGAACTAACCCAGCATAAGGCGATGGCAGCATAGCATCTACATAATTATCTAAACAATACAGTCATCCACATAAGAGAAGTCACTTAATACCTTATTTCGGAGTTCAATACTCATGAAAGTATAATTATGCTACCAGGACTCTCCTTAGATCTTCCACCTGATAACCAAGGTATCAGAAAATAATTAATTCCACAGCATAATTGCAGGGACTTAGGCAAAGAAAAATACTTCAGAGTCGCATTGAATTTTAAGCCATTTCCTCAGTATCAACGGTATTAGATGTATGGAAGTAAGAGTTTTCTCAAAGACAAATAATATTGAAATGCATAAGCAATAACTCTGCAAATAGCCAAAAGTTGGGAAAAACTGGAAGTACAGGAGGTAGTGGCGAATAATTTTGGGAACCTTGAAGCAAAATTGACTTTGTAAGCTTTAAATATTCGACTGTCGGGCAGTGAAAAAATGTAAAGTTTCAAAAGTCGCGTTCTAAGTATGTAATGGATAAACTTGTCTCTACAGTACCTGACCCATTTTATAACTTCCTTGGTCTACATCAGCATAGCTTAGCATCAGTTGGTAGAAAAAAATTGGAAGTGATGAATATTTAGACCTTAGATAATTGATTACATCGGCATCACCCATTATACAGCTCAGGCTTCTGGAGGTCTCAAATTAGGTTGCGCAGAGAAAACATGATCAGCAATGTCATATGCCATCATTTTCAATAGCTTGATCGGAATTAAGATCATGTCTCGTCATAGTGGCCTCACGTGATTCATGTCGTCGCAAGAGTTATTCGGAGTCAGTGAACGTTCAAAGAAGTTTATTGCACTGAAACTGTGCTTGAAATTTAGTTTTCCTCTCTCAAAATAAAATACACGAGAGGGTCTTAGCACCGAGCATAAGCAATTTTAAGTTAACCCATCTGACTTATGGAGTCATCCTAAAATGCAAGCCAATTTTTATGAGAATAAGACTGAATGCTTGACTGCGGAGAAGTATTAATAAATATTCCAATCAGATTCAAGGACAAACTAAGCAAAAAATACAATCTTTGCCTCCAAATTAGATAAGGGGTAAGAAAAGTAGGTCCCTAAGAAAGGGGAAGTGTTGCTTAAGGCCAAAGCAGAGGGTAGGATGTTGCACAAACGGGGAATGGAAGGAAAGAGATTAGGTTTTACTGATGGGACGAAGAAGTACTTGAGGAAACTAATAGATGGATTTGGCCCAGGATATTCAAAATCCTGAGAATTTTATAATGTCCTCCATTTAAGTCTACCTTAACTGGTAAATTCGTAAATATAATCAATTTCTAGGAATAATCGTTTCTTGCGTGTCCAATTTTGTTGAATTTTGGTCTCAAATACAGGTGACTAGAAACAATTAAAACATCTCAGAGTCCTTTAAAGAGACCGATTCAGAGAGAAAGATCCAGAGACCTTTAAACATTCGCAATAAAATATGACAAACTATGAAGCTAGAAATTTCCCTTTCAAAAAATCAAAAATTCAACTTGCACTTTACGTGACTGCAAATTTGGTCAAGGGCAATAGGCGAAGTCCATTCATTTCTTTCAACAATTTAATTTAAAATAAATCAACCAATAGAAAATCGAATATTCTCTGAAACACAACTAGCAGGAGTATGCAAAGAATCCTCTCAAAAACTATTACTTTCTAGTTTTTTACCGTGATAATTGATTGTAGATGTGACAATTGCTACGCAGGAGTAATGGTCGGGAAAATTCATATAATGTATGCTATACAGTTCTTTTTGAGGTGATACTACAATGATTTTTAAGACAGGAAAATTTTTGTCATAAGAATACCTCTAACGACTAATCCGTAAAATGAAAACGACCGTGACTTTCAGAAAAGTTAATTTTAAGTTTCGTAGATTAATTTACATAAATGTCACCAGTAACTAGAATTATTTTAAATACCAATCAAAATAAAATTCTGAACTCTCTAACCCTGGAAGAATTTTCAGAAATGAAGCAGTAAAACAAGGATACTGCGGTGAAATTATCGAGTTGGAAAATTTCCTATCAATTTCACTCCCGAAGCGTGTTCTGCGGACATTGGTTATCCATTGAAATTTTCGGACAAGCTGTGACATTTTTGAATAAATGTTTCCAAAGATTACATCAATAAATTGTTCGCATGCCGTTATGGCCGCATGGCAATATTCTTGAGTACTCTATCTGATCATGCACGCGAGGAAGTTTGAATTCTGCGGACCAGCTTAAGCCCCTTCATTTGGACATTTAATATATGACTGCTTAAAAATTAATCACAGTGATAGCAAAATCGATTGGGATATAAGGGGATTGGGAGCCGAGGCGAAGCGTTAATGTTTGCTCGAGTTAACAGTACGGTTAAGCCGGGGTTGCAGCTCAGGGTCTATACTTGGCTCGAAGTTAGTGTTTAATTGGGTTTCCAACTTCCGGCTTAATTAAACTCTTTTCTAACTACAAGGGCGTACGTACGAAGCAGGCAAGTGGTAAAATTTTCACATTGGATTTCTCGAAGTGTACTCGGTTCTTAGTAGTTGGCAAAACCGAGCTCACGTATCCAATTAACTACAATATAAATGAGTTTAATCCTTACATTTATAGGAGATATATTAACATATTCTTCAAAATTTAGACCCTCATTCTTGTTTCTATTACCGATACTAGATGAATTTACACTACGATATATTTAAAATTGTGACAATAAATACATAAATCATTAAGATTAAGTTAATACTGATAAAAATATGAGCGATTGCATTTGATTAATAGTCGCAATAAAAAAAATCTCAATTTATTCATTCTTCTTTCCAATCCGAGGAGGTATTACCTTGAAGTTTAATGAGCAGAATATAACATAATACTTGAAGCCTGATTCTCTGCAAAATTTCATAAAATTTAAATAAGTGTATAAATGCATGGATAACAGATGCTGAATTTTACCACAGTAAAAAATTGTTTATAATTTGTTTATACATGTTATTTATTATGATTTAAGGATTTTCAACCTTTTACATTGAGGTTTGATGACTATAATTCGTTATAGATCAGTTTACCCAGTGTCTTAACAATTCTTCTGTCATTTAAGCTTTGCTGAAATGAAAATAAATCCTTCTAAAGCGTAGCTTTACATTTAGTATTAAATGCAAGCTTGGACTTCAGTTTACGCGATTTCAAGTTTTGAACATTGATGGAAAATTTCCACAATCATGACAATCAAAATACCTTATCTTCTCCGTATCACTAGATAAGGCAATTCACACGAAACATTTATGAAAAAACCATTGCACTTGATAATCGTTACACGCCAAACTAAAGTTACATGATTGAGAAATTGCGATAAGAAGCTTAGTATTTGAGATACTAATAACATAACGGGATAACAAATGCCACTGGGTATGATGAACAATAGTTTAATCACGAGATAACGCTAGGCACGCATATCCCCTACTTTAATCCCAAACATTAATGACAATGGAAATTTTAAATATTAAACAGCGTTGATTCATATAGTAACGCAGAAATATATCCCTCCTACAAGGAATGGACTAAAAACCATAAATTGGTCCTGAGAGAACATTGACTTTAGTGAGTATATGTTATGTACATAAAACATTTACCCTTTAAACGGATTCAACATTGCCGATATCAAACGTTGGAACTGATGGTTTAATGAGCAAGAGTTTAAAACAGAGATTTTGATGGAACCATTGAGCAAATAGATGAATTGATATCAAAGACTTTTCGGGGTCTCTTCCGCGTGTTTCCATTGTCGAAGACGACAGTTTCGACAGCGTTGCAGCTGTCTTCTTCAGGTCAGAAGTGACGATGCGTGTGAATGTGACCGTCAATTTTTAAACTAAATTAAATGTGAACATTGTACAGTGCAAACACTAAATTCTTAAAAAGAATTCTCGATATCATCTGAACGACTCCACAGAAGCCTTAAGAGTTCAAATAGATGAATTGCCTACTGTCGGAATATCGATACATGCAAAAATATAATTACGAATCCTCCACTTTTCGAATTGAATGCTAACGAATCTTAATGTCACGCTCTCTTTCGACAGTGGCATTATATATTCTTAAAAAGAAGATATTACTGTTATGTTCAGTTTGAATGAGTATTCATGTTTTTCGCTTCTTTACGCTTTTTTACGCGAATTTACTCATAGTCTCCGAGTCCCACATATACTGCCCTCCCAAACTAGTTCTCCCATCAATCATGGTACACCTAATGTTAGATCGAAGCCGTTTTTAGCGAAGCATGAGTCGTTCCTTTGTATATTATTTACATCGCTAATCAAATCTTCCTCGGCAAGATTCCAAATGCTTGAAGCGTACTTAAGATTTGGCCTAACTAGAGAAAAATACTATGCACGGTTTCCTTCTAAAGCCTGAAAAAAGATTTAAGGCTTTCCTGGAGTATTATGATGTTGAAGGTTGCTCGGGTTTTCCAGCTGGTCAAACTCTCCATCTCTGGATGGGTCAAACTCTCCATCTTGGCCTACGTTTCGACGGACGACTCGATGGAAAGTCTGACCCGGTGAAACACCCGAGTAACCTTCAATTTCTAGAGAATCTTTTCTTCAACCTTTTTCCTTAATATCTCCAGCCATGTTTTTGAATCTTATTATTTGTCTTTTCTTCGTCCTATTCCCCCTATCTGACACTTTCTCAGCTATTGTTCCAACATACTCCTCTTCCTATTTCAGCACTTGTTTGTTCCAACGTAGTCTGATTCTTCTTGACCATGGGTCCTAAGTAGCCCGTTACTCAACTATACTCAATTTTTATCTTATTTTTTCTCGTTACCCTATACAACCAAAGCAACATCCACGTAACACCTGCTACTCCACTCCCATTTTACCAAGCGTACAAATACGTTTAAAGCAGCATACTATGCCTCAACTCTGGAAAACGAATTACGCATTTTAAAGAAGCTTGGTGAATATACAAGATCTCTAAAGCATTAAGGACAAGCTGCAGATATTTAGAAAATATTAGGCGCTCGATAGACTAGAGAATATTCACAATATAATGATGACGATGCAGAAACCATTCTTCCTTCCAAACAATGAGGCTTCTCTCTCTACTAGAATTCTACAATCACAGGGCATCCAATGAAGGAAACCGGCTCAGAGAACAGAGGCTTTGGTGATTGGCGTGGGAGGCAGGATGATATTTAAGGCTTCAAATGAGAGTGGGCGGGTGTAAGTAACAGCGGTTTGGGCAGCATGGTGGGGGGAGCAGGAGAAAGCGAGATGAGAGAGGGTAGGCATCACGACGAGGTCGACCTCCCCGTCGAAGGACCTTTCTAAAGCGGGGCGCCATCGTTATGGTTAATGGCGAAGATGGAGATGAATTGAACATTGGAGTGGCGCGGGATGGATGGATATTGGTGAATGCTCAAGGTGGCTGCGCGGGGGTTGAGCCGCAGAATGGAATTCCTTTCTTCGGTTGGGGAGATCGGGAAAGTGCTGTCGCTTCCCTCCCCACTCGTTTACCCGGGGAATATACGCAAATGCGGAGGGAAAATGACGAATAGCCCGAGTGCATCGTTTCATGAAGAGGTGAGAGAAAGAACGGCGAGGCAGCAGTCACGGTTCGAGATGGAGGTTATCCAGAAAATTGCGTCCCAGCGATTTTAGGAGGATGACTGCGTGGCGGAAAGCCATTCAGCTTATATACAAGCAGTGTCAATGACCTGTGAGCCTCCAAGAAATTATAGGATTTTCGAAAAAAATAGTCCAAAAGGAGGTACACTAACGACACCATCGCATTAAATACGGAGCATTAGACCAAATTTTGACGTTGACGAGTTATTATCCACTTTTTCCATTTTTAAACGAAGTAGGCATAAACTTCAAGCTGTCAGGATGAAAAAATATAGACAGAATATAACATGCCGACGGTCAATACACCTCCACCAAAACTTTGCAGGGTGCTTCAAAATCAACGTCCTCCATGGCCACGTAAGTTTCTTGCATTCCTTTTAAGGTAAAAGTAACTTACAATCGAATTTCAATCTACACCATCTCATAGATATATTAATGAGTAAGGGATACCAAACTTTACTTTTACCGGTAAATTTTACATAAATCAATAGTACACACATTCTCATTCCAAAGCACTCACTGTGTAGCCGAAACAGATCATGCTTTGCCACATGGACCGCCAATTGGAGTTGTGGTATAAAATAAGCGCCAGAAATGTAATTACAAACGATCAAACCGTATATTATTCCCAACTCATTAATAAGCAAAATACTTCCTTATTAAGGAGTTAACAGGCATGTCGGATGTGTGTTCATTGGAATAATTATGAGTGATACGTAAAATATCGTTAAGACTTCTATTAAACTGGTAACTAATAAATGATATAGTTCGTTAATAATACAATTTGTCGATATGAGGTAAAACATTATCAATCCCTGAGGTCACCCATGAGCTAACCTAAACCTTAAGACTCCATACACATTGGAGCTGAATAATGGAATGTTACCGTCTCTAGGACAAATAAAAATGACTCTCCCCCTGATATTTCCCCAAAAACATGACTGCACTACCCATACGGTTTGTGATGCCCTTTAAGGGGAGTTTTAAAAGCCGTGCTCTTTAGGAACGGAATGTCGGTCGGCAAAAGAGGCACCGCCATTCCGATGGCAAACCCTCTTAACATGAAGATGGAGGGGATTACTTCGGGGTTTGAATTGGAATTTATGACGGGATAATACCCGGCAAAATGGAAGGAAAATATTTCCTTATTACGACGACGACGAAGTAAAGGCGCGAAGGGAAATGAAAATTTGGGATACACACTCAAGTGTGGGGTTGTGTGGGTGGGGGGGAGGAGGGTTAAGGGAAGAGATGGAGAGGAGGAGTCGAGAAATTTGTCGCGGAATGAGAGTCGGCCACGAGGAGAAACGGATGTAGGCGGAGATTCTTGAAAGGAGAGGACGCTTGGACAAAAGAAACTTCGAAAAATTAAGTCGTTAGCGGAACACAAAGGGACACTCCTGTTTGAAAGCTTCACTCGCTCCCTTTCGTCTTTCTCTTCTCTCTCTCTCCGGAGCTGACGAGTGTCCGTATTCACCAGAAAGTGAAACCATTCAAGGAGCATTATACGAAAACAATAGGCTCCTTCCTCCGTAGGCATTTCAGATTTCCTCCTTAAAATCAGGCAAAGGATTCAACGAGGAGCAGAATATTTTTAAGGAGTCCCTCTCTTGCACTCGGAAAACTGTTATATCTTAAACATTTCAAATGAAGGTATGTGACTAGAGGAATATTAATCATTTACCATGGTAAGATTTATGAAACTTTTAAAATACGATTGGGATTTCAGAATAAAGGTTCAACAGCATAGATGATTCATTTGGAAACTAAATACTTTTCCTTTCAAATCAGCAAAGGCTTGAGAAAGGTTTAATAAGTCAAAACGGGCAACGCATTGTAAAAAATACCTCAAAGTAACTTGGTAATATGTCGTTTTCTATTGCTTGTGATCTCTTCATGGCCATATTATTGCAAATTAGGGTAAGAGAGCGGAAGTAGAATAGAATTTTATTGCAGATTTTCAATAAGAATTTCACATTTCCGGTGGCAAATCTGGTAAGCTGATCAAAGTACATAAATATCGTAAAACAAAACAAAAAAGACAACAGGAAAAATAAATCACGCAATCAGTAATTGAAATAAATTGTTACATATATCTAGTTTTATGTCTTTATATGGCGCAATCCTCTCTTGAAACACATTTAAATTTATAGAAAATTCACTGAATAATTCACGAGACAAATTATCCAGTCACTAATATTCCTCGCCATAAAGGAGTATTTTGCTCGGTTGAAGGCATAGTAGCTTGGTCTCGCCTTGTAATGATGGTCATGACGACAGTAATAATTCTTTTTCCTCTAGCTTGATACTTAGACTAGGTATAGTATTCTTCAGCGGCAGAAAACATCTAGTAAAAGGTAGCCAAACTTGCCTACCTTCTGCGGATACTAAGCTCCTCCCGCTAAGTCACTCAACATCGAACTCACACTTTCACACATGCTATGCTTATTTTGAAGTATATCACAACTACTACATAAACGGTTTAAGCTTACAGATAATTACACATTTCCATAATTAATTGCGCATTCGGTAAGAGTAAAAATGGGAACCTAAATTAGATATAATAGGAAATGTACGACATATTCCTCCCTGGTTTATTTATTTGCTTTTTTACCCTGGTGATGAGAAAATTTTACAAGATATTTATAAACTTAGCGGATAAATGGTGTAATCTTCCCCAAAATCTCGTCACCAAGTTCCAGCTAAGACTCCAGCAGCACTCTTAAGTGGTTACATAGAAGCACGGAAATCCATTAGTCCTGCATGCGAGATAAAAAGGGAAATAGAAAATTATCGGAGAAATGATAAATTTAAGCAACTGACTTTTTTATCAATTTGTTCGTCGTTTTCAAGAATGAATCCCATCGTGGAAGAAATTCGGGATCTCAAATCCATTTAAAGTATCCTGACGTACGTCCTTCAGCATTATGCCTAATGCATGGAAAAATATAATTCTCTCTCAGAATGGAATGGCGCTATGACAGGCATCTGCAGTCAGCATTTAGTCCTTTTTTTCAGCCACCACCCCGCTTCCTTCTCAACCTCTTGAGTCACTCACAGTTCTCTGACTTCATATATATATCAGTTGTCTAAAACGCTCCCTTCAATATCAGATGAAGTTCCAACCCATTTTCTTATCCGCTTTAGTACATGAAAATGTCGCGAGGTGAATGTGCATAAGGGAGATGAGGTCGCTCGGCTAAAGACCGATCTTCAGCATATTTGGGAACGACTCTTTCCAAAATTTTACTAAAAATCACTTAATTGAGCCGTTTATAAAAATATTGGGGTTGTTTTAAAGAGATCCCATAAACCAGGTCTAAGTGTGCCTTATTTTGATGATGAAAATCAAATACCTAAGTTATCAAGTAAGTAACTGACCATAAATGAATGTATCTATGGATCACTGACCTGTGTGAAAATAGTTATGATAGAGATTAGGTACTCGGGAACGGTAAGACTACTCACTTTTACCCCAAGAGTTAGCTATTATTACGGATAAATTTTGGATGTTTGCGTGAAAATATTGATTTTCTCCAAAAAAACGTGTTTTCCGCAAACTCTACTCTTCAGAGCAAGATCTCTGATATTTTCCCAGTGGGGAGGGATAACCTGAACAAACCAGACGATACAGTGGTTAAAAAACTAATAACAGATTGAATTAATGACATCGATCATCATCGGGAAACACCCAAAACTATGAAGTGGAGACATAAACAGCAACAATTTTACCATAAATATCAGCCCAGAAATATAAAAACACTCGCTGAGAGTGAGAATAGTGGTTAAGCTCTTCTTGCAACAATGTTTTCAAGAATCCTGCCCTTCCATCTGTTAATCATTGCACCCACCGATTCCATTACACACACTTTATGTAAAACGGCGAAAAATATCCAAACAACTGACCTAAGTATAATGAAGAACTAATCGCAGCAATAAATTCGTATTTTAGTTTACATTAAAAATGAAAATGCCGTTGAATAACGTCGCCACACATCGACTACAACCGAGTAATTCAAAGCTTTTTCTTTTGCATGGAACGGGAGGGTGGAATCACCGACTTTTCGCGATGGAAAATCGTCATAGGAACAAGTAGTTGGTATATTTTTGGCAATAAGAGCAGGTAGTGCAGACTTCCTTGTACTGAAATATTTTGACTTACTCTCAGCTCGTATAATAGAAGAGAAGAAATTATTGTAAATTGTACCAAACATTAAAAAGTGTCTTGTAATTTTCAATAAATTAAAAGACTAAAGTAAAATGTTAGTATATTTATCTAAATTACTGCATATATTTACAGAATAATGCTCATACTCTTGTATCAAAATTGGTGATTGCATACAGCGAATTTAAATAAGATATTCGCTCAATTTTGCAGAAAGTTTTCAATTAGTAGCTTCTATAAATTTCTCTGGGTTTCACCTTGATGCTACATAAATCCAGTTTTACTAATAATTGTGACTTAAAATATTCAAACTTTCTCTGTTAAACATGTGCGCTGCTTAATATTCACCGAACTACGCACAAATTTATCTCGACAGCAATAAAAACGGAAAAAAATCGATAAGTTGCTTCAAGTTAAGAGAGAGCTCGAGAAAAGGAAAACCTTTGTCCTGTGGGCCTCTGAAGGAGATTTGACAAAAAAAAACTAATGCGGATCACATTAATGATTTTTCGCATCCATTTTTCGCAGAACTGGAATTTTTTCCGGTTTATTCCAGTCTGATCTTGTTCCGCTGAAACGCCAGCAACAAACAAAGTTGAGCGCATGAATAGTGATTAAGGGCTCTCCTTGAAGTGAGGACGATGGCTGAGAACTCTGGCGTCTGGCTTCCCTGCAGAGCGGTGCCCATCGCAATTCTCAGTTCGCCACCCCGTGCCGCCTCTCCATATCCACATCATGTTTTTAATGCATTTTGCCTCTTTTCCCTCACCAACCATGCGACGCGCCATTGATTTTTTTTAAGTCTCCCTTTTTTCCCATCTCTCACCATTTAATGCTTTCAGTTCCCCAGACGTTTGCCTTTCTCCCTCGTTATGGCTCTTTTCCCCTCTTCTCCACGGAATGACTCTCTCATATTTATTTTATGTATATATAAATATATACATATTTAATTTTTTTCTTTTATTGTTTTCTCGGGTGATGTATTTTCGAAATAAAAAGACGGCGGACGGAGCACTTCTTATCCTTTTTGCAGAATATTTCCGGTCTGCGACGCTCATTTCTTTCCCTCGAGTTTTCTCATTATTATTTTGCGTTCTCATTTTTGTAGAAGCCCGCCCCTTTCCTTTTCTTCTTCCATTCTCCTCCCCCCCCTTGAAAATGTTTAAGTCTTTGGCCGTTAATTTCGTTCCGGCGCCCTCAATGATGACCTTCCATAATGTTAAGAGAAGGGATGGGGCGGTGATAAATGTCTCCAAACTCATGTATCGAATTTTTCGTCTCCGAGAGGAGATATTTTTAGCCCTCCAGTGACAAATCTGCGGTCATTCTGAGCGACGATTTCCAGTTAAAACTCCACGAAAACGGTGTACCCAAGGGTATGAAAAGCGCGGACTTACGAACAAAAGAAGGCAAGGAGATGATTCATTTAGATTTTATCTGCGGAAAATAATGATTTCTCGACGGCTAATACTATGACATCAGTTCGCTATTAGTTTCTGTAAGAAACAGACTTTTATACAGTTCATCAGGAGCGAGAAAATGATTATTTATCCGCATATAAATATACTCTTTTCTCTGTCGTACCTAAGCCTATTATTTATAACACAAACATTATTTTTCCATGTTTAATATTAAAAATTTAGATAGAAATAGTAATCAAGCCTAAAGAGAATGAATGAAGCATTTATAAGTAGACAATAAAATTGCAACAAATTGCAATCAAATACAGTAATACTAAAAAGTCACATATTTTTATTCCTGTTAATATAATATTAAGGCTTTAGGTCAACCCTTCAATTAAAGAAACTTTGCCGCAGAAGTTTCAGTTTACTTTTATAGCTTCTTTAGGGATTTGAATCATGTAAAATGTTGATTTATAATTATATTAAATTTTTTCGTAATAAAACCTGAATAATATGAACCAACAACATAAACCACAGCATTTATCGTAAAACACACACAAAACACATCCAATTCGTGAACAAAAGTTTTGTAAATAAACTGAAATGCCGAAGGCAGGGATTGTTCAAATGAGAATTACTGGTAACCAAATACCTCATTAATACAATAAAAATAATGCTCGATTAGTGGTCGACAAACTAAAAGGAATAAAAATAATTATTTTTTTTGCCACAGAGTTTGCCAATGACGACCAATTTATTGCAATAATTTAAACATAATACACTTCCACCTCCTGGATGGCGAGTAACCACCCAGGCAGAATTAATGCCGGTGACCTTGGGGCTGGAAGATGAGGACTGTCACCGACCGGCGAAATAAAAAGATGGCAAGTAGATATCTGATAAGAGCATTAGACGCCATGTATGAATAATACAATATCTTTAATCATTGGCAACATTTAAAATGCAAAACCTTTTTTTAAAAATAAAATAACTACGTTTAATAGTGAAGAGGGTGACGACACGCAGGTAACAGTTTCCATTTCGATATTGAAGGTTGTTGTTATCATCACAAAGTATACTTGAAGCTACTCTATCAATTAAAAATTTTATAAGATGAAGAGCTAGGATAGAGCACTCAAAAGCATTAATGCAGTCATTTCTTAGGTTATCCTACCTTCTCAAATCCGTCCAGACTGATCACAAACGATATAACTGTACGCATAACATTCAGAAAAATAATTATGACAAAAAAAAATAAAGCTTTTTAGGATGTTTACGTTCATGCTAATCAGTAAGTCAATCTACTGCTGTAATCTTCTATATCATGTGTACAAGAGTCTCCTGCGAGCAGAAATATCACAAGGCAACAGAACGTTGACAAATAACCCACACCACTCTTCTCTTTGATGATTTAGAATGATATGCAATCAAATATAAAACTGAAATTATACCGACAAAACGCGCATCATTATACCCACCCCATAACCAAAACATCACTGCTATCGGCTTAGAGGTAAACCTATGCAAGAGAGAGTGATCCATAAGGAAATACATTTTATTTTTATTTCACAGGCACGTGGGTTGCAGCATACGAAGGGCGGGAATACCAATAAAATTAACACCAGGACTTACGACTGCGCAATTATATTCAGAAATTACTTTTCATAGCCGCATAATGAAGAATGGAAAAAAAAGATATATATCTTTGACAAAAAATGATGCTGGTCTATCAACGCCCTTTCAACTGAAAAACTCTTCCCATTAGATACAACATGCCTTTGCCAGATACTTCAACAAAAGAGTGGTCAACTATTTACATATACGTAATAGTTGGATTATCTTTACATGGCGTAATTACATTTACATGATAAAAATGATGCTGGTATATCAACACCCTTTCAACTGAAAAACTCTTCCCATTTGATACAGCATGCCTTTGCCAGATACTTCAACAAAAGAGTGGTCAACTATTTACATATACGTAATAGTTGGATTATCTTTACATGGCGTAATTACATTTACATGATAAAAATGATGCTGGTATATCAACACCCTTTCAACTGAAAAACTCTTCCCATTAGATACAACATGCCTTTGCCAGATACTTCAACAAAAGAGTGGTCAACTATTTACATATACGTAATTGTTGGATTATCTTTACATGGCGTAATTACATTTGAAACTAATGGGAAACTCATGGAGGATAAAATGAAGGGGTACAAAATAAGGTTAACATAGCAATGAAATGCTAAGCATAACAAAAGCAAGGGAAAATAATCAGCAGAAATAGCTTCCGAATCTGATGTAATCATTACATTATCACCATTTTATTCACCAAGCCGTGTTCTATCTCTGGAACAGAAGATCTATCAACCCTTTCTATTCTCTTGAGTGAAGACATTTATTATTTATTCAGAATGGTAAGGAACTGAAGAACAACAATGCATGGTGGGGTCCTGCTTCATCACACTTTACATGGGACCATTAAAATTGATGATGGGCGCGGAGTCTTCCTCGTAAAATTCCAGGAAAGTCACAAAGCAGGTTGATTCGTTAAAAAAGATTGGGTACGAATGGTCAAGCTGAAAGTCCACAGAGTGACGTTAAATTACTTACGCACCTGACATTGAATCAAATAGGCTTAAGATCTCAAAAGTAACATTAGGGGAGCCATTTTCTCAGAATTGTTGAGGAAATAGTTCGTGCAAATCCTTTCAAATAGAGAGTATAAGGTATTTATTTGAATTTGAGGACCAAAACTTGGGAGAATTAGGCTGAAAATTAACACTAGAACGAAAATTGTTAGATGCCGCACCTTCCTCGAAGAACTAGAAATGCAGGTCAGTGATTACGGCCGATGGTGAACCATTATAAGAGCACACCTTACAAATCAATATAATAATAATAATAAGTTTATTACTTCCCAAATAAAACAAACATCACAAATAAATTACAGGTTTCTTTTCCATACAAGGGGAAGCTTTAGGTAGCCTCTAAGAAATATCTGTGATGAGGCTACCATCCCAGAATATATAGCTGCTTATTGCTTTTAACTGAACAATACAAATCAATTTTATATACAAAGTAGTTTTACAATAGATTTCAGAATGAACCAAATGGAATACAATAAATAGAAAAAGAAATATCTTCAATCAGGATGTCAAGCATGTAAACGAACACGAGATTTTGAAATCTTTTATCGTTTTCTGGGAAGAATTGATTAAAATAGTATTTCTGGATGACGAGGTTTTTCTACATGGAAAAATAAACTCTTACACATTTTCCACGTCGCCATAACTTTCGAATTAGCAATGGATGTAATTACTTCTATAAATGGAATGACAACCTGGCGGAGAGAAAGCAATATAGCAGATTTTCAAATCCTAGTCACTTTTTAGGGGCGATTATTAAAAGTGGAAGTGTGGAGTTACTTCATTTTACCAGCATGGAACATATTTAATTATGAAGAAACAAACTGGTACAGACTTCAATATCTTCTTTTATGCCATTAATAATCATAAAGTAAAGGGAAATTTATCAGTGCATCATTAACTCCTTAATTGACCAAATGTTTTCCACATTTAATATTGGTCCCTAAAAAGTGACACTAAGCCTACTGCACTACACAGTTACGCCTGAAACTCTTTCATTATAACATACGTTACGTTTTTGGGCAATCAGAATATGGTGACCATAGCTTTGCAGAACCATCACCTTCTCGAATCACACGACGTGGCCCCGCAGGAAGCCAACTCATCGCTTTCGTTCCCAGTAAATCTCATTTTAGTAGAACGAATGCGAGTACAGAAGGGAGAGAGATGTCAGGAACGGTGGAGCCTAAGGAAATTTTCCGAGAGAAGAGACCTCAGGATGGCGATGGGGCAAGTGGGGATGGTTTGGAAGATCTGTGAGCACATGTGAGAGACGTATCGCCTTCGCCCGAAGGGTGGGGCTGAGGGAGAGGACTGGGGAGTAATGACCCCCACCCTGCTGCCTGCAAAGAGGACTGCTGGCCATCAGCTAGCTTCCCTTTCGGGGGGCGGGGTCTCCCTCCTCGGAGAGATTCAGGAAGGAGAGAAAAGCGAGATGCTAGATTCACCAGGACTGGATAAGGCTGGAAGGAAGCGGGGAGGAGAGAGAGGCATCCCTCGGTAAAGCGAGCGAAAAGGCGGAGGTCAGCGATAAGGAGAGCAGAGGGTCCGCGGAGAAGGGGGCAGCCCTTCGTGATGGGGCCTGTCTTATACGCGTGGGCCGGTGATGCCGCCAAGAACAGATCCACCCTCTGTGTGAAGTTCCTGGCACATTCATCTCTCCAGCACGGCGTGGGAAGAGAGGGGGAATGGTACGGAGGGGTTGAGTGGGCGTAGACCAAAGGAGCAAGAACGAGGGGACAAGAGGAAGAGAAACGTGAAGGGAAGACGTATGAGGCACGCATTAATTGGAAGGAGAGGAGGCAGCAGCAAGCAGGAAGAGGGACACTTGAAAGAGAGAGCCCTCCGAGCCGTATTTTCAATCTACATAGCTTCCTATGCGCAACCTCAAAAGCGCAAAGCAGGACGTGAAATTGGGACAGCAAGAGTACATCTAAATCTACACCTACGTGATACCCTGCGATCCACCGCATGGGCGTGTGGTAGGGGTTGTTAGGTCACCATCCGTGTAAAGATGTAAATTTTTGAGAGGTAAAATGGTGAAATGTATTATGGGAGTGTATTTAGTGGAGCTCTGTTCTTATTGTGGTCACTTATTGTGCGCGGAAAGAGCGATTTTTTTTACCTATCTGTTCGGCAGTGTATCTCTCTTATTTTATCGTATCTGTCAGACCTAGAGCTGTAGTGAGGCGTCATGAAAATATTCTCTGTGTCGCTCTGAAAAAAATAGGTTCTGAATTTCTCAAGCAACCATAGCCTAGCGTGTAGCCTCCGAGTCTCTAGGGGCTCCCACCTGAATCCCTCTAAAAGTTGTGAGATTCTATGTGTACGCTCTTAGCAGATTCTAACGAAGCGCACTGCTTTCATTTGTATTTTATTAATTTATTTGTTTAGATCTTCATGAACAGGGTCCAAAATGCTCGCAGCGTATTCGAGGTGCGGCCTAACCAGAGCGAAGAAGCATCTCTCTTATACTTTTTCATCCGAGGATCTTCCCATTATACGCTTAGCAAAAACTAATTTCTTTAATGCTGTGCTGCAAATGATTTGTATGCGTGTAAGTTTGTGAGTAAACGGATAGCGATAACTTACACTTGCAATATAGGAACCAGAAAAGTATAACAGAGATAAGAGACGCAGAAAAATATTGAAAAACGCCTTTGATAAAAATGAATTTATGCAGAAGCATAGCAACTCAGGCAACCTATTTAACAGCCATATTAGGTCTTAAAGGTTGATTTTTAGCCCCGGCGTAGTTCATAGAAAAATATTAATAATTTAGTGCGTAAATGTAGGCCTTCGCATTCAATTAAAAATTGTTAAGTTAAAAATAAGAAATCGGCTTCAAAATCACTTATAAGATACAGCTTTAGTTCTTATCTAATTTTAAGATCTAACTGAAATGTGTGAAGTTCGTGACACATTCATCTCTCCGGCACGGAGTGGGGGGAGGGGGAATTGTAATTGATAATACGTCCCAAACTATACCCTAACTTTAACTCAGTCGAGTAAACATGATTATCTGAAATATTTAACCGTAACACGCATTTCAATAGATAAGAAAGATTTAAGAACTGCAAAAATTAACATATAACGAACCACTATACTTGCATGGGGATTTCAGAACACCCACGGGGAAAAAATATGCGAGGTATACTTTGAGTAATACATAGTTTTTCATTGAAAAAAGCTGTACGCGAGAATCGATAAACTAGAGAAACAATCCTAATATGTATAGATTATACAAAAAGGTTGATGTTATAACCCACTATCGTTCATGGGAAAAATGACCTATGAAATCTTTGCTTATCAAGTTCCAGAACATATTATCATTACTATCTCATTGAAATAAACATGCCACGTATTGTAGAATGTTTTTGACTCAACTATGAGATCACTTTTGACATCGCATAAAAGATTTAGCCTAAGTTGTTACCGATTTAGTCGAATTTTTTCCATTGCTTATCATTTTTCAAACTCAATCGAAGCATAAACGATCACAGAAACACTGACGTCTTTCAAAATCACAGTGAAAACGGCATTGCCTACACTGCAATCCAAAAGTACCCTCACCCGTCTTCATGTATTACAGGAGGCTTCGAGAACCGTGGCATGGAACCGTTGGCTTATAATTTGAAGCAGCTGAACAATGTAAAACTAAGCACAGTAGTTCAAATCGAAACTATTTATCCCACCTTCTGCGAAAACGATTTCCGCTGAAGATAAAATGGACGGACAAAATAAGAAATGATGAGGTTTACAGAAGAGTACAAGAGGAAAGAACCACATGAAACCATTATATAGAAAAGAAGAACAAGATGAAATTGATATATTAAGACAATATGGGTTTGTAAAGAACATAATTGAAGGTAAAATAGAGGAAAAAGTCACCAGAGGAAGACCCAGGAATAAATTAATGGACCAAATAAAGAGGAAAGTACATATGAAGAGATATTAGGAGGTAAGGGAACTAGCATTAGATAGGGAAGGGTGGAGAGCTACAGTCAACCAAGCTTGGGATTGAACAACTAATGATGACCAGCTAAAACATAACGTGAAAGCAATACAGCAAGTACAATATATTTTATTCGGATAAATCCTAACCAACCAAACACAGCAACAGCCTCCGCATAGCCATTTATTGGCCTCCATTACAATACCGCATTAAGAGTAGAGGAGTCCGACGTAATACTTACTCTCGTATTTATTAATTATGTGAAAAGTTTGTGGTATTTAAAAAAATAAAATGGTAAAACATTTATAGAAGGCAATGCATTTAGTTAAGAAGTTGTCTATGAATCAAAACCAAGAAAGACGTTATCTGTAGACACATAAGGACTATAAAATCGCCATTCCAAAACCTTTTTGGCATAGAGGAATTTCAGCAATAGGAATTTATCTCGAAGGCTTGAAAACGAAGAAGCATCAGTGCCTTACGAGCCGGTACAAGCCATTTTGTCATGTCCATATGTCAAATATAAAACAAAGCTCCACAAAAGTGCCCTGGAAGTGATTCAAAATAAGCGAGAGGAGAGATTTTTCTCCACAATCGCCACCCCTCTTGTAATAGCAATTGACCCACTGAAGGGCCGCTAACAGCGGGGCAAGAAGGCTGAACTCTGTCGTTAAATCGCTTCATTGCGCGGAAAATTCCTTTGCGTGGCATGGAGAATCGCTCTTGTAAGACCTCCACAGTTTTATTGCCTTCCTCTCTCTCAAGTCGCCAAGTACGAAAATCGCCGTGGCTGCGTCCAAAACTCAAGTACCAGATAAATCATACTGACATTGTTTAACTAAGCGGATCAAATCATTACACAGGTCGACGAAGTTGCGTTTGGTTCCAGACATGGCAAAATCCTATTAATATAACATGTCTTCGCATGAGAGGTTTCATCGATTGAATTAACAATGATAAGACCTCGAAAAGAAAAAAAAAAGGTGAGGTCGAAATCCAAAGGTAGCCTAGAAATAATTAATTAAAATAGGATCGGTTGATGCTCAGTCAAAAATGATAATCAAAACAATAACATCTATACTAGGTGATATCTCTACTGTGCTCCATAAAGAAATAACTCACAACACTCAAGAAATTTATAGTGTTCGAAATTATATGCTCCTATACACGGCAGTGTATATAATTTGTGACATTTGACCAAATGACTTTTTTGGAGAAACACTCATGGAAATAATTATTCAAATCGATGGTCAGTAGTGCCTTTTAAGGCATTTTCAGAGGTGAATTCATTGGTCGTTCAATCCTAAGATTGGTTAACTGCTGCCCTCCACCCTTCCCTATCTAATGTTAGTTCCCTTACCCTCTGGTATCTCTTCCTATGTACTTTCCTCGTTATTTAGTCAATGAACTTATTCCTGGGTCTTCCTCCGGAGACTTATCCCTCTATTTTACCTTCAATTATGTTCCTCACAAACTCATTGTGTCCAATCCATCTCGTTCTTCTTTTCTGTATGGTGTTCCATATGGTCCTTTCCTCTTTTATTCTTCTGTACACTTCGTCACTTCTTATTATTTCCGTCCATTTTATCTTCATAGAGGCGAATACACTCATTTAACCGTTGTATATTGCGGTACTAAATAAAACTGTGAGAGCTACAGCCTACTATATGGAAAAATAGTGAATTTCCATCTTCATTTGTATTTTTAGACGTTATTTGGTCGTTTAAAAAAACAATATATTTATTATAGAGCAGTGAATGATGCTAGACGAAGCGGCTAACTGAGAAACTCTTAGGTTAATGTGCCACTCTCTATATGAGTCTCTAAAACAGACGCATAGAGAAAGAATATAATTGATAATGAAAACAGAAGGACGTGTATAAAGCCTTATATAAATGGGTACCTGAAGCACAAGAGGTATGTAAGGATAGGAGCAATGGGGGGAAAATTAGTAAAGCAGTCAGCATTACAAGTCTGTCATCGAGAATCAAACTTATTACACTGTGTCTGCCCCGAAAGGGAGCGGGGTGATATTGGGGTATATGATGTTGCAATAATAGCGTGAGTTAGATAAACAAAATACCATAGGAAAACAGCGTTGAGTATACATACCACATGATATAACTCCGAAAAATCTTTCGATATAGGAAAAACCTTAAAATGCGCTGCGGATTTAGGAGCTGTTGCGTGACCACTGCCATTTCCATCCAATGTGAGCCAATTATAATGACATTTTAGGCATACTTACGGGTCATGGCAGGGACAAAATCCAGAACAAGGTAACAACCTTAATTTTCTGAGAGGAATTGACAATACACCACTCAGAAAGCACAAAAATTGAAGCTGGAAATAACGCATGCAAAAATACTTCAGTACGGCTCGTGTATAAAACAATACACCAAATTACTGACTAAATAAGCATACCGAAATATATTTCATAAAAATTCAATTTTAGGTGTACAGAGCTCATTCACGTGAAAATAATAGCTTCGTTTTTTTTAAATCTCCTCAGTTCATTTTCGCTGCGATTTTCTACACCGATAAGTTCTGATGCCTTCGCAAACTAATGCCAAAAATTTTCCAATTTAAATTAAATTTAATTTAAGTTGACGAGGTATTATTTATTCAAGCAGAAAAAGCATTGGCCGTTTTATCCAACTGGAAGGACAAAAATTTAATCCAAACCACACACGCAGCCTACTAGGGAATATACACCTTGTAATTTATTAGAAAGGACAGAACAGAACGAGAATGGATCAAATTTCCTGTATGCCCTGAACTGAATATTTCAGCTAGTGACCTATCTAAGCCTATCTAAGAACGCTTCTAACGACTTGGAACACGGTACATACAGGTTCGCAGCCTAATGCTAATTCCCACAAGACAGTAATTAGCTTCTGTTTCGTTTGAAATAACGTTTTGAGGTATACAAACAATTATAGTTGGCTTCAAGGTTCCTGTGATAATGAGTCATGCAATCAATAATTTCCCAATGAAAAATCCATAACCCAATGCTGATCTGAACACTTACTCGTCTTGTCAAGCACGTGCAACGCGTACCAGGGTAGAAAAAATAACACTTTAAAAGTAACATTAAAATTTGTGGAATTGATAATTACTGGTACATATGATGTCCAGAGCAGTTATACGAGATGTTAAGTAACATCTATCTAAGAGTAACTACAAAAGAACTTTCTGATAAATCATACGTATTTTAATAAATATTAACTCAAGAAGTATTGATTCTTAAAGATCTAGCGAAACGCAACGAAGATTAATTGCATCTGCAACACTTGCATGATAAATATTGATTGGTTTGGAAAATCAATTCGGCTAAGGAGCGGCGCAAGAAGCTTATTAATGCCGTGGCGTCCAGAGATATTCAAAGTACACACGCTCAGCGAGAATTTCTCATTACGGGCTCAGCAGCTGTAATAATTAGACGGCCCTTCCGCAATACCAAAAGCCACAATCATCCAGTATACGGAACCAACACATATAAGAACCCAATTCCCTGCCTGCAGCCATTTTAATCAGTTTCCGGGAGATACTGCTGGATTTACCCTCTTCTTACGAATAGGCACGCTGTTTATTTGAGAAATGTTTTAGGATGCTGCGGTTCACGTACATTCCTATTAGAGCGTCGTTTTTTCGTTTAATTTACGCGTAAAATCACTCTTCCGGCAAGTATTGATGTCGAAATAAATCGAAAATTACAACGCTTATCGAAATTCATTACTATAGTGTAATGAAGAATTTTAACAGTTAGGGAAGGATATACATTATAGCAGAAGACAATTACAAAATTAAATACTTTACAAAAAGCGTTATTAACTTAATTATTCGCACTCTGGCTGACAAAAAGTCCTTCGGATAAAATTATGCAAAAAGTAATGGCATGAGTAATTTAGCAAAATTACTTTGAATTCATTAACACCTACATTATAGCCTCCTTAACCCTCTACTGCCCACATGGACGAATTCGTCCACTAATACGAACATGCTTCTATATTGGACACGCGTCCTTCAATTCCCAAACGGATGATTTCATCTGATAGTTGTATTCTACCTGCGTCTGACGGCATTTACTGTTTTTCAATTGTTTGCGACCTATTGGGGTAAACTTGGAGTGTCCAATATAGAAACATGTTCGTATTAGTGGACGAATTCGTCCATGTGGGCAGTACAGGGTTAAGGGTGTTCGGCATGGGGAGACTTATCACCATTATGTTCTATAATGTAAAAATAACTTACACCAAAATGATCTACCGTATAGGTATGCGACAAAAGCTACAGAAACATTTGTATTAATTCATATTGCAGCTACATAAAAGAGGACCAAGAATCATACAGAAATGTGATACGTTGTGCTATCACTAGGTGGGAAACTAAGACATACATAGGGAGCAAATCGACAAATCATCCACACGACCTGACGATTTACCTACTTCAAAGTGTCATAATTAGCCATTTTGGTTCCTTTATAGATCGCGATCGTTTTTCTGCCTCCCGACGGCATCATTATATATATATATATATATAAAAAAAAAGGTCACAGGCGTGACTAGCAGTTACATATAGAGCACAAAAAAAGGTAAAACTCACAGAAATTTTTATATTTCGGCGGACACATCCGCCTTCGTCAGAATGTTAGAAGGTAGTGACACTAGTGGGTCACTACCTTCTAACATTCTGACGAAGGCGGTTGTGTCCGCCGAAATATAAAAATTTCTGTGAGTTTTACCTTTTTTTGTGCTCTATATGTAACTGCTAGTCACGCCTGTGACCTTTTTTTATATCTGTGCACTACAAGTGTTTTTCGCCAAGTGGATATATATATATATATATATATCATTTTTCATATATATATATATATATATATATATATATATATATATATATATATATGAAAAATATTTTCGATTCCTATAGGCTTCAGCTCAAATTTTGAAAAAAAAAAACACGCTCATGTTTACTTCAATTGAAAACTATCCTATCGGAAAATTTGTGTTACGTTTCCTCGCATAACATTTCCTTAATAAATACCACCTCTAAAAACACATTAAGTCTTGGCGGGATATTGAGGATTCGATAAACACCTTAAAAAAATCAACTATTCTTGATGAACCTTTTTTCACTTGTTTACTTTCAAAGATAAATTAATTGTCCATAACAGGGAAACGAAGAGGTTAACAGAACAAATGAAAAGAATAAACCCAAAAGGTATCATGAAGACGGGAGCCACACTTAAAGTAATAACAAATTTGTAAAAAAGTTGAAGGTAAAAAAAGGGAAATAAAGGAAAGAGATACAATGACATCAAGAGAGCTATCAAGGGACAGGCAAGATAGGAAGGCAGCTTTCAGCCAATCTAAGGATTGAATGACGGCTACGTTTTATTTGCAGTATTTGGATAATTGTATCTCAGAGAGTTTGTGCATTGAACGATAGTTAAACGATTGTGTGAGGAATTAATAATCGTGAAAACTTGAACATATGCATTCAATGAGTATTTTTCACCTTAACTTTCACCTCTCCTTCTTAAGCATACACAATTCCTTTTTATTACAGGCCTATCCCTTTGCAATTCACAGGTCACAGTTATAGCTATAATCTGCACCTAATTACTGAGAATTTACGATTTTCCCAGAGAGATACTGCGCACCGAACTAAATTACTTTACAACTCAATTCATCTATTGTTGGATATACTCCTGGATAATTTTCACAAAATCTTGGGAAATTAACTCTATTAATTCTCTAAATATGACATTGGTTAGCATGATTAAAAGTCCGTGGCATAGTAATTAAAAAATTACACTATTTAAAATATGTTTACAATGCATCCTTCAAGATCCTCTCCGACAAGTGGGGTCAGCAGAAATAAGAGTACTCGATAGATGAAGGAAATAAATATCCAAATGATTCTGAGCATTTTATTTACACTCCATTCTAAAACGGCAGGCAAATTAATACCAGGTGACTCCTCGCAATTTCCGGAAGACAGCCATGGAGGTCGAAGTTTTTTTAATTGCTCGAAAAAAAATCCCACCTTAGGTAAGGCAACAAACGTAGGATGAAGCTAAAATTAAAATTAATTATTCACGCGTTAATCGCTTTTCAATCAACTCCCATCGGTCTCCTCACAGACAGTTCGCCCTGCAAATCCTATTCGCTCTTGGATGCATAAGAGAACAGCGGAAAAGAATTCTCTCGATAACCGGCACTGGAGCCTGGAAATCCCAAAACACCGAGAGATATGCAGCCTCCAGAATCAGTCCGCCTCCGGAATCAATAACCCCGCGCGCGTCATGAATATGACACGGCTTTGCTAGAAAACAGAAACGAAGGTCCACGTTTTTATGCTTCCATACCTTGGGTCAGTATAATCTTTTAAATAGAGGGAAAATGATGTTGAATAACTTGCATCGCCCAATCGAACATAAAAATAGGTTAATGGAGTGTATCAACTAACATTAAACCTGTATAAGTACCTAGACTTTAAGATTGGTTCTCGGACATGAACCCAAGTTCTGACAAGACAATGAAGACCCATTGATAAATCAGCATACTAGAGAAAAGGCGACAACCAAATGGGATATTATATTATTCATTAATTTAAGTTTTTTGGACATTTCTTATCCTAATGTCTACATTTCTAGCTTCTTAATCATCAATTGTAGTTCAATCCTAAGACTGGTTGACTGCAGCCCATTACCCTTCCCTACCTAATGCTAGTTCCCTTACCTCCTGGTATCTCTTCCTTTGAACTTCTTCATTTGGTCCATGAACTTATTCCTGGGTCTTCCTCTGAGGACTTTTCCTTCAATTTTACCTTTAATTATACTCTTCATGAACCCATTGTGTCTCCGGGTCAATCTGATTCATCTATTCTGTATGGTGTTCCGTATGTTCCTTCTTCTCCTACTCTTCAGTACTCGTTCCGTATTCACTCCTACGGATAACCTGCAATAAAGTTCCTCTTAAATTCCTCATATCGTCTCCCTCTTCAATTTCATCCATAATTCCGATCCTCTTCCTTCCTTTTCCCTAGTGTTCTTTACTTTATTATTATCTTTAACACCCAGTCTCCTTTCGCAATATCCTCCATCCATCTCCAAAAACTAACACCTTTACACGGCTGGTGACCTAACACCCCCTGCCACACGGCCATGCGGCGGCTCGCAAGTTATTGTGTAGATGTAGATCTCTTCTGCCTCCACCGAACTTCCGCCACCAGATTCCTCTCTTCTCCAACCATGAGCAATTCGTCTGTGTTCGTCCTTCTCGCCACCCAGCTCACCCTCTTTCCTTTCCCGCATCTCATACATCTACGTATGTCCTGCCTTTGATAACCAGGTCTACGTCCCATATAGCACCACTCTTCATATTAAAGTTTTCACCAGTCATCTTATTACGCCTACTCAGACTACCCCTCATGTAATCCCTTTTTGTAAAAGCTTCTTTACCCATTGCAATTCTAAATCTCATGTGCCTACCACTAAACCAATTCTCCTCCAAAATGCTACCGAGAGATGTAAACTGTTCAAGTTGCTCGATTTAGTGACCCCTCCAACCATATGTTAAGCCCCGCCTTCCAGCTTCCAGAGAATCTAATTACTGGCGTCTTCTCAATGTTGACCCTCATCCCATACATCTCTTAAGACCACTTTACACGATACATTTTATTGTACAAACGAATTTATTAACTCTTTCATGAGGAATATTGTACCGTGTAAAGCGGCAAATTGTATGATTGTCTGAATGACTGAATGGGAAATAGAACCTGCCCTAATTCCATTAATTTCTTGTACAATCCATAATACATTCGCTGGTGAAATAAAATGTACCGGCCTTTTCTTCACCTTTAACGCATTTATCATGGACTGTAATTCCTTGGTTGTCTGAAAAATGAATGCTTGGTCATATGCAAATCTCAGTAACTTTATCACATTCATCTCCTATCTTTCTTCCTACCTCCATCTCTCCCCCATGCCTCTCTTAATTTTTCTGCTAAATACCGGTTAAAAAGCAATGGCCTTAGTAGACACCTCTGCCGCACTCCTCGTCCTATCACGGCCCATCCAGAATTCTCCCAAGTCAACCCTAGTCTGCATCCTCCGGTTCATATAAAGAATCCGGATGAGACGTCTGTTCCTCTAATAGACCCCTTGTTTCTACACCCCTACCATTAATATCCACAGTTCAACCAAGTAAACGCCTAAACAGTACCATTGAAGATGCGATATATCCGCTAAAAATGAAGAGGAGAAAATATTTTTGCCAATTTTAGGGATGAATTAAAATTCTCTAATTATTTCGCGCCTTCTAAGTTTTTCCATTCCCTCAAAACAAGTGGGTAATGCAAAAATATTATTACTTGAGGGCCGAAAATGTTTAAAATTTAAGCGTCTGACTTGAAAATTGGAAGCAATTCGCTTATGTTAGTCAGGAAAAAAAATTATACAAATCTTGGGTACAGGTTAAACCTGTTTTTCGCCGTCGTTTTTGATAGATGCCGTTGTTGCATGGCATTTACTTGGTAACTGCAAGATGTTTCTGAGAAAATGTTTTCGTTGCCTTTTCGCCGTACCGACTGAGTTGCGATCCTATGTTGATGGGACAAAAATATCTAAAAAATCATTTTTTCCACCATCTGCAGAAGTTAAGCCCTTAAGCCTCCTAAAACACTCTGTATTTCGCATGCTGCACTTGTTCAACCCCGGTGGTGACGGGGTGAAATCCTCATCCACCAACCCAAGAGTTGAGTCATGATCTTAAAAATGTTTTTGTTCACTTTCCACAGAAATAATTTTATTTTACAACCTATTTTCGACGTTAGCTGTGTCATTTTCAACGTCCTGAAGATACAAGACATCCGGAGCAAGCACCGGGTAGCGGACTGTATCTCTTCGTTCATGTGCAGATCATCAAGATTTCCATAGGAAACTCCTCAACAACAGAAAGAAGTTAAAGAAATAAAAATGTCTCTCAAGGGCGTAAATTTCATTTTAAAAAAATAGCCAATGCCGAAATCAGGTCGTAAAATAAAATTATTTCTATGGAAAATGAACAAAAACCTTTTCATCTTTGAGATCATGATATCTGTAGTGCATTTCCACAAAATATCGCCGGATATTCTGAACTTAATCCGAGAGTTGAAGTTTTAAGATTAGACTGGGTGGATTTATCACCTCTCAGGATATGGATGAATGTGTTCGTCCATACTTATTGCACCCAAAGTAAGAGGCCATTTGTGCTATTTAAGGGGTTGTTTGGTTTTTTTAATATATTTTTTTAACTTTGTTATTCCATATAAATTTTACTTTAGACGACCCGGGTTCCAACGTAGCACGTCATTATCAGGTCAGCGCGAGAAACCTGATGATGACGAGGTACGGCGAAACCCGGGTCGTCTAAAATAAAACGTACGTGGAATAACAAATTTACTTCATTTACAACATGTAATAAATACGATGAAGTCACCCCTGAGACGACTAAGTATAATTACGTTTATTTAATTCAGTATGATATTATAGAAACTTACAGAAAAATGCTAATGTTTGACGAGTAAGAACTAAGATCATCAGTAGAGGCTCAAGCAAATCTTAGGCGTGGTTTCCAAGGTTAATATCCGATAAAAACCAAAAAAAGTCACCCAAAATTCAAGCCAAATGTTACAGACCAATGGTTAGACATGCTTAAACTTTTTTCACATTCATGGATGACATGCACCTGACGATAAGGAAAGAGAATGTAAAAAAAAGGGTAGGCAAAAAAATATACGCGGACATGCAGAAAATTCGATTGCTTTACCGATACCCGCAAAACCTACTAGAGCCTGCAGATTATTCGTAGCAAAAACGTTTCTCATCAATCAATGGAATTAGAATCTGTCGCCTGTCAAACAGAGCATATGAAGCACGTGCTTTTCTGTCTTCATCCTAATTAACGGTTACATAGGCTTACCAATTCAGCAGGAATCGCGCGAAGAATCATTTCCCATAAAAACGGTTTGACAAGCAAACAATAACTCACTCAAGTTTACAAATACAAATTACACATAAAATTATGAATTTGCAACACGCAATTTAGGAGGAAAACAGGTATGATACGAGCACGTGCAACACAGGACGACCGCAACCTGTCAAGCTGTTTTTCACGGCAGATGACTTCAGGGAAGAAGATAATAACTTGTGAGACATTAATTATTATTAAATTAAATTATTAATTACATAAAAATGCAGAGATATTTATCCATCAAGAATAATGACTTAATAAAGGAAATTATCGTATAAATGGAGAATGTCATATGAGATCGGATGATTTTGCGCGCAAAATTAAGAGCTGTTCATTTATATTCACCGGTTAAAAACATGCATGCAAATCATGAAGCAGATGTTAGCGAACTCTTTAGGCCTGAATCCGTTACTGTTGCAAAAATAGTATCATGAAAATATTAGCAAATAATTTAAATTACGCCACAAATAAATGCAAATCCACTCTGGAGTATTAAATACTTTCCCAAAATAGGATTATAACTTTGAATTATCATATCTATTATTGATTTTATAGTGCACGGGGAAAGTTTAGGAAAATTTTATCCAAAATCATATTCAGATATTACCAATAATGTATCAGAAAAAGAGAGGCAATGCTTCAAGGGATATCAACGACATGACTCGCTAAGTTACCACTTTTTCGCCCGAAAAGCATGCATCTAGCTTCGAAGCGTGAAAAAAGAGGGAATGGATTCACAAGCAGGACACCCTAAAAGCTCTTCTAAATTTGGGGCCCCAACACATTTTTCCAATTCAATAAGCCCAGGTCAAATTGGAAGCTTTTGAAAATCTATTGGCGCATTAGCAGCAATTGTGCGGCCCTCTCGCTCGACGCTGACGCGGAATTGGTATGGACAATCAGCCCAGGGAACGATTCCCAAAGAACACGCCACTCCTGGAATAAAAGCTTTTCAAATTACTGTGGGCTCCCCGAATGCCACTTAAACTATTATAAGAGAGGTGAAAAATCAAACTCGAACCGTACCAAAATCCCTCCCTCTTTGCAAAGCGTCAGTCAATCAAATCAGAACGTCAAGAAGAGTTCGGAGTCTCCATTGTTGAAAAGGAAAAAAAAATAATCTCGACTTTATTTATTTTATTTATCAGCGTCGCATTTTCCATCCAAGGCCGGGCCTGGCGTCATGGCTAGGCGAATTTATTTTTGTATAATCCCCTAACTACTCCACCTCAACCTACATCCCCTTCACACCCCTCGATAAAGAGTTTTTTTGGAGGCTGTTGGACAGAGGGCGAAAGAAAGCCACGCCAAGCCGGGCCATCCACTGAGAACCAGCGATGAGCGAACGGTGATAACCAAATTTAAGCGCACACTCCTTTTCTCCTCGATTCATTGAATGACCGACTATTACGAAAGTGCGCCGTAAATCATATGGAAATTAGATTTGTTAAATCCCCTGCAGTAGGGGTTCCACCTTGCCCTGTCCGTGAATTCAACCCAACGGTTCCCAACCGTTCGGCACACCTTCAGCACGATAACACCCCTTTCATTTTTTGCTCGTTTAGCAGTCCACCAAGTTCCGTCCTCCAAAAACCACAATTCACCCCACTCATCCCCTACCCCAAGGGCCGAACGGTTTCGTTCGATGAAAAAAAAATTAACCGGTGCATCACATACTACCTCCCCCATGTCGGCTCTGAAATTGTCGTCCTTCCATCACGACTCAAGCAACTCCATCCCCTGAATAAAACTTTAACGACCAAAGCCCAAAACCACGAAAGCTCTCACTCCTGTTCTGCCCTCTATAAGTCCAGATTTACCATTCATTCGGATTTTGTGCTCGATCCGGATGTAAGACTTAAGGGCTACGTTTTCCGGACTGCCCTCACTCCCTCCCTCCATCATACACTTTTAAGCTTGTTCGGATTGACATTCAAGATCAAACGCGCTCTCATTTTGGAAATATGGGACTCTCGCAGGTCGACCTCCGAACGAAATGATCTTGCAAAATGGACTGCTTTCCCCTAGAAAAATTTTTCATCGTGCACTGAATACGCGCATCCAGTTTACAGTGACTCCCTCTTCGTTTATCTCACTTCCAGGGCTTTTATTTCCCTAGTTTCTAATCACACTAAAACTCCTCTGAGAATGTAATTCTATAAAGTGCATTAAATGGCTTAACCGTCCTCATCTCAACAACAAATGACAATTATTACAGCAACTGTGCACATCCTTAACCCATTTCCGCCCAGAAATATATTTGTTCACGATTTCGATGAATTTTTGGTATTTTACTCATACCTGAAGTATTCATAGAAAAATTTGGTGATCGTGACCTTGAACGACGCAGTGTTGACAAGTTACTTGTGTTTGAATTCATGGTTCCTCCAACAGAGCACACTCGAGCACATACACTCGACGCTTTATGGTGTAGCCATATGGCTACGGTGGGTGGAAATGGGTTAACACATAAATGAACAAGAATGAGTGTACATGATAATGGCACCACTTATTCATTTACCGCGCTGTTTTCCACTAGACTCACGAAAGAAAGTATACTAACGGTTTCACTTAACTGACGGTTACATTGAATCACTATGATTTTCCCATACGATTTCGGTAAATGAGGGGGAATGAGGAGGAAGTCATAAATAAATCTACAGATTTGTGCCTGTTAAATAACTCTTCAGCCATGTCACTGCAATAAAGAAGCATTTTGCGACGTGCAATGCATATAAAATATAAAGAAAATGAAACATTTTAAGAGCAAAAACATCAGTAAAAAGATTGCAATGGCTAATCCCACAAATCCCGCAAATAGATGTAAAAATATAAAAAAAATGAACGACAAATACAAGGAGCGAAAATTACGGTGAAACGATTCAAGGACTGGATTATAAAAAATAACAACTTCAACGTCATTCATCTCCTTTTATTCCCTTATCTAGAGCAAAAGGTCTACCTACTTGTCCCCCGGTATTCTTTATCAAATGGTAGATTGAGACCGCTGGATGCAGACGCCCAGAAGTAGAACGCTTTTCGGAAATGCATCAGGCTTCATGGGAGGGCGCGTATTCCCAACTTGAGTTAATCAGAGCTCCGTTCCCTCAGGTTTTGAACTGTGGGCTGACAAAAATTGCATGAATAATGTCATAATAAGTAATGCCAAGAGTGCCAATTCACTTATAACGGCTCGCATGATACTCACTACGGTACGTATCAACTAGTGTATTTTTAAATTTAAGAAAATTTACGTTAAGAAAATTTTATAACACGGAGTACATAATTTAACATGAATAGGTGTCAAAATATGACGAAAATATCTACATCTACCACGAGGGTGTGTGGCAGGGGGTGAAGATCACCAAACATGCACTATTGCCATGCAAGTAGAATATTTAAGGGAGATATGCTAGATAATAGGGTCACATGGAGCTAGATGGTTAGTATCTACATAATAAGGAAGGGATTATTGGTGGTTATTACATACATCATGCACAACAGACTACTCTAACTATATTTCACCTACCTATCCCTTTGCTAGGCTGCCTATTGTTCTCTCTTATAGTGCGAGGGAAAAATGACATTTTAAATCTATCGGTACGACAATCTATCTCTCTAATTTTGTCAATATGATCAAACCTAGCATAATACGCAGGGGTTCTCAATATATATCTAACATCATCTGTGAACAACTCTGTTTCGAATTTACTTAAAAGCTTTAACCTAAATTTTAACCAGCGTTCTGATAGTAATTCCCATCCTAGTTCTGCTATTAAACTCGTAACACTTATACAATTATCATAACGGCCTTTAACAAACCTAGCAGATCTCCTTTGCACGCGCTCTAATTCTTTAATCATACCTTCCTCGTACGGATCCCATATACTAGCGGCATATTCTAAATGAGGCCTGACAACTGTAAAATAGCTTCTTTCTCGTACTCTCATCGCATCTGCCTAGAACCCTTTTAACGAATCCTAATCTACGGTTTGCTACACTACGCTAAAATATGTTCCTAGCGAAGAGAGTATGAGTGACCAGAATTATATGTGGCTCGATGATAATCGTGAAGTAAATGAAAAACAATCACTTCTTCTATCCTCAAACCTTTCTTCACTAAAACACAGTTTTTACTGTTGTATAATTTTTGAAGCAATACTGATAAGCACTGGGGGATTAAATTTATGTTCCAACCAATGTACCAGTTGTTACTCCAAATGAGCAATATTTCATGATTATTAATAAATATATTTCCTAATTTTTTCGTTATCCCTTACAGCTTCGTTAGAACGTTTGATTTTTTTTCCTTTAATTTCTTCCTAAAAATTTAATCACTCCTTGAAATTATTAACATCTCACCATTCAACTCCGTATTCATTAAAGTAGATAGACACACTAGTGAAGCGTAAAAGAGAGTTAAAGAAGGTAGTAATCGTCATAATTTAATTATCACCCCATTTCTCAAAAGAATTCCAAAAAACGAGACGAAAAAAGTTGGAAAGAATTGAAAATATTTCCAAATTTTCTCTTATCGGTCATCAGTTAAGTTACATTTTTGTGAAAAGGTAATATTATGAAATTTTAAAATAAGAAAAAGGAGATTAATAGTGCATTTTCATTAACGAAAGGGAAAACGCAACTTTTTTGCATGGTCAAGATAGTTACTGTAAAAAAGGCATCTAAATATATAAGTCATTATACCTACATTACCAAGTACAAAATTCATTAGGGAGCGAAGCATACCCATGAGGTAAGGTGCACCTGTTCCTTTGTCAGAGAGCATGAAATTTTCCTAAATATACGGCATTCAAAATTTCATTATGCCACCTAACTCCTGAGACAGACTCACAGACTGTGACTGAGTGCAAGAACATATTCACTGATTGCGCTAGTGTTGCCTCATTGACCGCCATCGATTTTAAATAACAAAGACTCTCAATAATGATAATTGAATCAAGTCACAATGACGAACAAATCTTGACCGAGAATTTACCGCTGAGAACATTGCAAGTCTCCATGAGGAGTGATGTTTCGTAATTTAAAATCTATTCCAACTCGTTTTCTAATTCAATCTTCCGAACGGCCTCGGTGAAAATTTGTCAAGTTTTGGTCTACGCATTCCATCTGAAACACAATAGATGATGAGCTAAAGCCAATAGCCTCACATTTTTGTCCCTCCATTAAGTGATATTCCCCATGAAAAAATACCCCAAAATACGGCATCAGTACGAAAATTAATCATAGCCTCGGTCACGCAAGTTGCAGTTCCAAATTTTCCGTATCTTAAGAGTCATAAGAGAGGTCAGGCGTTTTGTTTTCCACAAAGCTAGTCAACCACATTGAGCGATGAACATGTAGTAAGTTCTCTTCTCTTAATCATGCAACAAGCACAACAAGAAAAGCATTTAGTTAAATCATTATATTTCTCACGCGAAATTCTCAAGTTGAGTATTTATGATTGGCAGAGAAAGCACGCTCCAAGAACATTTAGATAACTTTCCACTAAAAACTATAGCCAATAAACATTCTTATCCTTCCACATGCTAATATTATTTTTGGGGATTGGATTTTGGGCAGGCGATTGACAGCTAAGGTCATTTGCGCCATAGGGGATAGGTAAGGGTGGAAGGACAAGAGAAACCAGGCATCGGCATTAGCCTGCTCTTAACGAAAGGCGCCAAGGAGACCACGGTTTAACGTCTCATCCGACAGACGGAGTACTGTACTTGAAGTGCCTCCACAAGAAACTCAAGCAGGGATCAGGTTTCCTCTGAAAAACATCCTCCTCTGCAAAGATTTTAACACTGGTGTGGTTAGCCAGTACTCTAGCCACTAACATTATTTGTGCTGCCATTAACGTTTATTAGATTTGCTCCCAAATGCCTTTCCTTTAATTTACACCATATTGGTAGCAGCACAATCTCGCATGTTGTACACATAACTCGGATACGTTTGCACATTCATTTGGCAACGAAAACAAAACTACTCATAGTCACAAAGCATTGTAGTATGTAGTGTAGAAGAAGTCGGTAAAAATCCACCTCAAGTCAGGTATATTCTGTTTTTTTTCCTGGTGTACAGATAGGAAGTGATCATTTTCCTGAAGTAGGCCTTGCTGAGTGCTGTGCTTGCCGGCGAAAACTCACCTCCTGCCGCACACTATTGTGTGGCTAGTAAGGTAGGTAATGTGTCCATATAATAGGGGGGCTAGAGTGAAAAAAGTTTGATATTACCCAAAAAATATATACACAAGCCGGAGCAGATAATACTCGCAAAAACGGTAACATGCGATTGGACGCTTTCCAAGAGTGATATTCAAAAAAATGGGGGAACCAATTCATGACAATTTCACACAGCTCACAATGATTGCCAATCACAGATACCCTTTCGATGGAGCAAATTCACCGTGAAAAACACAATTACCCCCGCCAGCAAACGCGCCCCGCAATATTGCACCGAGGCAGCAGATTCATCTGATTCCCGGACGCACCAATTGCGCAGACCACCTTCCAATTTTCTGCGCCTAAGGGTCACAACAGAGTCGCTGTCTTTTCCCTTCCACAGTCCCGACCCTCGTCAAACCATACTCCATATCCCCCTCCATGCCCTTCGGCAGTCATTTCCATTCTTCACCACCCCTGAACCAACGTGCTTCTTACCGATTGCCACCACCCCCATTATTAGGGGAACTTCGCTTTTTTGCGACCGCTCAAAAAGGGCCTTTATACTATTTCCCTTATTGTTCCCTCCCCACTCTCCGCTCTGTGCACCCTTAGCTGAGACTGCGAGGGACGCGTGCGAGCCGACCAATGATGTTCACGTCACACGAGCGAGATTCGTTCCTCATTTTTTTTCTTCCCTCTAACACCACCATCCCCTGAAACCCTCATTTACAGGGCGCGCCCCACTCTCCAAACCCTGAAACCCTCGTTCTATTCCTTTCACGTTTCGAATGTTGCGTAACACTGAAAGGGAGAAGGGCGGGAGGACATTAGTCGCTTTCCCCGGCGTGATATTAAGTTCGGCGGGATGGGGAGCGCGGACGCCCGTTCGCTTCGCGCGTGAAAGACTCGTGTGCACATATCGGCGCAGTGCCCTGCGCGGGTTTCGGACCCATTGGCGCGTGTGCGGTGGATGCGATGAAAAAGGTATATGCATAAAAATATATCTGCTAATAACAAGCTCGCTCCCTCCGCGTCCCAGTCGAGCTTTTGTGTCGGTCCGTTCACGTGGCTGCGCGGGCCCGACAGTATGCGATGCATGGCTCAGAAAAATGATTGAGAGTATTACTGGAGGCTACAATAACAAGTGTGAGGAGAGAGATGAAAGTGAAATCAGAATGAAGAGAGATAATATGGGAATTATATCAGGGGTAAGGCAAAAGAGTTGTGGTTTGTGACAATTTCTTACTGAAACTTAAAACTAAAATATGGCATTACCTAACATGCATCGAGGATTTTCATGTTTTGCACTGTAGTTAATTTTGCGGAATTACCCTTAGGTAACCCCCGCGAAAACAGACCAAATATGTTGATAAATGTGAATAGAAACTTGGTGGAACTCGCTTGTGAAGAGCCTGACATAAATAAGAGGAAACCTTCTACGGCACGTGGGGTAAAGTAGGTGAGTCTGCCACCACAGATTTCTCCAAGAGTTTTTCAGTACCTTTGCCCGATCATCAGTGCTTGATGCATAGTTAGTGACCAACAATTCTCCATGGGTGACTACCACCAAGTATGGCTATACCTATAACGGTCGGAATTGCCAATAATATGTTGAGTATAGGAAGTTTCGTTAGAGCACACAGGTGTCGACGACTTGTTGAAGAATTTCCGGTAGACGAGGTGGAGAAAATGAAGCAAGGAAATCGTTTACTAACTGATGGAGAGTTAAACTGATTATGGATTCAGAGAAAATACAGTGACAAATTTTCAAAATAAGCAAATTGATGGGGTACCAGCTGACGCTAAGACACTTAAGAAAGTTTATCCGGAGAGAAAACTATACGGAATCAATTCGTTGGGAAATCTAAAAGCCCTTTAGAATGACAAATATGTCTACCTAAGAATCAACATGAGAAAATCATCAATTGGGTGGAATAAAGGGAGCGATATTCATAAACAAACAATCCTAGGGTTGTTTTTATTTTATCTATGCCATACGGTATAGCTTCATTCGTGGGTAAGGATAGGAACCGTAATAAGTTGTACAGATAGAAAGAGATACATTAATTAATAAACCATGGAATAAAGAATGAATACCCATGGTTTTAAAGACAGGCGAGGAAAGATATTTGCAAAGTAAAATGTAAAAAAAACTGATGAATGGGAAAAATTAAAGTATTTATTTCTTACGCTTGGGGATAGAGTTGGATGAGTGGCGGTAATATTGAGCCCTGGGGAGTTCCTGGAGTTAAAAGATATTTTCTACGGAATCAAGATATTCAGATGGGATCTTTGACGAAAAGCACTTAGTTAAAATGGGCATTGAACTGAGGCCACGTAGGATCCTTAGGTTAATGTTGAGCTAACGCCGGTAACGAGTGTCCTATGATTCTCTATCCACTCTTCACATAAGTATTGCTAAAATCACATCTCTACAAATTCATTCTTGATACAAAACCTGATCTCCATCTTTGATCGCCACTCAGAAAAAACCATAGATCTATTCAAAAGATGATTCTTCATCAGTTTTTCCGCGTCGTCAGGTTACGTCATGTGCACCCTTTCCTTAAATACGTCGCTCTCCACGCCTACTAAGAGCACTCATTGTGGACATACTGAGAAATGGTAAACTATGATTAGCAAAGTAATACTAAGTGCATGGACCCGTTCGAAGGCAGAAAATGAGTTTCCTCTAACGAAAATTCTCTCAAAATCATACCTAAGAAAAAAAGGTATTTTAGACGAAAAGTGCAAATATTGGCAGCAAATTTTTCGGTGAAGAGGACGGCTATTTTACCAGATTTTATTATAAGCATCAATGATGGGGTGTAGGAAAAACTTAAGATTTTTTTCAAGAAAGGCAATCGCATTTTTTTTCGCTGGGTATGAAGTCCAACAACGCTGGTTTTGGGACCTGATGGAGTCATGAACCTCCCGGCAGTGGAATCTCTTCTCCGTTTTACAGGGATCCCAAATCTGCATGGACGCACGAAAGAATCTGCGCCAGGGAGTATTTAGCATTGATATTGTGGCTACCATTTAACGTTTCAATTCGTGGATGGATAGCTTAATCTTATCACGGAGATTGCAGAGAGAAAGACTTTGGAACGGGATATTTGCAGGACAAATTTTCCTGTTAATAAATCTATAACTATATGGAATAACTAAGTCATCCTTTTCATTTACAATGTTAAGCAAATTCCACAAAGTCACGCCCGAGACAGTGGAGGATATGTGCAAGTATTTGCAAAAAAAAGTGAATAATCTTTGGACAATCGTGAAGAATGAATCTGGAGCAATTAAGAAAATGAAGAAATGAATGAATGAAAATAAAAATGACACTAAGCGAAAAATTTTCGTTTAATGGGAATGTTTACTCAGAGGAATAATTGAAATTCAGCGGCGTAATTTCACGGACATAAATATACACTCCCTATAATTATTGACACCAAATACTAAAATATTTCTCCAAATTCACACTCATATATATCTTAAATAACCTACATTTCAACTTACCCCTTTTACCTCTCTGAAGCTGATATATTTTCTTTTATAGACAGCAAATTCTTTCAAAGGCTTAGGATGAAAATGGATTTCAGAAAAATACTCAACTAGCTGTCACGTAAAAAAACACTAATTCCCTTTCTGAAATTCATTCCGGAAATCCAAAAATGTGGATTTCGAAGCTGAATCAGAAACTGAAAATAGAGAACTGAAGCCCCAATCCGTGAATTTTAGAGTTTGACAGGTGCCAATTTTGTCATTAACCATCGTATAGTCGTATAGAGGCATAAAACTGATTTTAAAGGACTAGTTTCGAGAACACTGGACTAAAATGCGAAAAAGAGAATGCACGCGGCGGAGAAACGTACGGCCTAGTTGTGACACACTCCTTTCTCATAGGCGTATATTTTTGGATGCACGTCGATAAAAAAATCGACAGATATTTTTCAGATGACATTTTACTCAATACCCCGTATTTGGCGACCTACTTCGCTTTTTACGTGCCTCAGGGCTTAACCATTTACTTCCCGAAAAGACCCAAATGTCATCACGATGGAAAAAAATATAAGAAGTGCATTTCGAAACTAAACTCACTGACAAAGAGGCTTGGGGAAATAAATGAGTATTTTTGCAGTGTGGAGAACACTTTATTTAATCTATTTCCCAGGCAATCAAAAACTTAACTACCCAAGGGACTGGTGACGGAAAATTCAGCCATTTTTGGAATGACGATGCCGGAGGAGTCGTTGAAATGTACTCGAGCGCTGAGCTACATTTATGTCGATTGCGCCAACGCGGCATCGATGAATATGCGGCAGATGTTAGTGCCCATAATAAATAGGAGGGATATGTAAGCATCAACGCTATGAAATCAGCGTTTATGATGTGCTCTAAAGTTTAAGGCGCTGTAAGTTGAAATGAGAACGGTAAAGCGAACCTTTTTCATTGCACCTATGCTGACCTTATTTCTAAATGAAATTCATATTTGTCATCCCCGGATGCACACAAGAAAAAGTACTATGCTAAGGCTAGATAATGGAGTTTGGATATATAAATTTCAATGGATCCCCCAAGAGATCCTCAACGAATACCTTTCATTCGTGTATTTTCACCATAGCAAGGAACTTCGTGGCTATTATTTAGTATACGGAAGTAACCAGCACGAATTTATATCTGCTAACACCAATATTGTATGCAGTAAAGGAAACTATTTATAAATGCCTGATCATGAAACATCTCTTCCAGTGACTTCTACACCATCCAAAACGGGAAACGAATCATAAGCATACGTTACCAATGTTATATGCAGCCTACTTTTACAGGAACTGCGCTTATTCTCTAGCCTGGAGTCCCAGCACTCACCTGCAATGAAAGGAAGAATGTAATATAGATTTTGGGAGATATGAAATGAAACACGAATCACCTACAGCATATGACATCGAATAATTAATTGATGTAACGAAGATTAAAGTTAGAATGAGAACAGATAGTTTAAAATTAGGTTAAGTAATATTTTAAATCAACTGATGCTATAAAAATGTATCCACACAGTGCTACGGAAGCATAACATTCCCAGTACACATCATATCTTCTCATATATACAAGGAGCGAAAGTAATGGAAGGAGATGAATATTTTGTAATGTCTTAGTACTATCAGGTAAGTTGCTAAATAAACAGAATTTTAAAAAAAAGGCAACATGTACTCGAGTAACACAGAACAGCAAAGAATTTATTAGATTCCTCAACGGCAAATAAATCAAGTTCAGGAGCTTTACAAAATATATGTGCCTCCATCAATTACAGAATTTGACCATACATTATTTTACAATTTAATTAACAACACTTTTCAATTGTAAAAGTAATTTATGAGAAATAAGTTATTCGCAGAATAACCTCATAAGGTCACGCAATTGGGTAGTGAAAATGGTTCAGATTTCACCGGGAAATGAACGCGCCTTTTGCCACACGTTTTGTTGTAGCGTGTTGGCCATCGATGCATCAAAGAAAAAGACAGAGACCTTATATACTAAAAGTAGAAAGGGCAGAACATACATATACCAAATAAAAACAGGTTATATTGTTCAAGGCTTCAGCCAACTAATTTCCATGCACCGGGCGTAGAGTCGCGTGCAAATGACTTACTTGATATTTTTCTGGAAGAAATGATGCAAAATAAGTTATACACATCATGTCATTTGAATTTTACTGTACATAATAACTTCAAATAATTAATTTTACTGAACGGCTTCGCACCGGTTGACGATATTTAAAACTTTTTCAATCTTATCAACCCAACATGTTTCATTTACAATAAATGTCCTCATAATTTCTTCCTTCGTTTACTTCATCTATTCTACCTCTTTCTCACAATAAATGCAATATACTGGGAAATCAGGGAAATAACTAGTGCAGCAAACCGTAGATTAGGATTCGTAAAAAGGGTTCTAGGCAAATGCGATGAGAGAGTACGAGAAAGAAGCTATTTTACACTTGTCAGGCCTCATTTAGAATATGCCGCTAGTATATGGGATCCGTAAGAGGAAGGTATGATAAAAGAATTAGAGCGTGTGCAAAGGAGATCCGCTAGATTTGTTAAAGGCCGCTTTGATAATTGTATTAGTGTTACGAGTTCGATAGAAGAACTAGGATGGGAATTACTATCAGAACGCAGGTTAAAATATAGGTTAAACCTTTTAAGTAAATTTGAAACCGATTTGTTCACAGATGACGTTAGATATATATTGAGAACCCCTGCTTATTATGCTAGGTTTGATCAGTTTAACAAGATTAGAGAGATTGATTGTCGTACCGATAGATTTAAAATGTCATATTTCCCGTGTACTATAAGATAGAACAATAGGCAGCCTAGCAAAGGGATAGGTAGGTGAAATATAGTTAGAGTAGTCTGTAGTGCATGATGCATGTAATAACAACCATTGATCCCTTTCTTATTATGTAGATACTAACCATGTGACCCTATTATCTAGTATGCCTTCATTAAATATCCTAGTTGCATGTCAATAGTGCATGTTTGGTGATCTTCACCCCCTGCCACACACCCTCGTGGTGGCTCGCAGGGTATTACGTAGATGTAAATGTAGATGTAGATACTTTATAAGTACAGTAAAATACACATACACAATGTGTGATTTAAGTAACAACCATCCATACACAGAAGATAAGATTTATCTGTACTTGCAAGAAATTTAAATTTAGACCTGGATCAGAATCCGTTGGATATAACAAAATTTAAATCTTTTCCGAGGTGTTGCAAGGGAATGATATTCTGGCCTAGGATCACGGCTACGTCTCTCGCGTGTTGGCAATCACAGCCACAAATATCGCTCTTGAGGAAAAATGTTCAAATTTACATTTAGATTTCAATCCATTAATTAAAAATGTCGATGGAAACCAAGGAACAAAATTTTAAGAATTACAATCACGTTCTTGCTGTCGTGAGCACAATTGAAAAATAATGATAAGGCGAGAGCTCGTGCAACGGAAAACTGAACCCCAGCTTCCAATCCGGAAATATAAATAATCGCTTCATATTATAATCGATTTCTACGTACAGAGCACGTATCCTGCCTCAGTACTTACAAATAAATTGAGCTTAAGCTCAACTTTACTTGATCAGAGGACCTAATGAAAATTACCATTCACTGACGGGGGCTCTCAAATGATGTCGACCAGAGTAAAACATTCGAATGTTCTTCGATACGCGGCACGAGGAGAGTTTTAAGATCAAACCCCAAGCGTTGACCGGCTACCCCAAAAAGCGATGATGCCCCTACAACAAATATTGTGGGGCTCTTCCGCCTCAGGGTATTGGCCTGGCTGCCCCTCCAGCCTCACTAACCCCTTTCACACCCTAGCCGACCCCTCCCTGCTCAATGGAGAATCTGCCCCACACCCCTTCAACCCTCAACCCAAAAGCCTGCCCAACCCTCAAAACCACACATTTTAATCAATGGATTATATCTCCTCTGAGACGCATAGATAATCGAACCTGCCCTGCTAGGTTTCATGGCCGCCTGGGTCCGTGATGGATGACAGTGGCAGAATGGTGTTTCTGTGGGAAACCTAGGGGGTGGCTGACGGGGGGTGTGGAACAGGGGCACGGTGTCCGGAGGGTGAATGGCGGGGGGTGAAGCATTTTGAAGGGGCCGCAGGAGAGACAGGCGGTCAAGGAAAGGTTGTCTACACGGGGCCGATCTTAGGGGGAGTTTGTGATGGCTTCCGTTGAAGTTTACGGGGAAGACAGACACCCTGAACGCATCCCAGGAGATAAGGAAACTATACTAGGTGGACGGAGGATGGAGTCTAAGCCTTGAACTTAGTTTACACTGATAGGCAAACTAGATGATGAATGGCATACAATAATTGCCATGAAATATAGGTTAATAAACTCGCCTAGAATAATGTACTTCAGGTTCCTCTCCTCTGCCAACCTATATCTTTGTAACTTAGCATAGTACCAGGGTATGATAAACATATCTACTGGGTACATCCATGAGCGTAACAACAGAAACTTTGGGGGCGTTATTTCGGGACAAGAAGTGAAAAGCATACGTCTATGGAATCTATTACTTGCATATAAAATCGTTCAATGTTTGAACATGATGGCATATCGTATCTTCTTGGATTAAAGTACTCGTAAACTTATATCATTATGTAATACAAATTTTATTTGCTAGTTCGTATTTAAACTTATTCCTTTGAATATAATTATATCGTTATACGTCTATTATCAAAAAATGTTTAACTACTTTTTATTAGCTAGGAAAATACTTCACAATTATAAAAATATAGTGGAAAATTGTTCTCTCAAATTTGGTAACCGTTTTTGCAGAGGGGATAAGTTAGATACATACATTCGATGTGTAGAAGTATCATGAGAATACAATAAATAAATGAGCAGAAATCATATTTATTACTGGTTATTCTGAACTTTGTCATACCTCGCTATCTATGTCCAACCCGAATTTTATGTCAATAACCTTGGGCCGTGTAGGCCATTTTCAATTTTCATACGACTGTTGAATCTCTAATGTACTCCTATTTATTTGGAGCCACAATTATTTATTATCTGTTTATTCTGCCAAAAAATAGTTCGAAAACTATTATATATGCGAAACAAGTCTTTATGTCCTGATCATTTATTCGGTTCCGTTCTATCAATGTTCGAGTTTTCATATAAAGCAGTTCTCATCACCACAATTGCCTCCCGAATTGCCTTTCCCTTCCTCAATCCTTATTTTCCATCACCCGAGAAGTATTAATTGAATTTTTTCAACCAAACATCACCAGGGAATCTAAATTACCATGTTTCTACCCTCCATTCCAATGGTTTTTAACGGTATACGATGGGCAATTTTAAATATTGTCACCAGTCCAGCTATATGAGTAATTCAACCAAGCAAACCTTCCAACTAAGTCAGGTTTTTTATCCAAACATTATTTCCTACATGGATATGCAAGATACAATATGACAAATTCCTCATTATCCTTCCTTTAATATTCCAGCCAAGATGATGAAATTTTGATGCCAATCACAAACGTGTTGTCACGATAACGTTAGTATATTTATTACATACTAATTATCAAAAGTAAATAATCGTATATATTATTAGAGAAAGGTCTTTTTCTGTCATTCCGTATCTGCTCCGTTAATACTGCACCTACAGCGATAAATGAGGTATCATTTTAAACGTTGAATCACCGGCTTCTGACGAAAAATTCAATCTCAAACTCAAATTTCACTATTTACCCATTAATTTGACTTAAAAGTTTCGATTTTTCCATGTCGATTACTCGCTCGAGATATATCGACTCCACACATTTTTTTTATTCCAAACTTCAAAAAAAGGTTTAAAATGAAAATAGTACGAAATGCACATAGTGATTGTACATGGGTGAATGGTCATCTGGTAAGTCAATGCAATTAAAACTTTTTGATTTCATATTTATATTATATATTCGCATACAAAAATAGTTAGTAAACATTTATGAACATAACTTGCTCATGCATACAATGCATTCAATGTTATAGAACTATACAATGGAAAGGCACAACTTCACGAGGAAGGCCTCGAGGCAGACCAAGAGGACGGGGCAGACCTGTCACTGACCTGTCACTGAACACAGACGAAGAGTTGGCGATAATCAACTAATATGTTGGCTATGGTTACGTGCTTAAAAGACTGTAGGAGGCGCCATCTATTAACACACACGTTCAGTTAGATTATTTAAATTTTACGTGCAATCAGTGTGACCGTTTATGTTTACGTTATGTATCTTTAACACAAACATAAATAACATATAATTGCCCATGGGAAGAAACAGATAGAAGAACAGGAAGAAAGAAGGAAGAAACAGGAAGAAGCTGCATACTGTGCGAAATATTCGCACGGGTCAGCTAGTATAACTAATAAATTATTTATAAATTGGGCATCATTCCTTTATATCCACATCTAATAAATCACAAAGGCTCCACACTGGGTTTTGAATGAATCCTACAACAAATTCCATTTTGCAGCAATAGCACCATGCCTTGAGTGTATTTAAAAGTTTTGATAACCTAATATTGGTCAACAACAGTAATCTAGGATCCGATGCAGCAAAATAATCTAGTTCTGCGAAAAACGGACAATCAGAATGCCAGCAAAAAAACAGGCTACGTTTCCAGTTGAGTAAGCGATGCTTTCGAAGCATTTGCACGGGAAAATGCATTCCGTTTTTCTCCGCAGCTTCCTCCTCGTGTACAAAAGGAAAAAGTCGTACTGTCGGAGATGTTTGAACAGTAGGCATTAGCCGAAGGTGCATGTGAGCAAATTTACGAGCTAAATTGCCTAAATCCATTAGTCTCATGGGTTTATCCAAGCTTAGTGGACCCCCCTCGTCAGTGTTTGCCTCTCTTTTCGGGCTTCTTTTTTCCTTCTTTTTCCGCCCTAGGGCCGAAATTCTAAATTCCTAGAAGTAGGCGGATAGGCAATCGTGTGATTAAAATGCACCCCGCTCGACGGGGAAGCTACTTTTTAAAAGCGGAGACGAAAATGGCACAGGTGAATTCAGGGGAAGAGGAGGGAAAAGAACCCTCGGTCAGGAATTGGGAGATGTTACAGGAGGAAAAAAAAGCTATTTTTTTTTTAACAAGAACAAACGTCCATGTCTGACCCCTGCTAGGAGAGACCCTCTTCTGGAAATCATGACAGCACCCTTTCTCTTCTACGAGAGGTACCTCTCCAAAAAAAAACAGCGATATTAATACAAGGAAAAAGAGCCAAGAAAAGGAATCCGGGAGTGCAGAGAGGTCAAAACTCGCCTTTTTGTATTCATCTACTGCCCACCATTACCCTCCCATATATATATATAGTGGTGAGCGCCACCTAAAGGTGTGGCGAAAAAAGAAATCAGTGCGTCAGAAGGGGAAGGGCAGGGAGTGGAAAGTGGGTGGAGGGAGAAAGAGAGGCAGGGTGAGGGGGTGGTGGCTCAGGGGAATACAGGAGGGTGGGTTGAGGCAAGAGGAAGAATCCCTCGCATAATGGAGGGACCATTTTCCACGGCCCAGTCCCCGAATCGTTTTAAGCACCAAGTCTCCTTCATCCTTACATTTCAAGTGGTACCGTGGATTTCTTCCCGTCCAAAGTGCTATAAGGAACCTTGCATATAAGGTAAGGCTTCCGAGATGGGCGGCGAGAGGAAGGAATGGGACTTACACTGCGGGAAGGGGTGTAGAATGCGATAAGAAGGGGGGGGAGGATAAAGGAGGGGAAGCTGAAGGTTGAAGAGATGAAGAGAGGGGAGGATGAGGCGGGGGAAAGGTTGGTCCATCGCCGGAAAAGGCCGACAATGTAACTCCTTTCATCCAGTCTTTTGGACCAACAATGTAACCCCTCAGACCCCACGCCCGTTCCATCGTGACCCCACTTCCCACACCGCGAGCTAAAACCTAGTCCCCCACACACACACACAGCCCCACGCTACGCTGCCCAGCGCCGCTATGGGGGACCTATCACGAGGCCCTCTCCCTCACACTCCACGCACAGTGCAAACCCAGGGATAACGCCTCCCCGCCGCCCCTTAATCCCTACCTCCCCTACATCCCAATGCCTCGCGCCTGTAACCCTCCCGCAGGTCACATTTTCATTACTAATGCAGGTTCGTACCATTACGAGCTTGGGAGGGGAGAGGGCCAAGGGAGGAAACCCGGGTTGCTGGCAGGAGGGAACCGGGAGGGGGAGAGTCAGAGGTGAGAGGAAGGGACTGGAAGTGAGATGAGAGCTGAAGTAGTACGAGAAATTTTTTAAAGGATGTTAAAAAATGGTTGGGAAGAGGTGAGAGGGAGAGTGACTGAGTAACAGAGGGTGGGATTTTAGATTAAAGAGCTTGGGAGGTTGACAAAAGGCGACAGGGATTCCAGGAAAAAGAGCGAAAAAGAATTCCAAAGATGCCTTTTCGAGTCCTTCCTCCCTCCCTTCATTTCAGATCAGGGAAAAATCTTCAAAAGTGCACATATACATAGAAACTGGAATACATGGAGGCTCGAATAAATGTTTATTTACGCATCATTGACGGTGGTTGGTCACCGCAGAATGAGTCCTTATAACTTTTTCCTTTTCCTTTTAAATTGGCATTTGCTTGTTTAATGTTATCCACGCTCATGTGTTCTGATGTAATGTGTACTTTCTTGTTAGCCGATAATTTCATTTATACTGTGCTGAACGCATGTTGATTGCATTGTAAATATTTATTAAGCGTAAAATTTTAGTCAAGCGTTCATCAATATTTGAACACAAACCAGAAAAATTTGGATGGATAGTAAAATACGTAGAAAATAAAACCTTATGAGTCATGTAATTCTCGAGCATAAATGACATGAATAGCAATGTGCATGCATTATTTAACCACAAAATGCATATTTGTTCGCTCATTTACAGATCATACTCACGTGAAAGATATTTAAATACTTTCATATAAAGATGTTTAACCACATAATCTGGCATAATAAAACATAGGTATCTGTCAATAGAATATTCCTAGCATATAAAACAGATATCTGGTGCGGTGACACATATTTACCAACGAACAAACACACGCAAATTTGTGAGGATATATGTAAATACACTAATAGATATGTTCTTGAATAAATCTCAAACACATAAATGTCCTTATTTATGAGTAGGGAATGCAAAAAGCATACAATACCTCACTTACGAACAATGTTCTACATATATACGCTCATACATGAACTCAAATATATCTACCCACACTTAAATCCCAGCAAAAACGTATTTTTTTCTGAAATGGAGGCACATATTCCTTTCTTTATTTTGGAGGCGTAAAGTGGGTCGGAAAGGATTGACTCTCAAAAGAGAACTAAAGCTTTTTTGATTCCATCGGGGGGAATTCGGAGATTCATTGCAGCGTCGACGAGCGTTATTGTTAAGATCGAATGGAGTTGACTTTCAATGGGAAAGGGCCAAAGACGAGTCTGACGCCTTCCCTCTCTAAATTATTTCCAAGGAAACCTGATAACGAATTTCTGATCGAGGGAGTGAGGCTTCGATAAAAGGGATGAGTTAATGGAACTCACCTCTTTGGCCTCAATTCATAATAATTTCGATTCGCATTCAATCTGTGGCCTTTAATTCCTCACTCCATCTCTCTTCCTTAATTAAGGAAACGTTTTGGAGTTAAAAAGCTTGCATATTTGCGACAAAATATTCACTTCCCTGGTATGTTAAGTCGAAAGATTTTAAAATGATTTTCACCCCACGTTATCGTTTACTACAAGATTTTCTATTAAAACTTCTATCTGAGTGCCATTGTTAAAATTCTTTTTTAATCAATCAGAAAGCCATTTTCCTCTAGCAGGGATTATGACGGACGCGTTCATACTTGAGAAAAAAATACACTTGGATAGATAGTAATGTTTAAGGGTATGGGAATACCTTAAAAGGTAACGTGGTTTTACTGAGTACCTAGTCGCAAAAGTTATTGCCTAAGTTTCTGCGAATAATCATGGAAAAATCCCAATCCCAGGGCTGTTACAAGCACACCGTAATTTACACAAGAGACTAGAGAAATATGTATACTTAATTCAACTTAAGGATCATAAACATATAGGAAAAAGTTATCGGCGTCAAAGCACGAGTATCAATGAGTTTATGATAGTAGGATAGAAAAGAACTATCATAAGACAGAAAATTATCAAAGTTCGATAAACGTCAATGTTCTACGATAAAGTTTTTTCTTTTGACTAACCTCATAGAGATGACCACTATCATGACACACATTTATGAGGTTTCTTTGATTAAGTTTTTTCTGAAGATATGGAGCGGAGAAATAATTGCGACTGGTCATCAGCAGTATACTTAACGACCGCTGTAAAAATTGGCACTCCAATGGCTTAGGTAAGATTAAAATATCTACTTTAGCGTAGATGCAAAAGCGTTTAAATGGGGAAGATAATCCACATAAGCTTGAAACGGAACCCAACCCCTGCTAGCAATCGTGCTGGTGGGTTCAATTAGTGAGGTGATACATTTCAGCCAATGATCATCCTGAGTTTCTTTCGCTTTTTCTCAAATATACAAAACTAGAAGATTGGTCAAATTCAAATATGGGAAAATAGAGTAAAATAGAGTAATGAATAGGATACAAATCTTCAGGTAAGGAAAATTATAGCAATACTGTAGCAACAAACGATAGTATATATAGTGTAAAGTATACAGAGAGTAAGCGAATAAGCGTTTGTTGCTAAATTCTTGGACTTTTATTCTGACTACGTAGGACTTTTATTTCTGATGACAAAATATACATTCCTCATAATGATAACTTTAACTGGCTACCCTCAAGATTAGAAAATGTACTCATTCTAATGAATACAAATCAATCCAGAAGCACCTAAGTTACAACGCGAGTTTAACTAAGCATTCATCACAAGATTTCCGGTACTACACGACGAAAACGATGGACTTTCGGGCAAATCAAAAACTTTTTCGATTCACTCCAGACTCGAACAATCCTGATGGAAATACTGTGATTGAATGAATATACTTCGTATTTGAAGCATCCAAAACACAGCCCTGTATTGAGCTAAACATTGAGGTGCTTCATTCACATTCCTCAGCAATTAACCGTAAAAATGTGGGAAGGCGTTTCCAGCGGTGTGTGGGGTCAAAAATTAGCACTTCCAGTGAATGACTCTAAATAAAATATTCGCGTCCGTTATAACAATTGTCCTTCTTGAGTTTAAGTCCGGAAAAATATACAGGTCCCATGTTTTCCGGGAAAGGAGTTAGGCAGCGGAGGGTTGACCAGCTCTTTGTCACCATAACGGATAAGAACGACTTGATTCGTCGTCCTGATGTAATGTACGCATTCAAGCCTGAACTTGTCAGTTACAGGATAGCGCTCGAACGAAGTGGACGTTCTGAGAACGCTGGGTGCCACTTGCATTTCAGTTCAACAGATTCAGGCCTAATGTAGCGGAAGATTGTCATGATGAAAACAACAATCGCCTATTTCTACAGGTTATTAACTACAAATACGATGCCTTTTGACTCAAAGAGTCATCTTTATGTACTAGACGTAGATGTAGATTACCCTGTGAGTAGATACCCATCGTAATTGTAATTAAAAATCTGTAGAAAAGTGTGAATGTTGTTCTCATTACTGATTGTATTGTTGGCTTAACTCAAATGAAAAATATGATATAGAAAACTGTGAAATCAATGTTCAAACCTTTGTATCCAATGTGACTTGGTGTTAAAAAAAGAAATCGGGAGAAATTCCAGTGGCATTAGTGAAATGGATGGGAAACTCTCCTCTTCCTCTTATTGGCACCTGGCACCGTGACAAAACTGACGACGTGAAATCCATGTTAGGACATGTGAATCGGGAAAAAAAGAGAAAAATGCTCAAAAAAGAAATATTCGTATAAGGACGAGGGTATGTAATAAAAAGTTCATCTAGGTCCCGAGGGAAAGTAAGCGTGAAATTGGACTCGCTGCAGTGGGTGAGAACCGGGGAGATATCCAGCGAATCGCGAGAGAGGGTCGGAGGACCAAATTGACAAAAAGGACCGATGCCCACGGCGGCAGAGAGCCGGGAAAAAAACGACCGGGCCGAAATCTTCGGATGAGACACGGTGCTGAATGGGACGGCGAGTGGAGCGGAGTTGCAACGACACATTAGACTCCGAAGTGGGTACACGTTGATTGGTGGAGTGGCGCTTCGAGCGGGGAGATAAGACCCTGCGGAGGAAATAGGTCCATAAAAGAAGAAAAGACCTCGGTTATTCAATCACAGAGACTGCTAACGTCTACCAGATTTGTTCCCTTTCCGGTCAAAGTATACCAATACCAGGCTCTTTCCTATCTAATATTTTTCATAAAAAATAAATCCATATCATTCATTTTTTCATCAAAATCTCATTTATTACATCGAAAACATTGCCCGTCGCGTCCCTCGCTACAATCTCGGCCCATTCTTATATTCAATTTCGTACACTCATATCTCAAAGCAGTAAGTAATATGGTTTGAAAAAAGAGTGAAGTACCTACTATGCTTTATTGCCAGTGTTTTGGCCTCCTAGTACACGATTTCTACAAAAGAGGTTTTACATCGATAATTCCCCACAGAAAAATGCTTTCCAAAGTTTTAGCACTATTTTTCTAATAGTCTTCCTGTCTTTGTCCATCTATATCATCAAATGGTCAAATGAACACGTCCAGCTACTTTAATAAGCTCCACTCTGTGACAATGTCGTGATTTTCTAGGATAAAATCTCATAGTATCCCAATTTCTCGATGAAACATCATTAAGTGAAAGTGCAGCCATACACGTGCCTGTAAAGAGGATGAAGTATTTGCCACTGAAGGTTTTATACTACAGCCTACGTGCAATTTTCCAGCATTCATACTATAAAATCAATTTACTTTCTGCCAACATTTACCCACATCTAAGGATTTTTAGTCTCTCATCAGCCGTTATTTCAGTGAAAATTTGCCGCAGTATACGCGGCATAAAAATATTCATATAATTTCCTTACCCATCATACCGTTAACCGACTCTCTAGTCAACTCCTTCACTTGGGCAGCTCCGCCAGCATAGAGGCAGTAATATGAAATGAAGTTCTACAACTCCTAGCCATTATTTATGACGAAATTCTGTAAACCATATTGGTACCTCCTCTCAAGTTTAACTAGCCATAGGTATACACCTATTTTAGTGTACATTTCTCGGGCTCGTCACCGAGCCCGAGAAATCTTACCCGTTGGCGAGCCCGAGAAATGTACACTAATGTTATTCGCCGGGAAAGTGTTAAATCATACATATACACCTATTTTGTTTCAAGCAAGATACCAGTATTTTGCACATACATTTCTGTTTCTCAAAGTATTTTTCAAAAAGACTCCACTATTGTTGAGAATAATGTTTTTTCTCAAAACCATCTTTAACCACGCATCATTTTTATTTTGGCGGTGATTTTTAAATGATGGCATCAAATTAGCTTGCTTGACGAGGGACTTTGAACACTTCATAGTGACGCACACAGGATCAGTAAATCAATTGCAACGAGTCTATAACATCACAGATTTTAGCCAAGTAAGATACTCTGAAATTAATTCTAACTAGGTAAGACCATTCTTTTTGATGACGAAATTTACATTACTCTTTATGATAACAATAACTAATTTTGCGGTATATCTCGGAAAGACTAGAAAATCTACTCATTCCAATAAAAACAAATTGATCGAGTACCACCTAAATCATCACGTGAATTGACTAAGAATTCATCACAAGGTTTCCGGGTGATTGACGGTTCTTCACGAAAATTAAATATATAAAATAAAAAACTTTTTCGAATCGATTCATACTTCAACAATCCAGATTGAAATAATGTGTTTGAATGAAAATACTTTGTATTTGAAGTATCTCGAACAAAGTCCTAACGTTGAGATGCCTCATTCACATTCCTCAGAGATTAACATACCTCCTAAAAGGACAAAACTTGTAGATGATAGTAACACAATACATTCTGACAGAGCGTTTGGCGTAACTTAACTATTGATTCACGTGATATAAATTTGTTCGACCTTCAATGATCAAGGAAGTAGGTATACATGAAATGCAGACATAATCTCTATGGTGATTCATTTTTTGCTGGGTTGTACCAGATAACCATTATTCGATATTAGGGCGTAAGCCAATAATGTAATATTCTGTTTTCAAGGGGAAAAAGTCTTCATTTAATGTTCCATTAGCTACTCACAATATTGGCCGAGGAACATCGTAAGACTCAGCATGATTTTCTCCACAAAATTCATCAAAATACACTTAAAAGAACACCAAATGGAACAAATAAAACTGTTCGTATTCATAATACGCTATTCACTGCTCAAGAAGCGCAGCGTTATGCCATGACAGGCTCAAGGAGAAGCAAACTAGAGCATTAATCAAGTCCCGACCTATTTCCCATTCTCCGCTAGATGTCTCACTGTCGCGGTTTCCCGCTTAGTGCTTAAGCGATAAATTCTGCGACTAAATATCCACCTGAATGTGGCACACAAGGCAGAATACACCAAGCAGCGGCCAAAATGCAGGAACGAACATGAAATATTCCTTTTGAGTTGAGCTAACTTCAGACAGTTTGATCAAAATCATCCTTAGAAACATGCAAGATGGTGCACTAAGTACGCCACTGTTAAAAAAAATTGCAGACGCGTACAAATTTTGAGCTAAACGTTACTCAGTAAATGGTAAAGTTTAAGAAATATCTTCTTTTTCCCTAATACTTTAAGAATCGTAATTGGTAAGAAATGATTCTTTGATGCATAGGTAACAAGTGTTCAAAATTATTGCTTTCAAAATATCACAATTCAACCTAATTTGTCCATTATAATCCGAACAAAAGATATACCAGTATGCTCTATTGTTGATTTGTAATTTAATTAAGCATATAAAAACCCTCATGATGATAATGAATTTGTAGAAAAAATTACCTACAAACTCCGGGTGCTGTACCGCAAAGGAATAACCAAGCAAAATGAACTTAAATGACAACTAATGTCTGAGTTTCAGCGGCTGTAGCTACTAGTTATCGAATGAAATAAAAGCTAAAAGTTAAAATGTCTTGTTTTATATTGAATTATAATGAAAACTGAGCGTGGAATGTGATATCAGTTACAGAGAGGGCCATTTTCCGTGATACAGTCCATCCCCTACAACTGGCTATACGCGGAGAGCATCCTTGTCTCCACAACATAGAGCAAGGATCTCCAGGATTGCACACTTCAATTGCGACCTTCAAAATATTCAATTTATATCTCTCATTTAAATCGCCTTATGTGCCTGTGAATTCATTTCTTTAAATGGATATTTCGAGGCATTATCATTTGCAAACGCAATCATTGTCGTGAAGCAAAAATTACAACTCCTCGTCTGCTCAAATAAAACGCAGTTATTTCGTGACGGTTACCTAGCGAGTGCTCTCCTCCGCTTCTTAACCGATCATTATAACAAGTCTTCGCCTTTGCGCGGGAGTTGATAACATGTTCTACTGCCATTCATTCTTAGATTCTTTATCTTCAAAATCATAAAGTACATAATATTCACAGTGCACAATGGACACCGTAATATCAAATGAATTGTTTATTAATTGAGATATTTTTAAAAAACCTGCAAATTAAAGGCATAATGATACCCCTTATTAAAGAACTACGACTCCTGCTGCACTGCCTGCTGCAGTAAAACGAGTAATGTTTTGCATGCCATAGTAAATCAGAGAATTGAGAGAACAATGACAGAACAAATGCTTCTCAAAGGTTTTAATTTAACGAAATTTACAGTAGTAAAATAAGGTGTGGAAAGACTGTTTGTTAGAAGGATATTCTCGTTAATCGGACATGATAAAAATATATACATAACATTAACTTCGAATTATATTCTTTCTAGCTAACCAGAAATCTTCGCTCATAACCAGCAGCCGAGTCAAACAAATAAGGCCAGCCAGTGCTATGCTAAACATGAATCCAGATCGTGCGTTCGATACTTGAATGAATAATAGTACCCGTACAGGTTTTTAATTTATTCTTGAATCAGCGTTAAATTCGTTTATTGTTTAACTCCGACAAATCACTTTTGATGCACTGATAATTAATACGGAAGGAATGTTTTAAAAGTAATAATTTCATACTATAGGGTAACTGAAGGTAATAACGCCATAGGAACTCTGAGGAGTTGATAAGGATATATATCGTTGATGGAAGCACTTGTAAAATAGCTAGTATCAGAAAATGCAACTATGTCCACAATTGGAAGCAATCTTGAAACGTTGTGCTTATTCAGAATGAGTTTATCAGGCGCCAGGAGAAGGTGCAAGCTCGTCAGCTCACTCTTCGGACGGCTTGAATATTAATTTGAAGATGACATAAGTTCGAATAATACCGTCATGTGATATGTCCTAAGGAATGTGATTTCTCCGCAGTTAAGAAACTTCATTAACATTGTTTTCATAGAAATAATTGTTAAATTAAATCAGTATTTGAAGAGGCATGTTATTTCAACTTAAATATGGCGTCTGCTGGAAATAACGCCACAGTAGCGGAGGCATCATGGAGAAACTCCGTGAAAACGTTGTTCTTCCTCAGTGCGGCTTATAGCTTTCGTTAGAAAGCCATAGTTCGCATGCTCACGTTTTGAGAGGAATCTCTGATACCATGAAAATTTACAAAGGGAGGATCCTTAAAACCGCACTTTACTCTTTGCGCGTGGACGGTTGCGTGGAACTAAGTGAATGACCATGATTAATAAGTACTAGGCAGATGCAAATTTGGCGTTTATACTTTGAGCTTGCTCGTTAATTTCATTTTAAAACGTTAAACTACTGTTTTATAATTGGAATTTCTTTTTGATTGCAATAAAAGCTTATGTTTTTAAGGCAATACTCTGAATGGCGTAATTACCTTCACTGAATGTAATAACACCAGTATGTACAGTTCGTGCTATTTTCCTTCTATTTCACCCAAATACAAGAGATTTTGGTGTTATTGAAATAGTATTGGATAGTTAATGTTACATGTTATTTGCGACAAAAAGTTTGTTTTAAACAAATTATATCATAAAAAGTTATAGCAAATTAACTGAATAGGTGGCGTTATTTGCCCTTACGTTAATCTTAAATTAGACGCCGTTACTAAAAGGCAGACAGAAAATGTTAGAGGGTTAGAGCAACAGTATCGATGAATATCTGACACGACCAGCTACAATTGAACTTAGTCAATGCATGAAAGATACTTTCGCATCCGACACTTTTGATCTTCATAAGTTTCTAACAGCCACATGACACTGTAGTCACTGCAGACGATCGACGGTCATTAATGCATAGAGCAACAAGAAGACCTACGATTCATTCCTTTTCTACACGAAGGGTTGACTAATACGCATTATGTGCAGAGTAGAATCGGCGTCTAATTAAATAATCCCGCGCCGATGCCATCTTTGATCCCTACTATTCACACACGGTGGAAAACTTGGCACTCAAATAGCACCACCATCAGACCCACGACTGCCATTAGACGACAAAGGATTCCAGAGTCTCGTACGTGTAAGTAGACGCATGACTGAATAGCAGAGACATATTATGCCTACAAAGACGGTAGCTGCAACGGCGCAGGAGATTACGCGAAAAGATATGCGTCCTTCCCAGCAGGTACGCTTCCGCTTCCCGCCAACTGCGGCGCTCGTATCGTTTAGTACGGGAGGCTTTCACCGCCGAACTGCGTGGCGCGACTGTGGTGGACATGACGAGGTATTGTGCGCCTTGAGATCTCACTCCCTCCCCCATCCAACTCCGCCTCCCACCCGGACCTTCACATGAGCCCGCAACCAGTCCCGTGCAGAATGCATTCCCTATTTTCCCTCGTTAGTGGGAGAGAGACAGAAGGGAATTGGGAGAGAGAACTAGGGAAACGTAGACTGCTGACGCTCACACGCGGACTTACAAACACGCCAGAGCTGCAAGCGAAACCTAGACTGGCATTGCTTTTTAATGAGAGACTATTTGTCCGCCCGTCAGCCAATGTGAGGCGCGTTCTGTCCACGAAATGCTACTTATGCACCCTGCGCCGAGTGACACGAAGAGGATCGAGGCGTTGAGGCTTACCTACTGGTCCTAGCACCGCTCACAGAGATGGAAGGAGACAAATAATAGAGGGACATTGTGAAATGTCAATTGTGATAAGTTGGTTTCCCGAGTTTAGCAATGCATCGTTTATTGATATAGCGTGATTTTATACAAAAGTCTTTACGCAATGAATAAAAACTGGATGTATAAAAAACATCTTAATATGTTTAAAAACAAGAGAGATGGGCTCATTGTCTTCCTACTCTCTGATATGCATCCTTCAGGAATTAAAAATAACTCAAGACAAGAACTTATTGAGTGTATGAGATTTATACAAGATAAGAATTAAATTACCGGCAAAAATTCACCTCGTTAGAAAAGTTTAAAAAAATGTCGTGATAATTGGAGTTTGATTACTATTATATACATAACTTGTGATGTTTTCTGAGATCATTAACGTCAGCAAATGTGCACTGTGGTCACTATTTCCATTATTCATGAGCGGCTGTACTCATTAGATTCAACGAATATACACTCCTCTTAACCAATGACTTATAAATGACAATGAATTATATTCAACGGTAGTACTTTTGAGCACCCTGAAAGGCTGATGCTGAAAATTAGTGCATTCTTGGCATCCCTAATGTCCTTCATAATCGGCTAAAAATATCCCTCACTCACTTTTATTAGCCAAGTGCCATTTATATTTTTTTCCGATGACATACTAGAGGCGATCGTTTTCATAAGTCCTCAAATACACACATCAAAATTGAAGTAAAATTAAATTTCCCGATAATGTTACATGGGAAAGGCAGACACTTCAGAAAAATAGAACTTCGGATCGCTCAAAAATATAGCCGCAGCAAATGTCTCTCTTGGTTGACCTTTCATTAAAATACTTAGCACGAGAAAAATTATGGATCACATTTGGTGGAGCTTGGATTGAAAATGATCCAACCTGGTCTTGAATATCAATTTATATCAATTAGGAAATTCTTAGGGGGAGGAATATTAGGAGTCTAAAAAACAGGAGGGCGTGTATGAAACAGTGTATGGGAGTAAATGAGGCAAAAGAGGTTTGCAAGGATAGGTCAGTATGGAGGAAATTATTGAAGCAGAGTTAGGTGTACAATTATGTATTAATGAGTGAAACATTTTGACTGTGCCAACCCCGAAAGGGAACGGCGTGATGGGTATGTATGTATGTAGTTAACTACACATTCGTTTTCTAATTTAGTAGTAGTAGTATGTAGTTTATAGGGTGCGTCGACAACATGGTCATTTTGCACCACTACACGTCATGTTTATAAAAGAAATATATATGGTACATACATTGGTATTACTATAAAATTGTTAATGTTTACTCTTCGTCAAAATTAAAATTAAAATAAATTTACATCCTTAAAATACTGTTAAAAAGGCCAGTTTCATTTTAAAATGATAAAACGCGGTTGAGAACATCTGAGTCATCGCCTTGGATCGACTTCATGTCTCCCGATAACTGCAGCCTGCTACGCAAGCATCGGTATGTGTCACACTCCGTCAGGATATGCCGCACGCTGAGAGGGCAGTCGCAGTCATCACAACGAGGTGGTCGTTTCTCCTCGGTGAAGACAGTTGAAACGACCACCCCGTTTTCTAATTTGAGCCAATTTAAACGAAATGCCGGAAAACCACATGGTGTCATATGAAATTATTATAATTCTTGCTAGAAGATGTTTATTAGACAGCAGAATAAGATTTTACTTATATGGAATATTTAAGTCAAATTTGTCATTCACAATGTCAACCCTATGAGTTTACAGCGTACTACCCAATATCCATGCGAAAAATGTATGGGAACATAGATTATTATGGCTGTAAACAAAAAAGGGTAAAATCTAAAAAATTGGATCACTAATTGAAAAAGTAATATAACCTGTATGTAAAATATAACCAGAGCTCCAAAGACGAGTTATAAAGCATAAAATGTGAGTTATTCCATGAGCACTTACAATGATAGAAATTGGAAAACGAGGCACTGGGCTGTACGATGGCACTTATGGGAGAAATTATTTGAATCGCTCACAGCAACGTTGGTATTCTCAGGTCAAAAAGAGTTAACTAAAATATTCTTCTAAAATACCATGAATTAGCCACATTTCATCCCAGGTGGCACTTTTGAGCAAATATTGCGATAAACGTTCGTAGGAAGTTCGAACACGAACAGAAAAATTATAAACAATGCTCAAAGCCTGTTCACCAAAAGCAGCTAACAGAGTCCCAAGGACAAACCCTACTACGAGATAACTGATCTCCTGAAATATGGACTGAATAGGTGCTAATCTCTCGACCATTTCATAACGCATTTGCAGCCGAAACCGTAATTCATGTGCGTGAGACCCCGGGCGACCTTTCGCTTTAGTGTATATAATCCTCGGGAGGATTCCGAAATGCGACGGTCATCAACGCGTTAAAAGGAATTAGGTAGGCCTGCAGCGCGCACATTACCCATCGCTCGTGACATATGGGATCAAGATGACAGGGACGTGCATCGACCAAAACGGAGGAGGAAGGAAAAAACCGACTCCTGGGACAGTGGTGAGAGACAATTCCCCGAAGCGTAGGCTCATTTATTTGATACGTATCGCTCCATTATGTATCAAAGTCTATAAGGAACACATTTCGACCCTCCTTGCTGTCCCAGGGTTTTCCCGAAAAGGGGTCCAGATTGTCGGGCCATTCATTCACCACACCCCCTCCTCTTCCCCTCTACCTTTTAACCCTCCAGAAACCATCATAGTGGCACACATTTTAGGGTGTCAATAAAAAGCATTGCCTGAGAAGGAGTCAAGGGGGTGGGAGAAGAGGAGGTAGGTGCGTGAGGGATGACGGGACACAATGGTGTGAGAGGAGCTCCGAGAGAGCGCTATTCTGCGGCGAGGAAGGGAAACATAAATGGCGCGCGGGACAGTGCCACCTAGCTTCATCACTTGGGACGACACCGACGCAGGCACTCCCCTCTCGCCCAAAGTCCCCCGGGAGGGGTACGGCGCGGGAGAGGGGAACGGGAGTTGTGCAAGGACCCCGGGAGGGCGGGACCGAGGTCCCTCGGGAGGCCGGCAAGGGTGAGCGGAAGAGAGGGAGACTACGTAGCGACCACCCCTTGTGGAGCCTCCAGTCCGATTTTCCAGGGCAATCAAGGGGACACCGGAAGTGAAGAGGAGCACCCATGGGACCCAATAAATATTCCAGGGCCGTAAACGGGGCGGCCTAGGGGTAGGTGAGGGGGTAAGGGTTAACGGAGGAAGAGAGGAGGGGGTGAAAGGGCTTTTTTATAGAGTGGCGGAAGATGGAGGAAATGGGAGGAGTGGGGGTTGGTATTTTTCCCCCACCGACGAAACTGCTTGCTGTACGTATGAGGAGGTGGTGGTCCAAGGAGAGGCGGGATTTCGCTTCGCAAAGGTTTTTCGGAGGTTGGTCACGTGGGACAGGAAGGGTTTTCGGGCGAAGAAAAAAATATATATATGAAGGGCACACAATAGGGCCACAGGCATAGAAACAAAAACGAAATAAAGCCTAAGGGGAGGGGCGGAATAAAAAAAAGAAATGCTGGAAGAGGCCGGGCGACCGAAGAAGAGAATAAAGACGAGGTTTTTAAGAACTTTGACCCAAGAGGAGCAGTTAAAACACCTAGACACGCATCGCGCTGCTCAACGGAAGTCGAATGGGACGATCTGCTGAGGGCAGGGAAGGTTGAATGGGATCTCGCAACACGGATGGGAGAAGGGAGAAAGAGTTGCTTGAAGTATGACCTGAGGGAAAACTTTTATATACTACCTATCCCTAACTCTCTCTCCCTTCCCGTTAACCCGCCCAGATGTTCAAGGAAAAGAGGGCAAGGACGAAGATGGATTGGGGGGGATGAGTCGGAGGGAAACATACCATTCATCAAATTAGGGCAGCCAAGTAGGCGACGTGGATGGACACTACAATCACAACAATGAGAAAGAGAGGGGAAGAGAGAACTTGGGGAAGAAATGGATCTAGAGGTTTTTTGGAATGGGACACACGACGGAGGAGAAGGAATTATGGGATAAAAGCGAAAGCTTCTCGAACACCCACACAAAAATATATAGAGAAATCTAATACATAAAAGAATGCGTAGTACATAAAATATATTTACTTTTCGCTTCCTTCTCTCTCTCTCTCTCTGACCTGTTCCTCTTAACATATAACAGGCCATAAACCGAGTTAAAAAGAATGAGTTATGGCGTGGCGCGAAATGCAGGATTTATAAGGTAACAAAAAAAAAAGACCGCTTCTGTCGTCGTTTATTTCAAGAGGAAAGAAATCGTGGACGGGAAGTTCTGGGAAGCGCTGACCCATTGTTTTAAGGGCGGGTAGGTATTTCACCTGGGATTTCAAAGTCAAAAGTGTTCCGCTTACGACAGCAAGGACAAACGGTTGCTTCGGATCCTGGTTGGGAGATCTTTCTTCTCGGCGAAGTTCGGTAAAAAAAATTCCAGAAGAATGAGCGGTGCAAATAGTGAAATCTGCAATCGGCTAGCTTTCAAATACCATGGAAGCTTTAAGGGTACGGAGAGGATCAAGTGCGTGCATTACAAAGCAAGATCAAATGAACTTCTGTCATCATCATTGGTCATTCAATCCTACGATTGGTTGACTGTAACCCTCCACCCTTCCCTATCTATCGCGCCAATAAAATTAGAGAGCTAAATTGTAGAACCGATAGGTATAAAATGTCATTTTTTCCGCGTACCATTCGGGACCATAACAGCTGTGATCGTCGTCATGAATACTTCGAGTATTGACAATAGGCAGGCAGTAAATCTTTCTCATTATATTTTCTACTCTCTTATTTATGCATGATGTAAATATTGATGTTCTTATTTATGCATGATATTTTGAATCTGTAGTAGTAGTCTTTGTATCCCTTGCATGTTGGAACGATTGAAGATAGAATGTTTCTTGGGTATTAGATTTTTAATTGGCGCTTTGCATGTGTGGTACGCGGGTTTTAATGTAATGTCGGTGTTCTACCATATCATTCATGCATGCCTGGTGCGAAAGCACCCCCTGCCACACACCCTTTGGGTGGCTTGCAGGGTATGACGTAGATGTAGATGTAGATCTAATGCTAGTTCCCTTACCTCCTGGTAGCTCTACTTATGCACTTTCCTCATTATTTGGTCCATGAATTTATTCCTTATGAACTTATGTAGATGTTGATGATGATTCCTGGGTCTTCCACTGGGGAATCTTCCCTCTATTTCACCTTTAATTATGTTATTCACAAACCCATTTTGTCAAAGGGTGTGTCCAATCCATCTGGTTCTTCTTTTCTGTATGGTGATCCATCCAGGCCTTTCCTTTCTACTCTTCTGTATACTTAATCATTTCTTATTTTGTCCGTCCATTTTATCTCTAGCTACCTCTCCAGCACCAGGTTTCAAAAGCTTTTGTTCATTTCTGGTCATCTTATTTAAAGGTGCTTCTGTATCGATCGCAAAATGGACAACCATTACCGGTAATTAATGGATGTACACCAGGACGATGCGATTAAAGACAATGCGTGGACTCAATTTTGTCATTCTCAATCGTGTTTCAAAACAGTGCCTAGACATTCAACACAGTGACCCAACTTACTTGTTTTTCTTGTTGAATGCTAACTTGGCCTGGTTAATGGGGCTTACTATTTCCTTCTTGCTCCGCCCGTCTGATGTTATTTTGCTTCCCAAGTAAACGAACTCGTCCACCGTGTCTAGTGCTTCTCCTCCTAGAACCAGCTCTACTCCCGTCCTGTGTCTGCCGATATATCGTCAAGCATGGACCAATACCGTGCTTCCATCTCATAATTAAAATTTTATTGAGAGAGAAACTTCAGAGTCCCTTATTAGGAACACTTTTTGCTGAGTTTTATGTAATGATCGCTTAACTACGTCCTTTTCGATAAGTTTCGTTGTTAAACTGTCATTTCTCTTCGCCGCCTAATGGTGGCCCTCGATTCAGCCTGGTCATAGTTCACTCCGTTCATAATATTCCTTCTCCCCATCGGTAAAACTTCCTTGTGATGTACAGTACAAATAGGAAGAAGAGATTATCGGTAAACGGAGAAGAGACAGTGCTTTCAAAATACCACTATAAACCACTAATATTCTAAAGTATGAACTTTCTTTTTGCATCTGCATCAAGGGTACCATACTGGTTAAAGATGTTTCGTAAATAAGCCCCATCCATTTCACCATGCAGTAAACTTTTTAAATGCATATGCATATCTTCACCTTGAGAGAGAATGATCGGAAAAAATAATTGCGTGTAACAATATAGGTTTTACGAATTACTGCGTCACTTTGCCTGAAATCATTGGGTAATTTTGGTTGTATAAATCAGCTCAAGTGAGTGTATATACTATCCAGCCAGTATCTACGCAGTATTCAAAATTAAAGTTCTTCTTAAAGATATGTGGGAAATAATTTATTATGTCCAGAGATTAGTGAAACCAAAGTGATTACTGAAGTTTCTAGAATAAGTATTCAAACGATATAGATTCGCCAATAAAAATGAATTGGCTATTTAGGTATAGAAGTTTTCTTCGTCATAAGCATCGTACAATCAAGAAATTAGGGGAAAAAGGAAAGAAAAGTTATCCATTCTGCTCTCTTAGTGCCGTACATCGTACCTCTTCTTACCATACGGGAGCTCTTTTCTTTCCTTGAGCGTCCGATTACATTTAATCACCGACACCTTTCTCCGTTTATACCCCCTTATAATTTCTAGTTGAAATCCCCCTACTCATACTGTACCATTATTATCGAAGTAGGCCATTTTGTTCACTTTATCTTAAGGGCTTATCCCCGCGCTATTTTTTTAATGATGACCATGCGAACCTAAATAACATATAATGATAATCTATCTACCGAAAGCAATAATTTACAACCGACAAGATTATATCGAATCTAGTATTTTGGAAATGAAATACGAGCGTCATAGGAGCGGCTAAAAATCAACTCTATGATGGTTTGACAGTTAAAAAAGGGAGTGATTGTCGGTGTAGATAAGTTTGACGGAAACAAAAAATATTTCACTGTTTTGGCCATTTATACCGTCGTACGTATTCCCAAGAATATTGATATATTCCCTAATACAACACAGAAAAATAGTTAAAAAGAGACTTTTTACATTATTATCGAAAAATTATTAAAAAGAGACTTTTTATCATTTTCAAAATGAAATAATTTTTTTTTTTTTTTGCTTGCCGGACGATTCTGTTGGCCCGTATGTCCCCGGAATCCCGATAGGCTGCTGAGCCTGTCATCAGGATTTCCAGGGACCGGACCAACAGAACTTGACACACATCCATACCCTGGGTGGAGAATAAACCACCCAGGCGGGACTCGAACCCGCGACCCTCGGTGCAGGTGAGGACTTTACCCTGCCGCCACCGGGGCCGGCGGGGTAAATAAATTTTATAAACAGGATTCTGTAAACAGAAACTCACTGATTATGATCTAAAAACTTTATGCGCAGAACATTTCCATACGAAAACAAGTCAAGCAAAAAGCGACCTCGATGACGTGGAGCAGTCAGCAGAAAAATCTGCACTAGCTCGAAACTAACAGCCTCTCTCATAACCATCCCATTTATGGGGAAATGATAAGCTCCTTTTTTACTGGCAAAGAACTCAACTAATTTAAAAATTTAAGACCCCTTCAAGTTTTAATTCTGCTTGAAGCCATTAGCAATTAAGCACCGAGGCGGAGATACCACTCGCACCAAAGTAGGTAAATCCCGTCCAAGAGTGGGGAGGGAAGACGCTCTTCCCGTCCTAAATAAATCTCACTTTCTCCCAAGAGGGAAGATATGTATATGTACCGTCTCAGCGGAGAATGTCAGGGAAAAAGCAGTGAATTTGCCATTCCCTTTGCCTTCCGAGAGGAGTGGAGACGCGGGGACCGGGTTGTGGAGGACGGATGGGGGGCAGAAAGGGGCTTGAAATGGCTGAAGACGACGCAAGGGAGGGCTCGGGAACAGCGTGAGGAGAGAGTATGGAAGAGGGGAGATAAAGGAATAAGACGAAATGTGGCATCGGGTCGGGGAGTGTCGGGCGGGGATTCTGGGGGAGTCTAAGGCAGCGAAGGGAACGAAAGCTTTAAGGGCGAGGGTGGACGGGGCGAAATGTTAAGGAAATGGACGGTGAAGATGAGAAGGAATGAGGAAATGGCGAGAGATGCGAGAGGAAATGGAAGATTCGGCTCGGGGGAGGATGATGATGAAAAAAAAACCAGGCGTCGAAAAGATGTTAAGAATTGGGACGGGATATTAGGGTTTATTTCCGAATCAAACGGAACGTCTTTTAAGACGAGAAGCTGGGACGGTTCAGCCGTCTTACGTATCCAAACCTATTACATATAATTCTAACTTGATGAAATTTAATAACTCATCTTTTCGATAACTTTATCGTTTTTTAACTTTGGTCACCAATAATTCACTTTCAATGCCAGGGAATATCTTACATTGAACAGTCATTAGCCTGATGACAATGATCCTTAAATTTACTGATAATAGCCACAAGAATACTAGGAAAAACTCTTCCGATACAATATTAATCACTTGCAACAAAATATTTATCACCGAGAAAAAAATTAATAACCGAATAAAATACGACCATATTCGCTCTTAAAACCTGCAATCTAAAATTCTCAGTTACGGAAGGAAAATAAGGAATCTCATCGCTCTTATTATCGTCGGCATTCTCAATTGGTGATTCCAAAAAAGTAAATGAATAACTTTAAAAATTTTTACTCAACACAAATACATAAATTTGACAATAATTCCCTCTTCAGCTTCATTACTCACAGCAATTGGGTTGGCAATACCAAGGACTAACCTTACTCTACATGTTTCCGGTAAAAATCAACATAAACATATTTACTATAGTACAGCTTTTACCACACGTTTTCTTTTCATTTTCCGCAGTAGCAGTTCAACGTTCACTAAATTCTATGAAGGAACCCCCAAGCGCTTTTTAACAATACTATTAAACATTCGACTAATCTATTATTTTACGTTCACATAAATTTCCCAATTCGTAAAATTCTTAAACCTTTTTGAACCTTACGCACTTAAAAATATTTTTTTGTCAAGGGACGCAAATTATAAACAGTTATCCCTCAGCTACACGTAACTATATTCTGATTATAAATAATTACACACGGAGCTCTTCTTGTGAGGAGAGTATGACATTGTCAAACTTTGTGTAACAATGTAGCTTTAAAATCGATACTGAAATAATCTAAGTCCCCACAATCTAGAGCAACGACTTCCCAATGGTTTGTTTTTGCATCTCGCCATTCACCCTGTTTCATTTTTCATTCATCGCGCCAACCTTTGCCATTTTTCATTGTTTTAGACGGACAGTTAAAATTGTCCCTTCATACATTTCCTCTGACAATGACGGCGTTACTTTATGAAAAGGTTTGAACGACCTCCAAGGGAGCATGAAGAGCAATGTGTAAGCAAATTATTTGGGCAGGTATCATTGCCAATTTCAAAACTATTTTTTTTGGAGCAATCAAGTGGGCCAATTTTAATACTGTCGACGTAGCAACTATATTATTGGAATAAACCAGGTGGGTATCCAGAGTCAAAGTCATAAAAAGAAGAATGAAGTTTAAAAAAGAGAAATCAAACTTAATCCCAAAAGGGTGAACTCAGGTTTGACAAAGACTAGAGGTCGTTTAGAGAAAGCTTTTTTACAGTAAGGTTAAAAAGAAAATTCCGCGCAAGTAAAACCCGTGGTATTTCGAAATACTTTTTTTCGAATTTCTAATTAGTTTTCAATACGGTTTTTGTTATTAATTTTAACAAATTAGGCTTGTTACCATTTCCTTCAGCTTAAGTGATTTGTAAATCTTCTACATGAAATGTTTGGCAAAATATTGAGCGCTTAATCATGCCAAAAGTGCATATTACCTGTAATTATATGCTAATTGCAAATACTATTAACATACTACGTATCTAAAATTATTTTTAAAAACTAATTTTAAACGCATATAGTGGTTCCAGTCAAGCCAACTCAGGCATGACGTACTAATGCTTTCTATTGCTGATCCCCGATTCTCTAGCATTACCAATATTTGAGGTAACATACAAACTATTTCATAAATATGTCTTTGAGCTACATTTGAAGACTGGTCATCACTCAGTCAAGAAGGAGTTAAGAGTGAAACAAATTTATTTGAATAGCAGTATAAGGTGATAATTATTTTCCTGCTACAGGAAGCGCCATGTAGAAGCGTTGGGTGGCAATTATTACAATTTTGAGGAGTTAATAATGTTCGACCGCAACGAATGCTGGATTTCAGAGAATTAGCATCCGATGCCACACGATGCATTTTAAATTTTCCCCTCGATGAGGAATGGTTAACGGCAATTATCGCATTCAAACTGACGCTAATTCATTAATTATATTTTAATTATTAGCGAAATGTTGGAAAACCTCGCTAATTCTCGTTTGACGGATTGTAATAACCAGAGCGAGCGATAAAATAGAATTAAAGTTTCATCAAAACCTCGCGAGACTCATCTTCCCCCCCCCCCTAATTTCCATGAATGGTAGAATAGCGAGCACATTTTATAGATTCAGCCGGAGACTTGACCCGTGAAACACATCGATCTCCAAAATACACGGAGCATCAAACATTCGTGTTCGGGCTAAAATATTTTGCGAGCGCGGAAGTGGGCAAATAACTCGAGAAGATGCGAAGGGAAATACTTTGGAATACTTACCATCAGGTGACGCTCCGCTCTAAATGTCACGGGGTTTACTACCATAAAAATGTTTTATTTGGAGAAAAGCATAGCGGCTTAACAGAGCGCTTTTTAAAGACTATATCTAAAGGAATTCGGTGAGGGCATGAAATTCAATAACTCTGAGTAAATGATAGCAAAAATGATTAGCAACTGAACTCTTGTTTTAATGAATTGACCGTAACTGAGTCAGAAAGCCGGAGAAGTACCGGTCCATGGCAGGACGAATGTGGGCAAAAATCACAGGCGGCCGGTCGATGGGGCGGTTAGTCTGTGAAATATAAATTAATATGAAGACAACTCAGAAAGTACTTTTCGTGTTTACAGAGTTTTCAAGTGTATTTTCAAAGTGACGGGCACCCTTATCTACCATCAAAAAAGAGCATAAATAAATTTTTCGTAGGACAATATTATTAACTAATATCCTTACTACTAAACCATTAAAAGGAACTGTGGGTGATATTACATTACAGTTTATGGTTTAAATCACACCCACCCACAAAATGTAGATACAGCGGAAATATTTCTAAGAAATTTTTCCATCGTAAACCTTGAGGTTTTTAGGCAGCTTAAAGATAAATAATTGATTTTCTGGCGGGAAAGGAAAGGTCAATGTTAATATGACTGTTCAGCAAACCCAAATAATCCCTTCAATTGACGAGCGGCATAAGAAATTACAATCGCTGAAAAATTTATTAGTCATGAGCGGCCAAAAACAATTTTGCACACACAAGTGAAAAGGAAGTTTGGGCACTCAAAACCATTAACGACCTTGCTAACGCAAACAAAGGAACGTTCGACGAGACGGTGGTTGAGAAGAGCAATCCATATCTCTACGTATTTGGATCATAAAACAAGGTTTCTGAAATGAGTTTCTATAGGGGTGCTCCTGATTGTCTGTTGACGCTACCTCAGCGACGTTATCTCCGATGATATTCCCCTTATTTTATCAAGGGTTATTCGTGCCACCATCAAGCAAACAAGCAGTTTAGCCACATGTAGCAATCATTGGGGTTTAATATGTTTCCGATGCTCCACAAGCGGTGTCCGTTTGGCCAAAATCATTAGAGCATAATGATCACCATAACGTTGTTTACCTCGAGATTTAAAATGGCAATACTCACTTGAGATAACAGTTTCAGATGGCAGCTTCATAATCGCGGAGAGAGTAAATCTCTAAGAGTCAGCGTTATAGCAATTCCTAATGAAAGCATATAGTCACATAGCCTACGCCAATAGAATTCCCATAAAATAGTTAGCTCATCATAAGAATATGGTAACAAAAATCGTTAGCCTATGTGATGGATTTATGAACTTTCACAAAATTGTCCTTCATCGGAAGAAAAATTAGATCAAAAGAAAATTTACCATTGGAGAACTCTCAAGAGGTAAATTATGACACATTTAAGTCTAAATAAAGGCAATTTTATTCTTTCCAAAGGTTCTAAGCCTAATTTTACAAACATTAAAATTAGTCATTTGACTATATATGACACAAATCTTCAGATAATATTATTTTATTAATGAGTTTAATTAGTTATTGAGTCTACGTTTCATTACGTTTGTTTTTTTGATTACGTTACGCTTGAGATTGAGTTGAGAGTTAAAATTGGCAGAGAGAAAAAATAAAATCATTGCAGCCCTGCGAAAAGAAGCCTAAAGATAACTGGCCAAGTGGATAAGCGCAGAATCCATCGTCTGTCTACCTAACATCCGGATTAACTCCTCTTTGTTTGCTCCCACTAGCATTATCGGCAGGAATACATCCGATCGTGTGTTTGAGAATCCCTAACGGATTCCCTTCGTGGCCACTGACTTCAGCAAATATTTCTGGTCTCTCCGCTTTTATTTGCCAAATGCCATTATATTATCTGCACACATTTGCACACCCATTATTCACAGGGCTGATGAAGAGTTGGAAAGATTAGGACTAAAACAGTTAATCAAAAGAATATTAATTTATGAGGATTAACATTTTTGCATTGGGATACCTACATGCTGTTCACTTACCACTGGGATCAAAAGAAGTTTTGGCTCTTCAAAGGATTTTATATGGGCTTACTGTAAAAATGATCTGAACAAGCCATTGTATGTCGCATTCGTGGACCTAAGGAAAGCATTCGACCATGTTGAGTGAAACATGATGTTTGGCCTGCTGAAGAAGTCGGAATGGATAATAACGACAGGAGAAAAGTCTAATAAGTATACAGGAAGCACGTTGTCAGCATTCAAATTTGAGAAGGAGCACAAATTGAAGCAAAAGTTAACAAAGGAGTAAGACAAGGATGCAATCTCACTCCAGTACTGTTCAACATGTACTTGGAGGATGCCATAAAAGAAGTACATGAAATCGGAAAGAGTGGTATAAAACTAAACGGAGAAGAAATAAATATGCTCTGCTTCGCAGCCATAGCTGGAAATTACGACGATCTTCAAAGGACATCAAACGTTATTGACCAATAATACCACATGAAAATAAGTAAAAAGAAGACTATTTCCTAATATGCGGAAGAGAAAAGCTGAATGTAGAAGTCACACTAAGAAGAGGGAGATTAGAGCAAGTGGATCCCTTCTCATATCCCAGAAGTGCGATCACGTGGGACGGAAGAAGTAAAGCGGACATCAAGCGGAGTAGAATCCAAGTTAAGATGACGTTCATGGTAAAAAGGTAACTGCTCTGCTCTAAGAGGATAGGGCAAAAATCTAGAGAACAGTATGCGAAAACATTCGTGTGGAGCGTGGCACTCTATGGATCGAAACCATTGGAAAAGCTGACCAGATAAGACTAGAGGCCTTCGAAACCTGGTGCGGGAGGAGGATGCTGAAGATAAAATGGACGGACAAAATAATATATAGGGAAGTTTACAGATGAGTAGAAGAGGAAAGGACCATATGGAACAGAGATGCAGCAGAGATATGGGCATGCAGAAAAGAAGAACCCAATGGATTGGATACACTCTACGGCACAATGGGTTTGCGATGAACATAAAAAATGAGGACAAATTCCCGAGAGGAATACCCATGAATGATTTTATGACCAAATAAAGAGGAAAATACATTTAAAAATCTACCAGAAAGTAGCTAATAATCAAGTAGCTCAAACTATATCTCATCAAATCATTGGTTATGAGACTGCGAAATAAAAATTACGCTGTGTAAGAAATCTGAAACCAGTGAAAAAGAATAATTGCTAAAGAAGTTAAAAAATATTTATTTTGGAAGTGTGTTGATTACTGTGTGTGTGCAAACTAGTGACTTTTATATACTCACTTGAAAAATTTGGCCACTATAGCACCCGACTATCCTCTTTTCATTGCCCTCTCTTACTATACGATTGAGAATCCATACATACATACATGCATTCATACCCATCACGCCGTTCCCTTCCGGGGTAGGCACAGTCAAAATGTTTCACTCATTCATACATAACTGTACACCTAACTATGCTTCAATAATTTCCTCCATACAGACCTATCCTTGCAAACCTCTTTTGCCTCATTTACCCCCATACACTGTTTCATACACGCCCTCCTGTTTTTAAGACTCCTAATATTCCTCCTCTTAAGAATTTCCTCAACCACATTCAGCCACAACTTTCTCGGCCTACTCTACCTCTCACACCATTCATTCTACCATCATATATCTGTTTCGTTATTCGACTCTCATCCATTCTCTCAACATGGCCAAACAAACGAAGCACACTCCTTTCATACACGTCCATTACTGGAGCATTTAACCCACATTCATTAATGACCCACTCATTCCTGGCCCTATCCATCCTACTTTTGCCACAAATACTCCTCAGATAACTCAAACCCACGGCGGCTAGTCTACTCTTATGTCTATCCTGACATACCCATATTTTACTACCATGTAGCCAAGTGGGAAGAAGTACACTTTTGTACATGACAATTTTCGCTTCCTTAGACAAGCACTCATTCCTTGATATGCTCCACATGCTACCTACCACTTCCATTCCAGCATTCGCACGTCTTTTTATCTCCTCATCCATTCTTCCACCTTTCACATACATCTAACCTTAGTACACATAATCATCTCCCTGTTCAATTACTTCACCATTCGCCCTCATCTTACAGTTATTCTCCCCATTCTCCTTATCAAAAACTACTACGTTAGTTTTGCACGCATTTACCTTCAATTCCATTCTCTCCATTGATTCACTAAACTTATCTAGGAGATTCTGTAATCCCTGTTGACTGTCTGAGTTCAAAACAGCATCATCCGCATATAGAAGAACTAGCAAGTTTACCTTTCCAATCAAAACACCGTCGTTTTCACTACATGCGTCTCTATAACATTTATCCATAAAAACATTAACCAGCCATGGTGACATTACGCATCCTCGCTTTACACCCCGATTAATTACAAACCAATCACTCAGAACCCCGTTAGCTCTTACACTTGCCTTACTATTGTCATACATCGTCTTCATAACATTCAATAACTGCCCATTCACTCCATAGTCTCTCAAAACCTTCCACAACTTCTTTCTGTTTACTCTGTATTATGCCTTCTCTAAATCGACAAACGCACAGTACACTTTCTTTCGGACACTCATATATTTTTCTATCATTTTGCTGAAGTGTAAAAAGCTGGTCACTACAACCTCTCCCAGGCATAAACCCGCACTGCACACCCTATATTTTGTCGGAAGTAATATTCCTCACTCTTTTAATTAATATTTAACTGAACACTTTTCCCGGGATACTCAATAAACTAATGGCCCGATAATTATTACATTCTATCTTTCCTCCCTTCCCTTTGTACAAAGGAAGAATGATAGCATTCTTCCAATTTGCTGGAACAACAGAAACCTGTAAGCATAAATTATATAGTTCACGCAGTCTACAAATTAGTAATTTACACCCACATTTCAACATTTCACTGGATATCCCATCTATGCCTGCAGCCTTTCCATTTTTTAATATTTTTTTCCCATCGTGGTTTCGGCTGTCCGAGGCAACATTGAGTATGCAAGGTTACCAGCCTTCGCAGTACCCGCACCACGAGCAACTTTCCCTGCTAACGGTTACGGCGCTCTTGGTCAGTTTTGGCAGATTTTCGCCAGTATGCCACAAGAGAAACCAAAGCATAGTAATACCCTAGGCCCGCTTTCCCTATTCTGCTCAAGCTAGGATCCCTTCTCCTGATTATATTTCAGTATATCCTCTCCCATTTACACCCCCCAACTATAATGTGCCTGGCAGTTACACAGTTTAATTTTTCCAATATTTTCCATATCTGATAGCATCTATTCCGTAAATATACATCATAAATCCACTGAATATTTCTGCTCTTCTTTGACAAGTAAATAAGAAAATAATACATGAAGACGGCAAAAACCAGAACATGGGAAAACATACCATTTAAACACAATATTTTTCTCAGTTTACACACGAAATGTTGCTTCTTTGTCTCCCAAGATTTACTCTTTCCGGATAAATCCAAGAAGTAGGAAAAAATTGTATAGAAGTAACTATGCACAGAATATGCTTGCCTCGTTTATTAAGAACTTATATCTAAAGCCAATATATGTTTTGATGTTCATAAAATAATTTTTGTTAAACATGATTTAAAAAAGACGAATCAGTGCTCCACTCCTTTAGTTCCTAATAATCGGCCATGGTTGATTCAACCAGGGATAATAACATTTTATAGTGCTAAATCCATGATCGATTTTTAGGAATTAAAGGTGTAAAATATATCCTACTCTTTTCATTTATCACGCTAAAAATGTAATATGTATCATCAAAAAGCAATTCCACCAAGAGGTAATGAGGACTTCCTTGAATTATTTCTAATTTATTTGAAATGAAATGGCTCTTTAAATGTAGATATCACCACATTCCGTACTGAAATATTTGTTCAGTCTCGGACATTCGTAGATTTTGAAATATAAAAACATCCCGGAAATCAGTGGAGCCTATTTTAATTTTAGCGGTAATCAATGATCCAAAAAAAAACACCGGAACAACGAGATGCGGAGGCCATTCCGACGTAACAAGTCATCGCCGTTTTCCACCGCGATTACCCGATTCCCCCCGTCAGAGTAAGATGGAAGAGATGAATATGGAAATTAATTTCAAAAATCCACAAACACGGCCAAGGAGAACATGAGATTGCTCACGAATATTTTATGTCGGAGAAGCGGACAAAATAGAAGAAAAAAAACACGCGACGCGGTCATGTACATCGCAACGCCCCCTCCCGGTTTTTTCTCCTAAATATTCCCCGTGTTTGTCATTTCCAAAAATGAATAAAAAAATTTCTGTTTGTCGATCCCCTTTTGCATCCCTTCTGCTTCCTGCCGCTAACGGGTCCCCGCCCCTGCAACAGCGCCGTCGACGGAAGGGAAATAAAGCACTTTTTCATGGAGTCCTCAAGTCTGGAAACGCATATTTGACCGACCCATCCGCCGCTTCGACATAACGCCCGGCTTCCCCTTCTACACCACAGTTGCATGCACATCGCTTCCCCGGGAAAAAAATTTTTAAACCCTCCTCCCTTTTCTCTGCTCTTCTGTCCTTTCTCTCGGCCACCCGAAAGCGCTTGAAACCCCCTCTGCCGTCGGAAAACGGGAGTGAAACGAGCCCGAACCGACCTTCTCCGACCTCAGCAATCCTCTCTGCTATGGTCTAACCCAACATCCATCCTTTTTGCAAGGATAGTTCGATATTGCAATGCTTTGACGACGATATTCGGTAGCCACCCTTCTATTGACGTCGAGCCAGACATATCTTGCCGGAAGACTACAATGTAGTGGTATTTTATTTGAAGTGCTTCTACGGCCCAGGCAGTTTTGCAACTAATTTTTGCCACTGGAAGACTACGGCAAAAGCACGAGGACGAAAACTTAACCCTCAAAATTAAAACCGAGCCCAACCATACTTGACTTCGGAGACTGATCGGGAACCGCTTTTTTTCATCGTGGCAGGCCATTTCCCAGCTATAATGAAACATTTAACACAAAAATTTTACGTGTAGAGACAAAATTGGAATCGCCATCCGAAATAAGTTTCAACTTCCGGAAAACTGGTAAAATACTTTTAAATCGTCTATTACAAATAAAAAAAGCTGAAATCCATTGTTTAAAAAATATTATCTTTGAGAGAAAATTGAAGAATACGCTTGCGTGTGTGAGCTCGAGTACTACCTGAACACGGGATAGAATCAACTAAATGAAGATTTAACCCTTCAGCTGCGGCAGCTAGATCGCAAATCTTCCACTGTGGGCGGGATATATTCGAAGGAGGCCAAACCCTCTTTCCCGCTGTGAGGGACAGAGCAGGTATAAGACCCTTGCAATCCCCTCCCGACCCTTTTCCCGAGGTTCCGCGGACAGGGCCGCACCCAAATGACAGATTTGTGGAACATCAGTTAATTTGGCCAAACTTTTTAATCGGCGAAAATCTACAAGACAGGTATTTGGTATTATATGAAGATTGTTTCCTAATTTACTGTTTAATTTGTTACCAAACGCTAAGGAAATCCTTTGATTTTTTACCCACATTGCGCTCTGGTAAGACTATCAGAACGCATTTAGAGCATAATAGGAAGAAAGTTTAGCAGCTCATGGCAACGGAATGCGACCGCTAACGAGCGAGGAAGGGACTCGTTCGGGTAGGAAATGAGGATTGCCAATTGTCCCCCTCAAGGAAGAAAGAGTTTGGGCCATAAAGCTAAGATGGGGCTCCGGGAGCAGGTAAGAAGAGAGGATGAAACATACAAGTACATTTTTCCCGCAGTTGCCCGTACACACGTACAAGTACGTTCCCCGCAGCTGAAGGGTTAACTGTAAAACTCAAAATTTTCAGAAATATTTCAATTTGTTATCGATGAAAACAAATTTACCAATTTTTTATGAGTAGGTATGTATGTTTATAGGCTTGATTGGGTTTATGAATCATAACATGATGAATCACGCTTAAGAGATTCTAGATCTCCAATTGTTTCACTATTCTCTGATCTTGAGGAGACAAATGGCTTAAAGGGAGTCTTCCCCAATGGAATTGAAGCAATTGAGATATGAACCACAAGTGAGTCACGTCACAGCTAAATTAAAAGCAAATAAAAAATAGAAATAAGCCAGATTAAAAATGCATTGACGAAATAACTGTGCCTAATTCACTACAAGTAAGTCAAAAGACACATTTCATTATAATCGTGAATGTAAATTAACACCAGAACAATTTTTCGTAAATGAAAGTGAATTGTTACTACAAGGAGCATGAGCTCCGAAAGACGATTAATCTTTTCATAGAGTCTGGGAAAAAATTAACTACATACTTGAAGTTATTTAGCCTCGTCCATTGTTCTCTCATCTCATGATATATCAAATCCATGTCTCTTAAACTAGATATCAAAACTTGTACACTTTTACGTGATTAGAATCGTAATTTCTGCAAACCGCTAAAATGTGGGTACGTGAACTTCTCTTTCCTATATGGTAAACACCTTTTCGCATTTAATCCCTCTCTCTTCCTCTAAACCTAGTCGACGGTAATCTTATTTTATCTACATCTACATCTACATCTACGTAATACCCTGCGAGCCACCACGAGGGTGTGTGGCAGGGGGTGAAGATCACCAAACATGCACTATTGCCATGTAAGCAGGATATATAATGTAGACATGCTAGAAAATAGGGTCATAGTTTATTAGTTACTACAGTAGATTATTAGTTATTGCAAGTAATTGCAGTAGTTATTACAATAGAATATTAGTTACTACGGTATAGTACAGGTTAAAATCTACATAATAAGGAAGGGATTATTGGTAGTTATTACATGCATCATGCACTACAGACTATTCTAATTATGTTTCACCTACCTATCCCTTTTGCTACGTTGCCTATTGTTCTCTCTTATGGTGCGCGGGAAAAATGACATTTTATATCTATCGGTACGACAATCCGTCTCTCTAATTTTGTTAATATGGTCAAACCTAGCATAATACGCAGGGGTTCTTAATATATATCTAACGTCATCTGTGAACAAATCGGTTTCGAATTTACTTACAAGGTTTAACCTAAATTTTAACCTGCGTTCTGATAGTAATTCCCATCCTAGTTCTTCTATTAAACTCGTAACACTAATACAATTATCATAACGACATTTAACAAACCTAGCAGATCTCCTTTGCACGCGCTCTAATTCTTTTATCATACCTTCCTCGTAGGGATCCCATATACTAGCGGCATATTCTAAATGAGGCCTGACAAGTGTAAAATAGCTTCTTTCTCGGACTCTCTCATCGCATTTGCCTAGAACCCTTTTTACGAATCCTAATCTACGGTTTGCTACACTAGTTATTTCCCTGATGTGTTTCCCCCATGACATGTCTTCACTGATGGTGACGCCTAAGTATTTAATAGCTAATTATTTATCATGAAATTCAGAGTATTTGGATCTGATGCAATGCTAAGAACCTATTCCGTTGCAAATGAAAGGGATTGGGAATTAATGCAATACTATTATTCATTCAATCAATCGGCATCATGAGACATTTTATCTTATACTCTAATATATAATAATAATACCACCATACAATTATAATTGATGAATAACATTAATGAAAACAACACCTGATTCGGAAAACTGACCTTTGCCCTATTTACATTTTCTCTCCTTTCTATACATTAATCCTACGTCGGCAACCCTTTCATTTTACGTAAATATCTCTCAAACACTTATAAAGAATGCAATGTGATACAATACGTGACATTTTGCATTCAAAACATTAAGTTTTCAAGCAATTTCCTATATTAATGCAATAGATTTTTGTGACAGTAGTGTACTAATTGTATTGATGGACTAGAAGAAATGATATTCATTGAAAATATTGCGAAAACATTGGTCCCATTTCCAACACTTGTACTTAGTTATACAAATGTTTAAAGATAACTCAATGGATCTCTGTTCATCTCTGATATTGGGAAGAACGCAAAAAAAAATTTTCCTAAATTGCCTAAATCATCAACATAATTATAAGCATGTATCACAGAGATGGCAGTGATATCTGGCGGCTATCATTTAATATTCCAGTTGCCTCCGCGATTTGCAGATTGAGACACTACTACTTCAATATATATTTGGCTGCCCTACAAAAGGCGAGGAAAATACGCGAACCTCATGACGAGGTTCCAAAATGTTAGGCGATTAATTCTAACCAAATGCTGTATTTGCAAGGGCCACTTTGCAAGACTCTTACGAACATTCAATGAGCAATTAAATCTACATCTACGTCATACCCTGCAAGCCACCCAAAAGGTGTGTGGTCGGGGGTGCTTCCACACCAGGCATGCATGATTTAAATTACGAGAGCAATAGTACTATTTTGTGAGGTATTTAAGGCAATAACAGAATAACTGAAACTAGTACCTGAATTCTCATCACTTTCATGATCGATAAATACATCCTGACAAGAGATATAAAAAGACTTACATTGGATTCATAATATCAAGTGATATACGAGTTTAAGAGGACGAAGATGTTCTCGATTGAAAGGAGGAAGTTACCATTGTTGCCTTTTTTTCAACAATTTAAATACCTGTTTAAATGAGATTTTCTCAGGAACTCAACCAACAGTGGCTTTCACGATATACTAAATGGTACTCAGTTGCAAGGCATGTAATATAGAGAATACTATAAAACAAATTCGCTGAGAATAGTTGTAATATTTCAATATTTCGAGTCCTTTTTCTTTTCTAACAGCGCGAAGAATTTCTTCAGCAAAGTGTAACGATTCAGTGCCTTAGTAGTTAAGATTTACGGTACTAACTACCATGTCCATACCATAATAACCTTCTATTTGGATTATTTTCCATCCACTCAAGAAGGAATTGAAAATTTTACGCGTACCATTTACAAGCATACGTCAATCAAAACTCGGGGGTTGAGGCCTTCATAACTCAGTGGCTTCGCTTGGCCCTTTCAATGCATATCACAAGGCCTTTCAATCCTGGAAGACAGAATTCCAATTCTGGAAGAAGCGTGGCCTTTTTTTAGGAATTCAATCTCAACATGGGTGCCGAGTAAAAAAGCACTCGCATTGTGGTACTCCTTCATTCGGATGGGACGTTAAACTGAGGTCCCGTTGACTCATTTCGTTCAGAACCGGATAATAACTCAGGGACAAATAACATAGAATTGCCAACCGATAAACCTAACGTGAGTGCCACAAATGAACATTGCTCCACGTCACCTCCTCAAATAACAAACGACGGACGATCAATTAGAATACGATTCATTCTTTTACATCTACATCTACATAATACCCTGCGAGCCACCACGAGGGTGTGTGGCAGGGGGTGAAGATCACCAAACATGCACTATTGCCATGCAAGTAGGATATTTAAGGGAGGCATGCTAGAGAACAGGGTAACATGCAGCTAGGTGGTTAGTATCTACATAATAAGAAAGGGATTATTGGTTGTTATTACACGCATCATGCACTACAGACTACTCTAACTATATTTCACCTACCTATCCCTTTGCTACGCTGCCTATTGTTCTCTCTTATAGTACGCGGGGAAAATGACATTTTAAATCTATCGGTACGACAATCTATCTCTCTAATCTTGTTAATATGATCAAACCTAGCATAATACGCAGGGGTTCTCAATATATATCTAACTTCGTCTGTGAACAAATCGGTTTCGAATTTACTTAAAAGGTTTAACCTATATTTTTACCTGCGTTCTGATAGTAATTCCCATCCTAGTTCTTCCATTAAATTCTTTAACTTTTAAGGAGCGTAGTTACACTACCACGATCTTTTAAAACCGTAGCACGACTATTTGCCTACAGTTTTTGACAAAAATACCAGTAACAACCAAAAAGCAGTTGACATTGATGGAATTTCTAGGAAATGACTGAAAAGTATCGAGCACGGTACCGACCGAGACCGATTACCGGACCAAGCACGGTAATGAATAACAGACCACACGAATTATAGATCACCTGTACCGTTTATAGCACTTGGTAAATGCTAGCACAAACAAATGGACTGTTGATAAATGAAGATAAGTGATTTGAGCAAGTCTTCCAAGAAAATAAACCCAGCATTCCTCAACGAACTTCAACTACACCAATAAACGTGGACCCTTCGATACACACTCATTAGCGACACTATATTAACCTGAGGACGAGTTCCTCCAAATCTAATATCGCTTCTCTCTTGATAGACCCCACTTAGAATACACTCCAAGTGTATCGGATCCTCATGAGGTAGGCTGAAACAGAGCTTGAACGCGCGCAAAGAAGATACGCAAGATAGGTGAGAGGCAGTTATGGTAGTCTAGTTAGTGTTACTGACCTCTAGCAACAACTTGGATGGGAATCGCTTTTAAAACGTCAATTGAAAAATAGACTCAATCTTTTACGTTAGTTCAAAGGCTAATTATTTTCTGCGGAAGTTATCAATATCTTACGAACTCCAACAAACGACAGAAGATGTGACCATGAGAATAAAATAGATTGCAGAACAGAGAGGTATAAAATGTCGATCGATAAGAGACTATAATGACTTCGATTTGACCTTGAAGTAGGTTGGTTGGCAGGTAGTGTAGCTGATTTATTCATATGAGAGGAGCTAGGTTTGTAAAGCGATGCTATGATAAGTTTACTAGTGTGTCTGAATTGTTAGAAGAATTGGAATGGGGATCGCTATCACAGCGTAGATTAAATTATAGGCTTAACCCCTTAGCTAAATTTCAGGAAAAACATTTCTGTGATGACGTAAAAAATACTATTAACCCCCTCGTAATACGGCATAATAGATCGCGCCAGTAAAATTCGAGAGCTAGATTGTAGAATCGATAGGTAAAAAATATCATTTTTTTTCCGCGTACCATTCGGGACCATAACAGCTGTGATCGTCGTCATGAATAGTGCAAATTGTGACATTAGCTAGACTATAGACCTATTTCGTTATATTTTTTACGTTCTTATTTATGCATGATGTAAATATTGATGTTCTCATTTATGCATGATAATTTGAATCTGTAGTAGTAGTCCTTGTACCCCTTGCATAATGGAACGATTGACGATAGAGTGTTTCTTGGTTAGTAGATTTTAATGAGCGCGTTGCATGTGTGGTAAGCTGGTTTCAATGTAGTTTCGGTGTTCTGCCGTATAATTCATGCATGCCTGGTGTGGAAGCACCCCCTGCCACACACCCTTTGGGTGGCTTGCAGGGTATGACGCAGATGTAGATGTAGATATGCCCCCTAATGCATGTTTCTAAATCTTCCAAGTAGTACAAGCACCATGTTTTGCATGTTTCCTGCATGACTCGTGTCACGTTTGTATATTTACACTATGTATTATTTTAGAAGTTTCTGTAGCATTTGTAGCATACCGATAGCGCGGTGCTTGTTGTCGAAAGTAAATTTATTCACTCTAGTTCATGTAGATGATAAGTGACCTCCTGCCAAACACTCTTGTCGTAGATTACAGGGTAATAAGTAGATGTAGATGTAAGATCTAGCACAAACAGCTGGGCGGTAATTGTGGGTGTAAAGTGTAAGTGTGGGCGGTAAATTAACGGAGGTAAGTGATTTGAGAAAGTCTGCCTAAACAATAAACCCAGCGTTCCTCCACGAATATTACCTACACCAATCAATGTGGACCTCTCGATCTCCATAGACTAATTAGCGATACATAAATAACACAGGAATTACAAGAATAAGATTAAGGAAATAGAATGCAGAACCCATGGATATAAAATGTCATTTTTTCCATGTGCAATAAGGGACCATAATCATTTCGATAGATCAGTTCTAGAATACTGAATAGGTTAAATAGTACTAGGTTTTTTCAGTAATGATAAATTTCAAAACATGAATTTTACATTCTAACACCCTGCATGCAATCTCTGGCATGATATACTCTTGCATGCTTTAGTATCTAGTAGTACTATTTATTTGTCGCATTAATAATACTAACCAATACATATATCTTGAGTTGTGTACTGCATGGTAGCATGTTCTCCCACGTATCACTCTCCTGGTTTCTGGTCAGAATGCGTACCGTTGTCCTGACTGCTTTTGACCTGCGCCTGGCAATCGGGGGTACGTACGCGGTTCTGATTTGAACTGAGATGAGCGCTGCATGCCGGGTGTGGAATTACCCCGTGCCACACAACCTACTGGTGGCTTGCACGGTATTTCGTAGAAGTAGCTGTAGATAAACATGACGATGAGTCACTCCAAGTCTAACATCGCTCCTTCCGTCCCTTCCTCTCTAAAAATCCCATCCCTTACCTCAGCAGAGATACAAAATATCTCCAGCACTTGCGAAATCTCCACCCTTGGCCATTGTCCCTCACGTCCCTCAGCCCCAACCTCTTTCCTTCCCTTACTCACTCTCATTCCCGCATTTCCCATCGTCCCCCCTCTGCCCCCCCACCCTATACTCCACAGACCACTCCCATTCTACGTCACAGCCCTCGGAGAGCATGCAAACTCCCTCACACACACAATCGCGGATCCGCACGCACAAACACAAGCACGAACTAACCCGTAGACACTCGAACGCACGGCCCACTAGCCAAGGCCCATTCATTTCGGCTCTGTGATTAAAAGGCAGTGCAAACAAACGCGCGGTGGGGAGGCGGAGAACAGAGGGAGGAGGGAGGCTTGCGCGAGATGGGGGGGGGGGGATTTTCAGCAAGACGAACTGGAGGAGCCCCCCCTTTCCCCGGTCCCCCCCCGTCCACCTCCTCCTCCCTCGGGGTGCCGGGCAGCGAGGCACGGGGCGGGAGCAGGGTACAGTTTTGGTGAGTGCTCGGCGGGGGGGGGGGGGGGAGGGGGGGGGGGGGGAAAGGGAGTATACAAGGGTTTGGCGACTCTCGTGGAGTGGGGAGTGTGCATAAAGGGGGAGAGAGTTGAATGGGGGGCGGGCCAGGGTTTCACGAGGAGAGGAAATGAAGGCGGGCAGACGCGATGAAGGGTGGGCGAGAGGAAGTGGCGAGTGAAATGAGGGGAAGTACGGAGAGCGGACAAGTGTGAAAAGGGACCCGGAGAGAGTTTGAAGAGCAAGGGGCTCCGCGAGAGCAGCGCGTTGTAGTGATGCATCCACTACGATGTGTATGTGGTGCTCGCTGGTGATATCGACATGCCACTTCGAATCGAGACAAAGTCGATATATCGATCATAAATACACAACATCTACATCTACATCTACGACATACCCTGCAAGCCAACCAAAGGGTGTGTGGCACGGGGTGCTTTCGCACCAGGCATGCATGAATGATATGGTAGAACACCGACATTACATTAAAAACCCGCGTACCACACATGCAAAGCGCCAATTACAAATCTAATACCCAAGAAACATTGTATCTCCAGTCGTTCTAACATGCAAGGGATACAAAGACTACTACTACAGATTCAAAATATCATGCATAAATAAGAACATCATTATTTACATCATGCATAAATAAGAAAGAGGAGAATATAATGAGAAAGATTAACTGCCTGCCTATTGTCAATACTCGAACTATTCATGACGACGATCACAGCTGTTATGGTCCCGAATGGTACGCGGAAAAAATGACATTTTATACCTATCGGTTCTACAATCTAGCTCTCTAATTTTATTGGCGCGATCTAATCTGCCGTAGTACGAAGGGGTTAGTAGTATGTTTTTCACGTCGTCAGTAAAATGATTTTCCTGAAATTTAGTTAGGAGGTTAAGCCTATAATTAAATCTACGCTGTGATAGCGATTCCCAAACTAATTCTTCTAACAGTCCAGACACATTGGCCAACTTATCGTAGCATCGTTTCACAAACCTAGCTCCTCTTCGCTGTACGCGATCTAACTCTGATATCAACCCCGTTTCGTATGGATGGATTAATTGGATTGGATTTTTTGGGGAGGCGACCGACATTTAAGGCCATTTGCGTCAACGGGGATAGGTAAGGGAGGACGGGTAGAGAGAAACCCGGCGTCGGCATTAGCCTGCTCTTAACGAAAGGCGCCAAGGAGACCAAGGTTTAATGTCTCATCCAACAGACAGAGTACTGTACTTGAAGTGCCCTCCACAAGACACTCAAGAAGGGATCGGGTTTCCTCTGAAAAACATCTTCCTCTGCAGGGATTTGAACCCTGGCCGTCCGTATGGTTAGCCAGTATTCTAGCCATCACACCAACCCGATCACCCTATACATTGGTTCTATATGATTCGTGAAATCTATATACATACATCTTCGTCTACATACTACCCTGCGAGCCACCACATGGGCGTGTGGCAGGGGTTTTGATAGGCGAAATGGTGACGAGTATAATTGGCATGTATTTAGTGGAGCTCAGTTTCTATTACGGTCACTTATTGTGCGCGGAAAGAACCAGATTTTGCACCTATCTGTTCGTCATGTCCCTTATTCTATCGTTTCTGTCAGACCGAGAGATGTAGTAGGGCGTCATGATAATATGCTCCGTGTCGCTCTGAAACACAAGAGTTCTGAATTTGACAAAAACCTGAAGCCTATGACCCTATTTTCTAGCATGTCTACATTATATATCCTACTTACTTGGCAATAGTGCATGTTTGGTGATCTTCACCCCCTGCCACACACCCTCGTGGTGGCTCGAAGGGTATTACGTAGATGTAGATGTAGATGAAGCCTAGCGTGTAGTCTCAGAGTCTCTAGGGGCTCCCACATTGATCCCTTAAAAAGTTGTGAGACACTAAATGTTCGCTCGTAGCAGTTTTCAACGAAGAGTGCTGCTTTTCTTTGTATTTTATTAATTTTTTTGGTCAAATCTTTATGACCAGGGTCCCAAATGCTCGCGGCATATTCAAGGTGTGGCATAACAAGAGAGAAGTAGCATCTCTCTTTTACTTTTTACGTCGGTCCATCTGTCCATCTGACTGTCACCCATCATATGGGTGCGATATTGAGATGTTATATCTACCGCGATTGGTGAGCAGGTATATAATACACACAATATCAAAATGCTACTTAAATGCTCGAAAAACTTCGATACATCAATTTCCAATATGCATAAATATTTTTGATCAACTAAACTTAGATAAAGGCACGGTGTCTATAATATTGAGCAGCAATAGGTATGTGACACACTCTTAATATTGAAATTCTACTGTAATACTCGATCGTATCGAGATAATCTACGTACATCTACGTAATACGTCTACATCTTTTATCATACGTCATCTACGTATGACAAAAGAATTAGAGCGCGTGCAAAGGAGATCCGCTAAGTTTGTTAAATGCCGTTATGATAATTGTATAAGTGTTACGAGTTTAATAGAAGATCTAGGATGGGAATTACTATCAGAACGCAGGTTAAAATGTAGGTTAAACCTTTTAAGTAAATTTGAAACCAATTTGTTCACAGATGACGTTAGATATATATTAAGAACCCCTGCGTATTATGCTAGGTTTGATCACATTAACAAGATTAGAGAGATAGATTGTCGTACCGATAGATTTAAAATGTCATTTTTCCCGCGTAGAGTAGTCTGTAGTGCATGATGCATGTAATAACAACCATTAATCCCTTTGTTTTTATGTAGATACTAACCATGTGACCCTATTATCTAGTTTGCCTTCATTAAATATCCTAGTTGCATGTCAATAGTGCATGTCTGGTGATCTTCACCCCCTGCCACACACCCTCGTGGTGGCTCACAGGGTATTACGTAGATGTAGATGTAATACCCTGCGAGCCACCACGAGGGTGTGTTAGTGGGTGAAGATCAATCAAATAATAGGTCATACTATTCGATTGCCATAATCGCCGGTGATATAGAATTAGTAATGTCAACAGAGAGTGCAGTGTATTAGTTGGTTTTATTTTATCTCTAATGCTTGTCTCTTAATCTACCATGCATAACTATAATCATGGCTTGCATGATCCCTGCATGACTCTTGAATCACACTTACGCAGTTGCATTACATATCAATTATATGGTTTCTTTAGCATTGGTAGCATACTTGTAGTGGATTGAATGATGGTCAAAGTTACTTTTACTCCATGGTGCATGTTCTTGATAAATCATCCCCGGCCAAGCACTCTTGACGTGGCTTGCAGGACAATATGAAGGTGTTGATGTAATCCCTTCTTGCGCAGGCTGCCATGTTTCTAAAATATACTTATTTCCTACACAGACGTCGTTATTGAGCCCTATAACAACACCGATAGTTTAAACCTAGTAAGCAACTTATGAGATAAGTACATCACTCATTTGAAAGACTTTTAACCATTAAATTGCCTCGCAAAATCTAGTGACCGCAAAATTTTCACGGAAAGGGTACCACATACGAGGCATAATTTTAAATAGGTATAGTATAGATATATGCATCCAGAGTACGTTTTTATTGAAAAAACTCACAGAAAGGACAATAGCACAACAATCCCTTAACACGCACCATTGCAATGCATTGGGACGGCTCGGGGAGGACAATGTTAAAGGTTTAACCCACACACCATACATTGTACGACTGACGCCAAAAGGGATTGATGAAAGGAGAGGTGGAAGAGGGATGCGAAGCGCAGACGGTGAAACGAAAAGTCGGAAGAGAGCGAGGCAGGCGCTGGACGAACCGAGGGAAAAGAGAGGCGACTGCGAGCGAGTTGAGGGAAACAAAGGATTGAGCGCTTTGGGATGAATTACTAATTACTTCAAGGAAGCGGAAGAAAGAAGCGGGAGCAAGCAGTCAGAAGTGAGAGCGCGGCGCCGTGAACCAAGGCATAAGTGGAGAGATTGGCCGAAAGGGTTCACGGGGAGGAGGAGAAGGAGAAAACAAAACAGAGTTCGGTTACGAATGCATGGATGGCAACGCAATGATGATAATGGAAACAGAAATATGAAATGCGTGAGAGAACGAGATAAGGGGGTTGAACACCAGTGGGATGGGTGGCTGAGATACGGTTGAAAAAAAGGCACAACAAGAGAATATAACCTTCTGAGGGCACAGAACTTCCCGGAAAGCTAACTGAAGATGGAATGACAATTATTATTTCATCTACATCTACATCTACGTAATACCCTGCGAGCCACCACGAGGGTGTGTGGCAGGGGGTGAAGATCACCAAACATGCACTATTGCCATGTAAGTAGGATATATAATGTAGACATGCTAGAAAATAGGGTCATAGTTTATTAGTTACTACAGTAGATTATTAGTTATTGCAAGTAATTGCAGTAGTTATTACAATAGAATATTAGTTACTACGGTATAGTACAGGTTAAAATCTACATAATAAGGAAGGGATTATTGGTAGTTATTACATGCATCATGCACTACAGACTATTCTAACTATGTTTCACCTACCTATCCCTTTTGCTACGTTGCCTATTGTTCTCTCTTATGGTGCGCGGGAAAAATGACATTTTAAATCTATCGGTACGACAATCTATCTCCCTAATTTTGTTAATATGGTCAAACCTAGCATAATACGCAGGGGTTCTTAATATATATCTAACGTCATCTGTGAACAAATCGGTTTCGAATTTACTTAAAAGGTTTAACCTAAATTTTAACCTGCGTTCTGATAGTAATATTTAAGTAATCTACCGGTAAAGGTAGGTTCTACGATGTTATTTCTTTATTTATTTTATTTTAACCATGCCCACTTCCAGTTCAATAATGATCAATAACCAGTAATCACTAAAGAGGAACAAACTTCATTTTTCTTAACTCGCGATTTTGAATAATACTCAGTAGTTTTCATTAGCGTTTTACACCTAAAATGCAAATACCTGATGAAAGTAATGACCTTTGCTAACAGCATTGAGCGCGGATCTGCGATGTTAATTTTTTAATTTTAACCATGTTCATTGTCAGTTCAATAATTATCAATAACCGGTAATTACTAAAAAGGAAGAAACACAATCTTTCAAAACTCGCGATATTGAGTAATACTTAGGACGCGGTATTTCTTATTTGCGCCTTACGTCTAAAACACAGTGTAGCAATATAAATATTATTTCAATAATCTACCGGTTAAGGTAGGTTTTGTTGAATGTCAGAGAATCTCTGCCCAGTTTTCGACACATTCAGGGGCCTAACTCCCTCTAGTATATCCTTTTTCACCTCAGCATACAATCTACTCTTCTTCATCCCGTATATGAAACCTATTTCCTTTCTTCCCCTATCCCGCTTGCCCAACATTCTTCCCTCTATCACATTCTTGAACAACCCATCGCCCCTTATTACATCCTCCAGCCATCTACCCTGCCTATCCCAGATTTCAATCAGAAGTTTCCTATCCTCATCCACTATCCTGTTCTCGTCTTCCTATCAGGGGGTTTATGTTTCTGCACCAAGCAACGCAACGCTCAATATCCACCTCTTCACCAGCCTCCTCTTTACATCCAGTAATAGTTGACTCTGGTTAGGTAATCAACCGATCAAGTGAAACGATAGCTAGTGACAAAACAATCAATCATAAAAAATGAATGAACAATAATTTACCTATTCATTTTAATCAAATAATCCGGTTATGATAGTCTCGCTAAGTGTTACTGACCTCTTGCAATGACTAGGACAGGAATCGTTTTCAGACCGTCGATTGAAAATTATACTTATTATTTTATATTCATTTAAAACCAATTTATTTTATGACGAAATTATCAATATCTTACGAAATTTGGCATTCTACGGTACATCTACATCTACACATCTACGTAATACCCTGCGAGCCACCACGAGGGTGTGTGGCAGGGGGTGAAGATCACCAAACATGCACTATTGCCATGTAAGTAGGATATATAATGTAGACATGCTAGAAAATAGGGTCATAGTTTATTAGTTACTACAGTAGATTATTAGTTATTGCAAGTAATTGCAGTAGTTATTACAATAGAATATTAGTTACTACGGTATAGTACAGGTTAAAATCTACATAATAAGGAAGGGATTATTGGTAGTTATTACATGCATCATGCACTACAGACTATTCTAACTATGTTTCACCTACCTATCCCTTTTGCTACGTGCCTATTGTTCTCTCTTATGGTACGCGGGTATTGTTCTCTCTTATGGTACGGTAGATCAGATTATGAGAATAAAATAAAAGAAATAGGTTGCAGAACAGAAAGGTATAAAATGTCGTTTTTCCCGCGATCGATAAGACACCATAATGTCTGCGTTATAACTTTTATGTAGGTTAGTTGACAGGTAGTGTAGCTGATTAATTCATATACCTACCACCTGAAACATGTTTCTAAATCTCCCAAGTAGAGCTAACACCATATTTTGCAAGTTCCCTGCATGACTGAGTGACGTTTAAATTGTTTCATTAAAGATTTCTTTAGTAGTTTCTGTAACATTTATAGTATACCCATGTTGATGAAAGTTAATTACTTCACTCTAGTTTATGTCGGTGATAATTCACCCCCTGCCATACACCCTTGTGGAGGCTAGCAGGGTAATATATGGATGTAGATGCACGAAAAATACAAATAGCATAGTTATTTCAAACCATAATTAATTATCATACATATTTCTAACACCAACTCAATATCATTTTTGAAGTATTTATGTATTGAGGAAACTATGGTTGTTAATGATATTTTATAATGATGATAATAATAAGAAATGGAAAATACTTAGCTACCGCTTTTATTAAATTGTTTTGTTTTCGCAAAATTCGGCCTAAATTTGTCTCTTCACAACCTATTCCTCGAATTCTAAAAAGAGCTGTCAAAATACATAATTAGCGAAGAATAAAAGGAATTCCTGTTCTTAAAGAACCTTCAATAGGTTGACCTCTATAGCATGCATAACTCTGCAATTGGTAAACAAAAATTAAGCAGTTTACTGCTCGAAATATATTCAGCATTCCCAGGGTTAATAAAGCTTAAAAATAATCAAACTGAAGATGGTCAGTTCAAAAATAAAAAAAAGTTTACCGGTACATAAACTCATGACCAATGCCCCCAATCGATATATCTTGTAGCGGAATCGTATCCTTACTAAGTAACATTAGCCCGAACAAGTCCTCAGGTCCTGATGAAATTCCAGCTCGTGTTTATAAAGAATTAGCTCTCGAAATGGCTCCGTATCTTAAAGTAATATTTAACAAATCCCTCGAAGAACACGCGGTTCCCAAAGACTGGAAGATAGCAAACGTGACCCCAATTTATAAAAGCGGAGATAGGGAACAGCCATGTAATTATAGACCAATATCATTAACGTCACTATCATGTAAAATTATAGAGCATATAATAGTTACATCAATAATGGGACACCTCGACAGCCAGGATTTATTAATAACAAACCAGCATGGGTTCAGAAAAGGACGGTCTTGCGAAACTCAATTAGGTCTTTTTGTTCACGATATTTTAGTTTCCGGAGAAGGTAACGTACAGGTAGATGCAGCGTTTCTTGACTTTAGAAAAGCTTTTGACAAGGTTCCCCAATGTAAGTTACTCGCGAAGTTAGCATCATACGGAATAGACAGTAATATAGTAGGCTGGGTAGGAGATTTCTTACATGAACGCGTTCAAAGGGTGGTATTAGATGGTGTCAGCTCAGGCGAAGTAAAAGTTACATCGGGTGTTCCCCAGGGAAGCGTGATAGGCCCAATTTTATTTCTTCTGTACGTAAACGACTTGAATAGTGTAGTAAAAAATAGCAAGCTCCGTCTTTTTGCCGATGATGCAGTAGTGTACAAGGAAATTAGAAATGAAAAGGACAGGAATTCTTGAGCTGAGGATTTAGATGCGATTGATGATTGGTGTGATAGATGGCAGCTAGAATTAAATTGGAAGAAATGCGCGATTATGAATTTTTGGAAAAAGAATGGCCTTCCCCGGAATAATTATAGCATCAAAGAAAACAAAATATGTAACGTAGAATCAATTAAATACTTAGGCGTCACCATCAGTGAAGACATGTCATGGGGGAAACACATCAGGGAAATAACTAGTGTAGCAAACCGTAGATTAGGATTCGTAAAAAGGGTTCTAGGCAAATGCGATGAGAGAGTCCGAGAAAGAAGCTATTTTACACTTGTCAGGCCTCATTTAGAATATGCCGCTAGTATATGGGATCCGTACGAGGAAGGTATGATAAAAGAGTTAGAGCGCGTGCAAAGGAGATCTGCTAGGTTTGTTAAATGCCGTTATGATAATTGTATTAGTGTTACGAGTTTAATAGAAGAACTAGGATGGGAATTATTATCAGAACGCAGGTTAAAATTTAGGTTAAACCTTTTAAGTAAATTCGAAACCGATTTGTTCACAGATGACGTTAGATATATATTAAGAACCCCTGCGTATTATGCTAGGTTTGACCATATTAACAAAATTAGAGAGATAGATTGTCGTACCGATAGATTTAAAATGTCATTTTTCCCGCGTACCATAAGAGAGAACAATAGGCAACGTAGCAAAAGGGATAGGTAGGTGAAACATAGTTAGAATAGTCTGTAGTGCATGATGCATGTAATAACTACCAATAATCCCTTCCTTATTATGTAGATTTTAACCTGTACTATACCGTAGTAACTAATATTCTATTGTAATAACTACTGCAATTACTTTCAATAACTAATAATCTACTGTAGTAACTAATAAACTATGACCCTATTTTCTAGCATGTCTACATTATATATCCTACTTACATGGCAATAGTGCATGTTTGGTGATCTTCACCCCCTGCCACACACCCTCGTGGTGGCTCGCAGGGTATTACGTAGATGTAGATGTAGATGACATTATCACATATTTCATCAAATAAATTCTGTATGGCTATACGGTATATTATTTTATTCACTTCCTGTTTCTACTTTGATAAGAGTACAAAATTACATCAAAAAGGAAAAGAGTATTTTAGTTTGAGGATATTCTGTAGCATATTTTATGTTACGTATTTTATGTTGATTACAACAAGCATAGTTTGTTAAAGAAGACAAAATTATTGTTGAATAGGAAAGATTATACGGTTTTCCGTAGGTGGATGAGGGAAAGAAGTAATAAATTACTCAGCTGAGAAAAAAATTCGGGATAATATAGAGCTGAGTGGGAGAGACTGCAATGCAGGGATATTCATTTGTGCAGAAGTCATCCAACGACAAGTATTCCATTTAGACGACGACGACATTCCAACGACTGTTTCGGTAATGCCGACGTAAAACTAAATCCTAAAGGTAAGGCTGAAGTTACATAAAAATAATTCGTTGTAAACAATAAATATTTTTATAGCAAGAAAACACAACGATAAATATCTATGTGAAAAACTACTCTGCTATTGCCAAGTTTTAAGCTTTCCATATTCCTATGTGCTTAGTTATTTAATATTTATAGCCTCAGTTTTCTTTTCCAAAAGTATCTTGAAATGCTATGGCATGGCGCTCTGTTATTATTAGATATTTATAGCCAATTTCATTTTTAAAAACATGAAACCGATAGGAAGAAATTGCATTTTCTGATGGAAAGTCCATTTATTCCAACACAGCTTAAGGTAAAATATCTATTCAGAAAGCTGAGTAAGAGCTGAAGAGGTGAAATTAAATTGAGGAGTTCATGAAAAAAATGAGATAAAATATTTTTTTCTTTCATCTATAATTTAGTATAACCATTTCTTCATAGGTGGATATAATTATTATATAATTTATTGACGTAAATAAAATGCCTTATCTTGACTTTCGTATTGATTCCCATGCCAAGTTAAAATTGTATCAGAATATATTTTTTTAGATTGGATCTCGACCTGATATTTAAGAAGTCTCCACTGTTTTATGTGGCTATTAGCAAAAGAACCTTCATCTCATCAAATTTCAAGCCCGTAAGGAAACTGAGATGGTCCAATCATTTTTTATGCAACAGAGATCGAATGTATTGATCGCGCCAATAAAATTAGAGAGCTAGGTTGTAGAACCGATAGGTATAAAATGTCATTTTTTTTGCGTACCATTCTGGATCATAACAGCTGTAATCGTCGTCATGATTAGTTCGAATTGTGACAATAGGCAGACAGCAAATCTTTCTCTTTATATTCTCTATGTTCTTATTTATGCATGATGTAAATATTGATGTCCTTATTTATGCATGATATTTTGAATATGTAGTAGTAGTCTTTGTATCCCTTGCATGCTAGAACGATTGACGATTGAATGTTTGTTGGTAATTAGATTTTTAATTGGCGCTTTGCATGTGTGGTACGCGGGTTTCAATGTGATTTCGGTGTTCTACCGTATCATTCATGCATGCCTGGTGTGGAAGCACCCCCTGCCACACACCCTTTGGGTGGCTTGCAGGGTATGACGTAGATGTAGATGTGTATTAAGCCAGAGCTACATATACAAAGCACATAGCAAGCCACTAAACGGTAACTCGTACGGGCTGAGTTTTCACCAGCAAGCAATTCAAAGTATCCGGCAAGTTTAATACGTGAATTTGAAGCATGTTCGTGTCAAGTGGTTAATCTTCACCAAAGGCCGTTTGGCTTTTTGCCAGAAACTTTAACTATGAGTGTCAAACTCATTAAATTTACCTATCAAAATACACCTACATATATGCATATCAACAAATTTTTATTTAAGTTTTCATGACACTTCTACCAAGTATGATAAACCACACATTATAATTTTTTTGGCAAGATAAATAAATCCTGCAAGTAATATTTATAAATTTCTCACTAATGATGATGTGGAAGGCCTGGCATGGAACCTGAGATTTTCGGTGCGTAAAATTTAACCATTGATTTACACAGTGATGACGTTTGATAAATATACAACATTAAAAAGTTATTTCACTTCTGGTTCACGAAAAGCTTTCGAGAAATTCACGATGAATTTGAAGTTTTGGCCTTACTTTTTATACAACGTAGATTCAATAGACAAGTTGATTAGTCGTATTATATTTTCAAAGTCCATTAACGCAAATTCAGAGGCTGGAATTCCACGACTGAAATATATATCGACTGACTTTCACGGACGTCCATTGCAAACGCATTTAAGCTTACCTCTCAGGCTGAGGCTCGGGGCTCTCGTCAGCGTACGTTACCACGGGAGAATGGGACACAGGGATGATCCGGGCTCGAATCGGAAATGGAATGACGCGGCCGTCGGCTCAGAGCTGATGGACAAGTGCTGAGGGAGACAGACAGAGAGGGAGAAAGGACTGGGAGACGAGAAGGACAGAGTGAAGGTGTATACAGAGAAGGACGAGTGAAACTTTAAATAGGGTTTGCGAGGACCGGTTGAAGGACAGTTGGGTGGGCGGGCGTGGGAGGGAGAGGAAATTTAAGGTGGGTTGGGAATCCGAAACGAGGCGAAGAACCGGAAAACGGGGACGGGTGGCGAAAAAGTGCGTGAGGCATTGCGAACGAGAGGGATAGAGTAGACCCTGTGCAAATGTTGTCCGAGGAGTGAAAGGGGAAAATGGAAGACGTTTGCAGATGGGCAAAGGAGGGTGGAAAACGGGAAACAAAGTTGAAAGCTTGGAACGCACGAAAGTACTTCGAGGAATGAATAAGACGCCGCCTACCCATATTTTTATCACGCGAAGACTGTCGTTTAAGATCGCGATCTGATTTTCAGCAAGTACTTCTAGTGACAAGTTGGTACTATGAGAAACACACTGGTCATTGAGGTCATAAGCCAAAGAATTTTTATACACTAAGGAAGCAGGCAGGAATATACCTACATGGAAAAATGAGGGGAAACTTACTAATGATTAAAATAAAATACTATTGACGCTATAATATGGTAAGGAACAGTGTAGATGTTTACAGCTGGGCACGAAAGGATGGCGAAAAGGAAACAAAAAAAGATGTGAGAGGAATGAAATAATACGAGCAGTGAGCACGATATTACTTTCCCACATTTACGTGCAATATGTGAGGTTTAAGGTCGCGCACTCCTTTTCACCGACTGTTTATCACGCAATATTCTACGCAAAAGGCGTATGATGATACGATCATTAACTTTATAGGCTGAGAAACCATTGAGATGTACAAGTAAAATGATGAGAGGAACCCGATCAAAAGAAAAATAACTATAAACTTCAACATCCCGTAAAATGGTCCCGGCTCCCAGTAATACCTGTGATGATCCTAAATTAGAGAGCTTCGAGATTAAACTGGTAGGAAAGGTAGTAGCTGAAGCTGAAGGGCAAAATAAACGCGCTGGTGAGTATTAAAAGAAGAACTTCAATTTAAATCAAATATTCGCTGTAAACATAAAATGGAGATACTGCAATGTAGCGAGGCTACTAGAAATAATTTTTAAAAATATGTGGAACATCTAAGTAAGCAATCCATGTTTTATGTCATTTAACGGGCGGCTTGGCCTCAGTCATCACGCTTATGGATCCAGAAAGAACTGAATCTGGCAGAGGAGAAAGGAAAATAGGACGTGGATATTAGTATTCTGCTGTACGTAAGCCCAGCGCGCTTAGCGATCGTCTACTATTCAGAGAGTTCCCAGTTCATCATTGGGTGATGCCGCATGACACCGCCAGCTGATCCCAATCTGTGCGCATATCTAGGGAGCTGATCTTCCTGGGAACCACAGGTGCCACTGCCGCCCAGATTGACCATGACCACGGCGTGAATTACACACAACGTGTGGCTAGGCATCGGCTGAGCTCCTAGCTCACCTTTCAAACAGACTAAGCAAAACAATACAAAAAGGTTCGGAGCTACTGGGAATTGTTAAAACATAAGAATATACCTATTCCACACTAGGAAACTACTGTATATCGCTCCTGAGAGTCAAACCCTGACCGAATGTCTGTTGGGAAACAATATTTGCCTATTTCTGAAAGAGAGGTAGCATACTACCAAATTTCGGTCCATATCCAGCACTTTAGCTCATTATGTCGGGCGAAAAATCAGCATACCATGAGCATCCCATTAATTAGTCCATCATATATGAGGATAAAATAGCAGAATGGCAAACTGAATCTTCAGGAACACAGGAGACAATCAATTATTTCTTTCTTTCTATTATTTCATAAAAGTTAAATTAAACTGCATCCGCCATCTACAGGACGAGGGAACACAGGTAGTAGGTAAGATTTAGGACAGGGACAACACGGATTACAGAAACCGGTTATCAATGTCTTCGAGTTACTGAGCCTTGAATTTTTCAAAAACAACTACATACAGCGTTAAATATGACCACGTATAAAACCATCATAAGAAAAGTGAAATCAAATTTTAACTCATTTTTCTACTTGATTACTACATAATATTAGGTAACATTTACTCAGTTTAATCCGCTAATCAGTTCATCCAATGAAAATAAAACTGCGGCCGCTTTCTGCAAGACGAAGGAAAACAGGTGGTAAGTAAGATTTAGGACGAGGAACGACATAGATTACAGAAACCGGTCATAAATCTCCCGGAATTATTGAGCTCCCAAGAGCGTACAATTCAACGTGTTTAAGCACCCTGTGACGGATGGCGAACAATGCCTGAAGTGTTGCAACCTGTCGACTAGACAAGGGGAACTGCAGTATCGTTGAGTAATTCATCACTAAGGGTATATAAACTTGGGCCAGGGGTAAAATGCCAGCGCAGACGTAAGGAGTCAGACCAGAGTTCGCCAATTCCGCGATTACTCTGAATTGCCCATTAAACGGCATGATTAATGGCGCTCGGAGCTCCAATTCGCTTCGACAAAACGATAATTTCGTCACACAAGTCAAACAACTACCTCCGACCAGTTTTCTTCAGGGTCGCAAAGGTTATAATAGCAAGTACGGCAAGTTGTTGAATTGCTGAGAAATGACGCCCATTACGCAGGAGTGGATACATGTACGCCAAGCTATTCTAGGAAATGGTGAACAGCATGAGAGGTATAGACAAGTTGCTCATAGTTTCAGAGCATCACTGTTTATTTGCTTTTATGGCTGTGACGATAGACTAGGATACAACGTGCGCGGCAACGCTCAGTGCGACTGGTCATTTCTATAAATGCTAATTTGGTACAATGAATAATTTATGGCACAAAACCTTTTGCCTGTTACAAAATCATTTCTATTATTTCAAACTAAAGCCTGATTATTGCAATCATAAGTTTCATTTCAATTTAAAATGATTCAGGCAATATTGCAGACAGTTTGATCACCACGATTGGAATAAAAGATATTCAATGTTTTTAAAAACAAATACAAGGTTAATACAACCACATAGTCAACGTATTAAACCATGACCAGAAAAAACGACCAAAAGAGCAAAGATTTTATTAACTTTTCTTGATTCGTACGTTAAGATGTGCTTTTTCGCCCACCATCAACGACTATGTACATATCATAAGGGTGTATAATACAATAAGCCGACTGCACTACTCATTTCATTCAACAGAATTTGCTACGCTCATTGCTGGAGCAGCTACTGCTCATTGATTGCTGGATGGAGTATTCCTCTTAATATCTCATTATTTTTATAAAAATAGTGAATTTTACATTGTATACTGTGGTCAGGTATAGAGAGAATCACATAACAAATCTAAGATAAATATTTATTAATTCTGAGGAAGACAAAGTTTCCCTTCGGCCTAGAAAGGATTATTGGAGTAATTGTGCTCGAATCTTCCATAATCTCTCAAATTGAATAAGCGATAGCGAATCAGTTAAGAGAAGAAGGATGTGAGGCACTGCATAGCCAAGTAATAGACTGAACAATGAGGACACTCGGCCTCAGTATTCCAAGCCACCAAGCATGGGAATTGTCCTCCCTGACCGAGATATCCCCAGGCGGAGGCGAGTGGAACAAAATTATTTTGGGATTTCGAGTTCATCCCGCTTGATTATAAGAGCTCCGGCGTCCGAGACCCTCGCAGTTCTCAAAGAGCGGAAAGGGGGGGTTGGGGAAGAAGAGGAAATAATTTGGGGCGGGGGGAGGCAGAGTGGAGAGGTGGAACTTAGTAGTGAGAGCCAATATTGCCGGCGCTCTTACTCTCTTGTTTGCGGTGAGGATAAAGCGCCCAAGAGAGTCGCTGGATATGAAAAGGGAAAGGCATTCGGAGCGCCCCCTAATATCTTGAGAAATTTAATGGCATCGAAAGGTTCGTCAAGAGCGCGCGAAAAAAACAATAAAGAGATGAGGAAAATGGATCCTTGAAGGTCAAAATATCAACGACAACCAGTTCTTATAAACACTGAGAGCAATTTAGGTAACGAGATTACTACTAAGAGATCTATATTTAAAAACTCATGGATAGTGACGAGTAGATTGGGAGGCCTAAACTGAAGGGTTAAAATACAGATGAGGGTAGAGAACAACCATTGAGTAGCAGCAACTTCCTAACATGAATGACTACTTTTTGAGATTTTTTGTTAGCAGTGGTTGCTACAGTTCCTGGGCAAGTAAATTAGCGAAAGCTATCTTATCCAAAACCATTGCCATGAGCAGTGGCAATATTCAGAGGAACTAAATTCCATTCAAACCCGATATATAAGTCGTACCTCTACGATTTAAACCCTTGCGTTTGATGATATGAGATCAACATGAGGCCTGTATGAGTGTTAATTAACAATCAACTGCTCAGGCTCTTATTGGTAACGTGAGTGATTGTATAGGATACCATAGTACCCCACGACTTCTGTTTCACTTAAATAGTTTTAAACTTTGAAAATTCTTATCTCAAAGGTTAAATAGGTATTTAAAACACAATTCGTAACCGATGAAAAGAAGAGCTTCACGTTATCTGTACAAAACTGTCACGTAAGAGCGCGTGGGATACTCAGGTGTCCCAAACGACTTTGCTACGAGACATTGACGGTATATATCAGGGTTGAAACGGCAGCGGATGGATAAGATAGCTTTAGTTGGAAGGAAGATACCGTGGTATTCCAAGTGAGCACTGGAGAGTTAACAAGAATTTAAATAAAATACGATCCATTAATGCCAATTATTCACAGAAACCAGTTTCTGTAAGAGCTAAAGCGCGAATAAATTTGCAGTTTAGGAGCAATATAAAAGCAAATTAACAAATAACTTATTTATATTCTTGTATTTATTGCCATGTAAACGGCAAAGAAATGTTAATACATGCATTTCTCCTTGCACAGAGCCAAATTTCATAAGAAAATACAAAAACTAGGATTCGAATTCCGCGAACCTACGCTGGCACCGACAAGCAAAACAGAAAAAAGTAATGCCTGACATTGAGCGTGGTTCATATCATTGGGAGCCATACCTTCTGATGGGTCCTAAAATGAAAACGGTGACATAAAGAAGAAAGTAAGCGATTGGTGTGGATCCACACAATTGCAAGTTTTCGCAGAGCGCGAGGTCGTAAGCCAAGATTACTAAGTACTAAAACCGATTTCTTGGGACGTTTCATAAACGAGAAGCAATAAAGAAGACTAGAGAGAGAAGTACATCGACTATGAGTACTTTTATCATACTACAGGATAGCTTTGTGTTAGTCAAGTTTTTCTCACAAGAAATACCTTAATACAAAACAAATACGGGGAATAAAAAGGATTCTTTCTGCCCTATTACGTTATCAAAGTCGTCAAGGATTATGTTGATGCTGTGGGGTCGTTCTACACAATGCAAAATGAACGCAAACAATAATGATCACTGAAAGCGTTAATAAAATACAAATCAATCCGTTAACTGCTCTCAGCGCTAATTTCGCTACTGAGAGCTGAATTTTCTGTTATCCGAGTCGATTTTATCTAAGAGAAGGAGCCTTAGACGATAATGGCACATGAAAAAATACTTCACGTCATCGAGCTTAATCATTTTTCACCCATTCATCTATCACGTGAATGCCAATTGAAAAGAGTTTCCCATAAAAGAAGAGTTCTTTATCTGAAAACTGTGGTTGATCAAATATCCAATGGGCTCATCCCTGGGTATTGTATTAGTAGTCATCGTACACCTGTCAATTTACAGCCGGAAGTAATTTGTATCACACGTCAAATACTTGGATGGAAATGCATATGATCTTATGGTAACAAACCATACAACAGACATATGTGGACAAGTTTATCTTCAAAAGATGCAGTGAACGCAACAGATGATGAAGCATGTCATATGCAAACTTGGGAGTCATTTAAAAAAAATTGACCGGGGATGAAAGAAAAATATTGTGAATAGAGAAATAGTAAATGCAGTTCATAAAAAAGTGCAAGACAAAATTATTCAACTCACATGGTATAACGACGATATTGGCCAAGAGGAAAGATAATTCAAAAAGTTCTTCGACAGCGGTGCGTGGGCACATAACGCTCACACACAGTCCTCAACATAATTGGGAATACCAAGTAAATAATAAGGGGAGGAATTAAAACAATAGAATTTAGCGGTGGAACTATAGTTTCATTGGGATACATGGGAAATCAGTTGGACGTACTGCAGCGATGCACGCAGAATGTACGCGGTTGACGAAAGTAAATAACCCGACAGCAGTTAGCGAGCGTATAGAACTCAGAAAATTAGCTTCATGAAGTCAGACTAGAAAAAAATACTTGCCGTAATTACAGAAATAGTATGGCGCTTTTCTCTCATAAATGCTCTGAAATAAGATATTTAACTTTGGTCTCAAATTTGATTAGCACCAAAACATTATGAATAATAATTTCACTCAAAATTAAACCCCTTGCCACGCACAACCGACGAAATGAGAGCAGCTCTGAGGATGTAAGGGCATTGAAATTTTCAACAGAAACCTACTGCATGGGAGAACGAGGCAACAAAACTTATTTTTGCTGTGAATAGGAAATGTGATTGGTTGCATATATCCGGGACACAAAGCGTCCGGCCCCGCCCGCGAACCCGCCAGTGGAATATCCCGCGCTCGGAGCGCTTGAATTTAAGATGAATTCACTTTCCACGCGAGACAGGGAACAGGACCCCCGAAATAGACCCTTGCCGTATCTCACGGAAACAAACGCAACAGCAAGTCGGAATCCTAAACGGGATCCCCAACAGGAACTCAACGCGACAATAGAAGGGGTATGTATCGTCGAGTGGGTATGGCAATGGGAGACAGTTACGCATCCACCACCTCGTGGAGGACAATAGAACTGGTTGAAAATCGATTTAGAGTACATCAAGAGTTATTTTAATTGAATAAGAAAGACCGCGTAGCGAAAAAAATACAACCTACAAGCAGGAGGCACCAGACTACCTATCGTGTATACACAATACCCTTGCTTATAAATAAAAATGTAATGGTGTCTGGCTGTCTGTTGCTCCATCACGAAAAACTACTGGATTTAGTAAAGTACTCGATTAAGCTGAAAAAATATTTGACTGTAACATAGGCTATATTGAAAATCCCTCAGGATTCCCAAAGGCGATCCATGCTAAGAATTGGGTTCGGTTCAATGGTTTCAATTTTTTTATTTTGAAAGTTATTTCACTGAAGATAGAGGGCTAGGATTTTTTTATCGGATGGCTGAATAAATGAAGTCTTTATTTCTTTCAATCGATTTTCAGTTACGCTTCGTTTTAGTATGAAAATCATGTTTTTAGCCGAAAAATCTCACATTTTTCTGTGAAATCAACAATAGCAATTTCGCCAGTTTATGTCATCTTCACATGAAGATTACATAAACTGTCGAAACCCGGGTCGTGAATAAATCTTACTGGAGAAATTTGCAAAGTTTGTTCTTTTACCATCATAGAGATTTTTTCACAAAGTTATCCCTGACATTGTTCGTTTTGTTACATAAAGCATATATAAATGGGCGAAAATGTACTTTGTAACGTTATTTCCTCCAGCGGAATTTCTCTAGCCTTCTACATCTACAGTGAGCTGAGCTCCATTAAATATACTCCCATAACACATCGTCGGAAGGTCCTCGCATGACAAAGTAAAAGAGAGATGTTACTTCGCTCTGGTTAGGCCACACCTCGAATACGCTGCGAGCATTAGGGACTCAGGTCATAAAGATTAATAAAAAAAAATAAAATAAGAAAAAAATCAGCTTGATTCGTAAAAAAATGCTACGTGTGAACATATAGTGTCTCGCAACATTCAGAAGGATTAAGGTGGGAGCCCCTAGAGACTGGGAGGCTACACTCTAGGCTTAGGTTGCTTGAGAAATTCAAAACTGTGGTATTTCAGCGCGACACAGAGAATATTATCATGACACCTCACTACTTCTGTAGGTCGGACAAACTTCATACAATATGAGAGATATATTGCCAAACAGATTGGTACAAAAACTCGTTCTTTCCGCGCACAATAAGCGATCTCAATAAAAATTGAGCTCCGCTAAATTCATTCCCATAATACACGTCACCATTTCACCTCCCAAAATCTTACATCTTAACACGGCTGTTGTCCTAATACCCCCTAACACATGCCAATGCGGAATCTCGCAGGGTTGTATGTCGATTTAGATAGTGGAGAACAAATAGTTTAACTAGCACTTACATATTATATAATAAACCCCTGAAATTACATATTACATAATTACTCAGCCTTATATCTTCCTAATTTTCAGATAAGAGTCTTGTATTAGGCTTGTTGAATGGCTGATTGCGGTTCGACAATTTGTCGGGAGTTTTTGGGTTTTTGGGATCAAAGTTAAGGTAGGAAGAAACTTGCCATGATATTCGATTTACATTATGCTAAGTATTTATAGTTATATATATAACTTTATATAACTGCAATCAACTAAGTATACTGCAAACATCTATCATCAAAGATGTTTGGGCCATTTTAATCCAGAGTTATATAATTTCATAACAGATATACTAAAGCCTATTTGGATCAGAGGGCACTAATAACATAAATGAGTTTTGGTTTTCTTAAGTCCAAGCATTTCATTTTATAATCCAGAGTTGAGATCAAGTACAGTTTGATAAATTTTATCTATATAAACCTCTGCGTGAGTCTGTATAGCAAAAAAGATATGAAAACACTATAAGCTTTGAGTACTGCCGTTTCCACATTGCAATGATGGGAACTCGAAGACTGAATGTTAGGTTAGAGATGATGCCTAGAGGGAGAGTTACGACATGTCCGTATTTTCGACTTTTAATGTAACTTCCGCGTACATTGTTATGATTTGTGCTAATTTCCCCATTTTTTTATTTTTGGGAAGCAAGATCATTTGATTTTTATTTTCATCTCGTATAATCAACTACTTAGTTATATTATTTTTATATTGATTGTTGAATTATGGTGCTTACTATTTAAGGCTATAGCCGGCGATAGACGGCGCTCGCCAAGCCACGGTGCTATCGATTTAGCTGATTCCGGGGGTTGGCATCATTTATGGCGCTTCGTGGTATGCTATTTTCTCCGAACAAAAACTTAAACGAACTCTTGATAGATGGCACTACTGGTCCAACATGGTTGGGAAATAATCCATAGTTTGGCTACCGGATCCCCAAAGTGTAGGTATTTGTGATGTGTGTTATACTTTTGATTTTGTTTGTTTCAATTATGTAAAATAGTTATTTGACGGTATATAATTTAATGAATAATGTTTCATTTGGCAGTCCTAAGAGCGTGTTAATCAATCCCGTTGAGAGCGTCCTCATTTTGGGGTGTCAAAATATGGTAACCCAACCTAGAGGACGATTGGAGAATCTAAGACACTAAATAGAAAAATAATAAATCTCGCCATCCCGACAGGATGAGATTGCGGAGCCATTCGAATCTGTAAAACGAACGATGCGGAGAGAAAAGAGGGGTTTCTCTGGAGTTGTCGGAGGGAATACAGTCGTGATGCCACAGAGGGAATGGGAAAACCCCTTTTCTCTCTCGAAGCCGAAGGGAAACCGGCGGCGACCCCGGCTGGGGTTCTAGGAGCCATGAGGGGGGCCCTGTTCGGTCCGCTGGTTGCTCGAATGGGCGCTCGGGCGGTTTTAGGGTGCTTGTCCGGGCGGGGAAGGAATGGGGGAATGAGGGAGGGTAGGGAGGCAGGAACCGGTGAACGGGTGGGGACGATAACAACCCCGACCGAAAGGGTGGAGGTTTTAATAAATGGGGGTGATGATGACCCGCAGGGGGGAGGGTGCTGAGATGCTGTCAAAAGGGGGGTGGGCTACGCTGGAGGGCAGCGCAATTCTGCATTTGTTCCGACGGCATATGAGGCATAAACGAGGCGAAGAGTCGAAAATGAAAATCCCCCCATGTATTTTCCCCGGTCGAAAAATCAAGGGGCCAGGAACGAAGTGGGGGCCGAAATGGGGGCCGAAATGTTACCATATGGTAAAAGGTTTGCTCAGAGTGTTCAAAAATGGACATAGGGAATAATTCTTTCCCTTCCCCAATTATGCTAGGGGGGAGATGGTGGTAATGTTAAGCTATACTGATTCTACAGTGCACGGGTCATAATTTTATACGCTATAAAACAAATGGAACATAAGCACCAAAACAAACATTTTTTATCACGGGTGACTGCTGGAGATATTTTTCCTATGGAACCCTTTCGAATATTTTCCCTCGTTTTGCTTCATTTCATATCTCATTTTTACAGGAGATGTGTTTCCCGGTGAAAGGTCATGCCATTGAAATTCTTACTCGAAATCTACGCACTGCCGAGACCTAGAACCGCTACCTAATACGTTTAAAAGGGGAACAACAGATCATGATCATTTATTATAAATCTAGCTCCTCTTTGATTTATATAAAAAAACTAGCTCGCTTGCAGTTTACTTGAAAGCTATGGCTTCATCTTACACATTTTGCTGTTAGCATGCGTTATAAACCCTTAGATTTCTGCAAATTGTACTTTTGCAAAGTTATATTTCACAGCGTTACCGGCTACACAGACATTTATGCTTTACCATTAAATTATTTCTCAATAAAGGAGGCTAGAATATGTGATTTCAGAGGTTTTTCAATTGAAAGTTCCTAAACTTGAGACAAGCTCCTTCCAAAGAGGGCATATCTCGTACACAGAGAAAAACGATCCATTTCCGAACAATCCATTCGAAACAAAAATATATACCCAAATTAATATCCCCATTTAGTGGGAGTTTCATTAAATTGCAGGTGTTTTCAACAAGATATTTAATTATTCCACGCCTCTCTCCCTAGAATGTATTATTTCTGTTCAGCTACTCTGCCTATGTCATGAACCTTCAGTCGCTTTCTTCCTCGAGGCACTTAACAATGGTAAGCAGTCTCTGAATTACAATGAAGGGTTAAAAGAGCAGTTAATGACTCCATTAAGAAGATTGTTCCACGGAGGATAAGTACGGCCGTATCATTCAGGATGCACTCCAAGCTTCCTCGAGTTGAGCACACCGATTCCATTCCCCGCACTCAAACCGTCTAAGACTGAAACTGCGTTAATACGATGCGACAACTGTTGTTCCCAAAAGGTTTCTTTCTTCTCATTTCATCCGTACAGCCTCGCTAGTTTCTTTTCAACAGGCTCTCAGCCCTCCCCAGTGAGCTCTCCGTTACAAATGAGACGACCTCGGCACACACACGCGACAGCTCTCGCGGACCATGCTGGATTTCATCGCTTACTCATCACGTCTACGTGAAACTCCGTTCACGAGGATTATTCGCGAAATCAAAATATTTACTCATACAGATACTCACTTAGCACATCTGCACCTCAAGTCCCAACATCTCAGGGGCTTGGCGTTAATAACTAGAAATTATCTCACTGGCCTTAGTGCAGTCGTGGTCGTAAAAATAACACACTCTGCTGTTAGCTTAATGGGATGGAGTGTTCTATTTCACTGCACCACATCAGTTACAGAAGACGCTCACCAGAAGAGCATTTGACCGCGAATTGCATCTCCCTGGCCTGCTTCCGACAATAGTATAACACCATGCTAATTAACTTAGCACAGCAGTATGGTCAAATTTAACAGTACGGCTGAATTATCTCTGACAGATACTTCAGTCTTTATTTTTAAAATTAAACCACGAACATAGGTTTTCCAAAATTATTTGAAAATTGATTCCCTGTAAAAAGTTTTAAATTGTGATGATCATTATAAGTCATGAACCACCCTTCGTTCAATTTCATTTTCCGGATTCAAAAGAAGTGGAATAAGACGAGGAAATGGATATTAAAATGATATTTTTAAGTTTTTCTGAAATAAGACCAACTGTTTAGGGGTGAATTTTTGAAGTGTATATCATCACCACCATCCGTAATCGCCAATCAAAAGATCGGTTTCTCCACAACTCTCCACTCCACTTTCTTATCTGCTAACCTTTCTATTCCAACGAGGGCTTTCTTTTCGGACATCATAATTTTTCTGACCCCCAAAATCCCTTTCTATTCTTCCTCTGCAATACTTTCCTTTCGTTTTGCCTACTACTGCGGTTTTCAATAGGTTACTGTATCACTATATCTCTCTTCAGGGCTTTCACAACGAATATTTTTCCTCCAAACTTCTTTAGAACTTTTTCACTGCTTAGTCTCTCGGTCCACTCAAACACAAAAAATATTATGATACACAAAGAGGGTGGTAAGAGAGGATCATTGAGGTACATTTATACACGCAACAATATTGTTTTACAGATATTGATAATTCGCATGAGCCCTGATAATAACGTAGACATTCAAACCTAATTTTTAAGGAGAAGTATGACATTAACACCGGTAAATGTGATCGCAATGTGTAATGAAAAAGCTTGTCCAAGGCTCAATTTACCGGCTTCTTTGGCAAGATCAATTAGAGTTCTCAAAAATCGATTAAATAATCTACATCAAAGGACTATGCTCTCATGAATGTGTAACGATTGAAAATAGCGTCCCAGGAAAGCCAGGGACGAATGATGTGCATCGCCTCCAGAAGCATATTGCTATCATTAGTTTGCTTTGCTCAGAAATCGCGATAGCTGCGCAGAGCCCATTGTGAGCGTATGAATACGCTGAGGAGTTTAAGCAAAACTGTAAAATCCCGGGAGCATTAGCGTTCAAAAGCAGTCGGACAAATATGCTCACATGCTGTCCTAAAAGATAAAATCGACACGAGCGAGACGTTATGTATGGGGTTACCATTTTCATCGCTTCAAATACTCCTCAACAGCGACAAGTAGATGAAAAAAAATGAGGGGAGGAAACGTTAAAAGAAAAATGTACGGGTTGTGGCGCCAGAAGATCAACACCTCATAAAACGGAAGAAACAGCTATATAATCCGCAGACCGCCATACAGATTTGTGTAGCGCTCGTGAAAAAAAAACAACATATCACGTTCAAGTGCAGCATTTATTTTCAGCCGAGATGTTTTTCAGCGGCCGGAAAATTCCTAACTTCACCGATAAGGAAGACGTGGCCATAAACCAAGAAACCGCGTACTAGAAAAACGAAATGCCCGAATGGAATAGTTTCTCAAAAAAATCCTGGCGTCATTATCCTCCGTACTCTGGCCGACTCGCTGGGGCTTTTACGGAATGGATAACTGGCACGCAGCTAAGAAGACAATGGCGCAGCGACTATCACGGCCTCGATAACCTCCCACCTTCATTTGTTTCCCGGCATTCGCATTCCCTCATTTTTGTTTGCACCTCTTCCGGAGCGATCCTTTTTAGCCCCACGAGATAAATATATCCGTATGCATTGCATACCGCAGTCCTCTGCGGCCACCAAAGGCGCTTATCTGGATAATTAGTCGGCTCGGCTGCACTTGCCATGCATGCATTCAAACGTACGCACGCAGGTATGGAGATGCAGGTTTTGGGGTGTTTGGGGAACGGTTGAGAGACCCAAAGGGGGAGGACTTAGTCTAGTGGCGTAGATAGGGAGGGCCGGTAGAGGATGGAAGGGATCGTCGGTCCGCCCCGGGCGAGGCGTTTCTTGGGAAGGAATTTTTTGGGAATTAAAAACAGCTTTTCAACTTAAAAATACTAATTGAGCACAATTTTTAACTATTCTGGGAGTTAACAATTACCAATACGATTGACGAATCTTGGTTCTTATTTCACATACAGCAGAATATCAATAATAATAATTCCGCTTTCTTTCGGCGAAATTGAGACATTTCTGCCATTTTTAACCTCCCACAACTAGGCATAAGATATTAAAGAAAAAAAAACTGTATCAATGAACCGATAATTAAGGATGTTATTATTATTAAAGAAGATGTATTAAGGAATTAGTAGGAAATAGATTTACAGTTACCAAACAGAAGCAGGTTTATGTTAATGAAAGTTGGTGGAAGACGGATTCACTGATAGCATGCAAATAGAGGATATTTTAAGGACTTCGGTACCCAGAATACTTGCTACAAGTAATTAGAAGTTCTGATTTTAGAAGTAATGAAGATAATTTTGTGGTTAAAAAAAACGAAAAATACTAAAAAATTCTAATTTTTATGAGTAACTTCGTCTTCAAGCGTTAGATCAGGGGTTTTGTAAAACGAAAGTCACGATAAGCTTTGTTAGCCGAGCGACACGAGGCCAAAACTCGTTCGATACTATTGGAGACATCCTCGCAGTTCGTTTGATGTGTTTTTATGTTCCGAACTGGGACCAACTGAGGTGCCACTTTCGTTTTGGACCGATTTTTTAGCTGCGTCCCTGTGGAATCATTTCATTTATGCTCGTTTAAATGAAGTAACTTCTTCTTAAGGCCTTTTACTGAAGAAACAAGATCTCAAATGGATAAATATAATTTCACATCATAGAATTATTCAATCTAAATACTGGAATTAAATCCTTTTAGGTGTAAACTTGTGGAGGTCCACTGTGGAATTAATATTGACAATACCAACTATGTTTCAACCCACAGATTTTTTTATTGGTACGACTAATTTCAGCGCTACCGCGTTGGTTGACAAAATTAATTAAAAATACTGGATAGGTATAATCAACGCATCATCCAAGATTAATTCGATTCATAAGTGGAAATTTTATTTGATATGCGGATGCTTTGGACTACCAAAACACTGCGGGAATGAATCATGCCCCCAATCCAAGATATTGATATCCATTTATTGCATCGTAAAAATTTACAAATAAAATTAAATACAGGGTGCGGCCTTATAACTTCCTATTTTCAAAACGCAGTAAAAACCATTTTATGAATCAGAAATATTTTTTTTTTATATGTAGGTACATATCTCAAGTTTTTTTTTTACACAGTTTTAAAAATCATACCAGGTAGGTGACGCCTACCTGATATGATTTTTATCTACATCTACATCTACGTAACACCCTGCGAGCCACCACGAGGGTGTGTGGCAGGGGGTGAAGATCACCAGACATGCACTATTGACATGCAACTAGGATATTTAATGAAGGCATACTAGATAATAGGGTCACATGGTTAGTATCTACATAATAAGAAAGGGATTAATGGTTGTTATTACATGCATCATGCACTACAGACTACTCTAACTATATTTCACCTACCTATCCCTTTGCTACGCCGCCTATTGTTCTATCTTATAGTACGCGGGAAAAATGACATTTTAAATCTATCGGTACAACAATCTATCTCTCTAATCTTGTTAATATGATCAAACCTAACATAAGACCATACACTGAAAAGGCCGATTTCTGCCGTTTGTCATGACCCTTACTAGCATAGCAGCGGGTATGTTGGCAATTTCTGCCCGGATGTTGGCCTTCTGGTCTTGCTATTTTTTAATGGGTTTTTTGAAATCCAGTGTTTACATCAACCGTCCAAGAACCCTACAAGATCTGAGGGCCAACATCCGGGCAGCAATTGCTAACATACCCGCTGCTATGCTGGTAATGGTCATGACAAACGCCAGAAATTGGCTTATTCAGTGAATGGACAATGGGGGGCGTCACCTACCAGATATAATTTTCGAAACTGTGTAAAAAATACTTTAGATATGTACCTACATTATAAAGAAAATATTTCTGATTCATAAAATGGGTTTTATTTCGTTTTGAAAAATGGAAGTTATATGCCGCACCCAGTATTTCTCTTACACAAGATATATTATAAATTTTGTTAATTGTATTTAATGCATATAATACATATTATAACATACATATAATACTTATTGTTGGCCCCGGTGGCGGCGGGGTAAAGTCCTCGCATGCTAACCCGAGGGTCGCGGGTTCGAGTCCCGCCTGGGTAGAATATTATCTGTCCAGGACATGAGTGTTTGTCTCTCGTCCTTTGTTAGTGTTATCCACCCGACGTAAATTGGCACATTGTGCTGTATTCGGGATAGTGAAGATATATAAAAAATAAAATAAAATATTAAATTTAAAGAGTGGAAAATGAAAGACAAACCGACTGGTCCAAACTGAAGCTACGCCACTGGGTCTAGCCTCTCTTTCCTGCCCGTTATTCTCTTTGCACCACCCGGCTCCCGAAAGCGTTCGCACGGTTAGCCCGAGAAAAGTCAGGAGCAGGACACGGCGCTAGGGAAGTGGGACAGATACGATTCAAAACGGTCTATCTCTTCCCATTTCGCTCCCAACCCTCGCACGTTTTAAACACAACCACCCGCCCCCCTAACCAAAACCTTTCCCTCACTGTACTAGAGCTTGCCCTCCTTCCCCGCTTCACGCGACGGGCCCAGCTGCCCGCCATGGAAATGGCATCGAGGAACGAGTCTCCCAGTGACTCCCGCGTGAAATCTCCAGGGCCTCGACCCCAAATGCATTTAAAAGGGTACTCCTGCGCTCCTCGTTCCCTCCCCCAAACCTTTCCATTCCGCACCCCCGCGCACACATGTCCTTCTGCATGGCCTGGCCCATTTATTTTTCAAGCGGGAATTCACCCTCTTACATTTTTTTCCCCTCTCTCCCTCAATCTCTTGGATGAATGCGGTCGAATGCCATGTGCAGTCACCCCCGAAGAATCAAGCGCTCAGGCTCTGAACCCAATCATGGAGTAAAAATCGAAAAAAAGGAAATTTTTATGATTGGATGATGAGCTATCGTAATCTCAAAAACCCTCTTTCTCGGGTATTTCCTCATAATAATACATAATGCCGACTCAATCAGAGAAAAATCCGTTTTGAATTTGTACAAAATTTTAAATTATACATTTCCAATTTTAGGGAAAGGAATTTGGTCAATTAGGTAACTGTTTTCTTTTGCAATGGACGAGATAATTTATGAAATAACTCATGATTCAATTAGTCCGTTCCCTGTTGGATTACTGAATGATCACTCAACACTCATAATACCCAGGGGATATTTTTTTCGTAGATTCTTGCACTTCTTTTCAATTTGGATAAAAGTGGCTTTTTGATTAACTGCGTTGTAATTACTAGTTAATAATGATTGTCTCAGAATTCCTGACGCAGGCAGCAGAATAGCCGGGCGAAACTGCTTCTGAAGTAGTAATTATAACGCAATTAATCCAAAATACAATTTTATCCATATCCAGGGGATAGTTAAACCGTTGAGTTAAAAATCGGATTGCCTCAATTTCACTGGAATAGTTGTAAATATCGGAGGATTTAGAAGCCTACATTCTGAGAATTATGCAACGACATAAAATTATTTACACTATAATACTTAGTAAAAGATATTGAATTTATATTTATAATTATTAATATTAATAAATTATTTGTGGAAAGTAGTTAAAGGTCCAAAAAACAATTGGAGATATCATAGCAAAGAAAGGATATCTCCAAATGTCATATTGTAAAAACCAAAACCTGAAACTAGGCTGAGTAAATAAAAAATCACCACGAGCAGAAACTTTGAAATGACATCCGAAATGCAGACAGAGAATTTCATTTCTGATTATTTTTTTAAATCTAATAATAAATTGTCCACACTTCTATAATGAAGCTTTTTATGAACTCTAGAGCAAATATTTATCTTAAATAATTTTAACCAATCCGATAAAGTGATCAAGTTCCATTCGTCCTCAGCTCCACTCTTCTTTCATGAAGAGAATTTCAACAATTTGCAAAGCTAAAAAAAATGCAATTATCTATAAATTCTCAAATTGGTGTTTCTGAAGTTGTATTACTTTCAGACATCCATTATCTTTAGTAAATATTTACCTTATGCTGTTGACTGGATTGCACGTCAACTGACATTTGCTTCTAATTGAGGGAAGTGGAGAGCGGATATGTACCTCCTGAGTTAGTCGCAAAAGTAACAGGCGGCTTACTGCTTCATTAGCAGAAAACTAATAAGACAAAATCTGGTGAGCAATTGCTCTTCCTAGAGCAGGGGTACACCTAACAGTGAGACTATTGCAGACTTTCTATGCTTATTTGCCTGCCAAGTACTTAGCTCAGATGGAACATATTACAGCAACATGTTCTGTCAGTGCAAATTTGACACGTTATTAGCAAGGACTCATTTGATATCACCTTCTTTACCGCTTTTTTAGTCACGGGTAAATCATATTTAGCTCAGAAGAGGAACAAGAGCGTGTTAACAGTAAAAGAGTCAGAATTACAGGCAAGATATTGCCAATCAAATGCCAAATCATTGAAGCTCAGAAAATCCAAAATCATTCTAACTTACAAACAGATCCCCAGAACAGCATTAAAATTTAACGGGTACCTACATAAATATTTAAAATCACATGCCGAGTCTTTCGTAAAGGGTTTTATAAAAACAATGCAATCACTTGCTTTTTGATGTGTCCAATTATTCAGCCGTGGACACGAAAGAGGTATCAAGATTGGACTTCATTTGTTGAGAAAAATTTGCAGAATATGTACTCGTGAAAGATACTAAGTAAGCAGCATGAACACTTAGGATCTAAAATCCTTAATATGGTTAGTCATAGATGGCTAATGATATTTTAATTGACCATTTATTTTACCCCCAGATTGTAATAATCACCAAATGCGTGTACAGTAACCTATCAACGAACAGCGAACTGATAAAAACCTGCCAAGACAACTTTGAACCCGAGGGAGTACAAGAGAGGATATGAAGAAGATTTCCGGGGAAACGACAGATATCATTCCTAGTCGAGTCATCACCACTCAAGTTTAGCTGATGATACTGCAAAAGTTTAAGGTGCTTCTTCTTGGAAGTTGATCAAATAAAATATACAAGGCAGTGCTAATTTACTGACACTTCCTTATAGCTGAGGGCATTACGTGACGTAATGAGGAGATGGTGATCGTCCAAACAACACAGATTTCAACACAGTCAGGAGGGAAGAGTGAAGAGGGATTCATACAGGCGTCCCACAGGTCTATGTTTGTTCCAATGTATCATGTTTTCATTGTTTGTGCCAAACATTATTTTCCTATCTCAAAGGGTAAACTCTAATTCATTAAAACTCAGGTAATGGAATGCCGGATGAAAACACCACTGTTCACCATCAAATGAAATGACAAAATGCCCCATCAGTGCATATTCACCGGATGCTCACAGTGAAAGAGCATTAACTAAAGTCCAAGATTGGGTAACTTTTATGATGGAACAGGGATTCCCTATATCTCATACCATCAAAAATGTATTGAAGTACCATGAGTATATTTCTATAAAAAATACATTTCGATATCGTGTTATAAAAAGTTCTAATTGTGATAGTAAATGTTTGGAGTATTAAAACTATGAACAGAATATGCATGAAATTATACATATTTTAAGGTATGAAACTTATGTTAATTCTATTTTTATATTCAATTTTACTACACAGCCACATCTAAGCAAATATGACACAAGTCGTGACTTGGCAAACTCTGGTCAAGACCAATGAAAAGTCTCAATTATTTCTACCCTCTCGTTTATCATCAAATCATAGAGTAAATTCGATGAAATTATACATTCCTCCAATAAAATTTGTAAAAATATTTTTGATATACCCTTTGATATATGATCGAAATTTAGCCAATAAAACACACATTCGCGCGGCCATACGCTTGCAAATGGCACTCTGAAGCGCGCAAATCCGATTAAAGCGAAGAGTGTGAAAGAGGAAGTGATAAAGACGATCACAGAAGAAAACGACAGGAACAAGGTATCCTCTTACGTACGGTGACTAACGAAAGCACAGACGATAGACACAGGTTCGCAAGGAATGAGTGGAGGACGTTTCAAGTCCTCTCATTGGAATCGTCAAGTAGACGTTGAAAGGGATAATCAATAGTTAAATCCTCAACGAAAACGTATCAAGGTCTGAAGTGTCCCTTTTACCACCGTGTGACCGGGCATCAGCTGCCCGTGCGGCAGAGGCAAATTCGATTTCATCCGTGACGAAGGGCTCCGTAATACACAAGCTCCAGATCACACGGTAATTCGATGACGATGTTCTGGACCTTCAGGATTTTTTTTTGACGTCAACGATTAAATATAGTTCCAATAGCTTCTAGTATAGTTTATCCTATTGCTAGTGTACACTACTCAATAATGACACTGATAAAGAGTGATTAACAGAGAGTTTTTGGGTTTTTTTAGGCATATGCTCGAATGGCTAGTTTTTTTATGCCTTCATCCTACTACATAGTATTACCATCGTCAAAATCTATATTACTGCCGTAAACGGATAGTGTATTACGCTTATAAGTGATAGTGTATTGTTTTTGCCAAGATTATGACAATACATGAATATTAATAAAATATTATATTATTGGTCATAGTCATCACCCATCTTATACCTATTAAAAAGTGTTATAACTAATCATTATTTGGATAGGTAATATTTAGCTAAATAACGCTCACTAAGACCCCTTATGAGGGTTAAACTTTATGAAAGTCGGAATTTCTTATGTTATAGTCTATACGTGGATACGCGTTGCAACTTTGAACTTACATAGGGCTACTTAAAAAGTCGGACAAAAGAGAAAAAATGTTCAATTATTTATGTAAAACTTGTGTGTCGTTTCCCATTTTGCTTTGGAGCACACTGGCCACCATTTCTATGCCTTCCTGCACACAATTCATCTATCTTGGTATCAGATTGTGTTATAAGACTTTCTCCATCGTTTGCCAGATAGCTCAATCACACTCACAGAGGTACCTCGATCACCAATTTCGGTGTATAATTCCTGGATAATATCAATCCTAAAAACTGCCAATACCTATATCATTTTTTTCTCTTTCTCTCCATGATGACAAAATAAAATTGGCTTCATATTCAGAGTCAGATTAATAACAACGATTATTTGATTCTTTACTTTCTATAATTACTTTTAGCTTTCACACCATCAACCATACTTATCAGACAGACAAGTAATTTACTTATGGTGACTAAGTTTTTAATATAAACTCTATGGTAGCATAATCGTTATTCATGGAACGTTTTCATGTATGGATGTGAAGCGTGGACATTAGGTGAGAGGGAAAGGAATAGAATAGAAGCTCATGAAATGTGGATGTGGAGAAGGATGGAAAAAGTAAGATGGGTAGATAAGATGAGAAATGAAGAGGTTTTGAGCAAAGTAAAAGAAGGAAGATCGCTCCTAAAGGAAATGAGGAAAAGGAAAGGAAACTGGTTGGGCCATGTGATGAGAGGGAAAAGTATAATAACTGTGGCACTTGAGGGTTCAATTGAAGGAATGAAAAAGAGAGGAAGGAGAGGAATTAAATTGGTGGATCAGGTGAAGAACATCAGCAATGATGAAGCAAAGAAAGAAGCTCGGGACAGAAGCGGATGGAGACAGCAGTGGTGTACGGGACCTGCCAGCAGACAGAGCACCAGATGATGATGATGAATTGTTACCAATTAGAAAGCTGATAAGATGTATGGCAGCAGAAAGTAAAGGCAATAGTTCCTCAAAATTAATAAGGGAAGTTTCATCTTCGCAACCACTTGTATACCTGAAATCATTTGTGTACATCACTTCAAAGTAAAGTTACCCTGACCAAGAATTATAGAATGATTTTAATACTTTCCAAAGCAAATTAACAGAAATCTCAGGGTTAACAATTTATCAACTATGGACCCAGTGGTGATAATTTTGCTGAATAGTCTTCATTATGCGTTCATTATGAAGATGTCCCAAGAAAGCATGAATAATTCATGAGCAAACCTCTTCCCAAAAAAGGTTTCCTCCATAAACTGGCCAAAGAAAACCCTGGAATATGATTATGAATGTTTAATCGAAGCAGCCATTGAAAAGTTTGTGAGGAAGAGTTCTTGCGCCATGTTGCAAAAGCAATTCTATCCAGATATATAACGAAAAAACTTGCTACCTTCGGCATTTTATATTTGAGACAAAGTTTTTAATGATGTAAGTTTTAATGTTATAAATACGCCTCTTTTCTTAAGTTTAAAACTTCGCCAAAGCAAAAATATCTGGTCACAAAGTTTCAGGTATCCAGAGTTTCAGAAAAATCGACAGCGGAGGAGACCTCATAAGAATTTTGATTCTGTGAAGTCTTGGGCCGGGGTTGAATTGCATCCCCTTTATTTTTGGGTGTGGAGTAAAATACGAGCAAATATCATTTTGCACAAAGGCGTAGTAACCCGTTAACCGTGAACGAGTCAAGTTCAATGGGCACTCGAATCGACTCGTCCGAACTATGATGTAAAAATAGTAGACGCAGTTATTACTACATAAGAGATACCTTCCAAAAGTGATTTTTGTATATCATTAAGGAAAGTGTCAAGTTTGGGATAATTTCAAACAAATGGAAAAGCATGACGAGTAACTCCTGGCTACTTTATCATTAGAAATATTTGTTTGAGTCAATCCAATGGAAATAGGCTTTTTGATAAAATAGGTCGATTTAAATTAGTTACTCGATGTACCTTATTTCACCTTAAATGGAAACCAAATTTAACATAAAAATGTTCATTTTCAAATATATTTGCTGATGTACGGATAACTATGAGCTTTCATAGCGTAACTTCCTCAGAAACAACTATACCTGTGTGCTTCAAGTATGGGACCATGCTATGACCAGAAGCGTAAAACATACCAATCCCCAACGGAAAGGACCCCCCCATACCTGATTGTCTTAGGCGGAAATGAGAAATAGGTAACTTAGTAAGTCTAGAAACAAACAACTGCAGCATACTTGACTGTTGCGCCAGAAAAGAAGTTGGTGGACAAATCGCTGATTTGGAAGAAAAAAATGCCGTTCAATGGCGCAAGGGCAAAAACGACTACGCTTATGGAACTGGAAGAGATGGTTTATCGTCTTTCATGCATACATATTCCAGGTATTCGGTAAAAGAGAGAGAAAAAATTTATTGCGCTCAAGAAGTAACTGAGGATTTTGACAGATTGCCTCATGCATGCCTGTTGAAGGGAAAGCTTACCGCTTCCTGGAGAGACTGGCTCTACGAGAACATAGCCCCATCACTATGTGATGTACCAGTAATTTTGTCGACGACCAGAAGGCGCAAAGCAACGCAAAGAGCGGAGATTCTCGTACCTATGAGATCATCAGCAAGGCAAATGGCAACTTCCTCAGAGGAAAATCAAATCTAAAGTACATCACTTAGAAAGGTCTTTAGTACGGTATTTTACTTCGTAGTATTGCATAGGTGCTATAGCTAGCTGTCAAAATGCAACATTTTCTCTTTCTAAGTCTTTCTGCTTGTGTGATTTCAAGAATACATTAGAATAGGAATATATATCAAATTCTGGGGTTCACTTGGTGGAACCATACGGCGATGGTATGTAAATAAATTCACTTTGTAATTTTCCATAATATTTCGGAACATTACAAAGTGAATTTATTTACAAACCATTAGAAAAGGACTTCAACTTAGGGCTTACCGCCATCAAAATCCAGAGATCTACGTGTTCTCGTCTAGAATTGTGAAGATCATTTTATCCAATGAACACCACATGAATTTTATATTTCAATCCTTACTAAACATGCTTCCTTAACCGCATCAGGTCATCGAAGTAAGAATATTATTTTCCCATGAAAACATCTAGCCTCTTAATCAAATAAATAAAATTTTAATGTCACAATTTTCCAAAAAGCTCTGTAAAAAATATCAATACAAAATTTCAAAGATTTCATAAAATAATAATGTACATTTCTCAAAGCGGATTATGACTTTACATTTCCAAATTCATCAATAGATTTCCGAGTCGCCTAGCCATGGACTTCTGCCTAGATTGAAAACACTTGAAATGGAAATACCATATCATTTTACCTGATTGTCAGCATAAAGTGATTTCATGGTTTGTTTTGATTTCTCATCTACTTCCGTCACAAATACTCAATTCTTGAGAGGACAATTATTTAATGTTTTGACATTCTATAAAAACTTTATCGCTTTCAAATTATCGGTCCAAAGACTTAGAAGATATGATGGATTCGAGAAAAATCGTCAGAGAATGTATTCTTCTTTTACCTTGATTCTTTTTCCGATCATGAATATACATTTTCAATCAACGCCCAAAAATACCCATCTTTTGTGATTTCTTCCCTTTTAAAACACTCCCATGGCCGGGAAAAGATATATACGCACGCCTAAATTGCTCCCCTTTTTCTCAAAAGAAGAAGGGAAGTGATTAGGTCTTTCCCGAAATTAAAATCGATAATCGACAATCCGGACAATGCGGAGCTCACGAAAACGAAGAGAGACAAAAGAATATCGAAAGAGAGGTAAGTACACGAAAAAAAAGGTCTACTTGGAGATAGATCAGTTTGGATTTCAATAAAAGAGTATCGGTTGGACGGAAGGGTAGTATACCGATTCCTTAAGGATATTGAGAGAAAAAATGAGAGAATGGGATTAAATAAACTCTTAAGCTCAAAGATATAGAGATAAATACCATACCTATCCGCGAATATTGATATTCAATAATTGTAAACATACACAAGACTTGCCCATGAACAGTTATCTGCTGCCAGAAAAAACGCAACCATACATCGACATTTTTGCTATTGAATAATTAAAACACATTAAATTATTACTCGGAATGCCTTATTTAGAGAACTTTGGATTCAAAGATACATTATAAGAAATGAAGAGCGAAGTCATTTCCCACATACAAAATTTCAGTTCGATATGTTACAACCTAACCAAGCCATAACTGGGTTTAGAGACCATTTCATTATCACTAAGAAAATGTTACCAGTACGCTATTTCCCAAGTGGTAACGTACCCATTCATTCCAACACAAATGATGAAGTAATTTAGACACCGTTCAGTTGTATTAAACGTGTTGAAAATTCCCAAGTATTCTTTCTTTAATGTTATATGCATTGCCATCAAAGTTCAAATTAACTACTTAAATAAATGGTAGAGGTTGTAAACAAAAAGGTACAGTTTTTTCTGCACTTACCAATAGTTTTCTTTTTCCTATCCTGCCGAAAATGATAACTCTGCACCATCCAGTAACTCTTCATATTTACTAACCTGCCAAAGTTAACATCTCATTTGTACCCATTTTGAACTGAATACCCTTAACACAGCTGACACAGATATATAAAATTAAACCTCCCAAATCAGAATACTAGATTTCGAAAAAGTAATCGGGCGAAAAAAATATTTACATAGTAAATCATGCGAGATATTTTTGAACGTTTCCTATAAATATTCATATTGAATAGAAAGGGAAAAATTGGCTTTGTAGTAAACTACTCCAATCCTAGATTGTCCCAATAAAATGAAATAAAAATAGCTCTAATGTACAAAACTAATTCAGATATATATTTCACCCTAACAATTATTCAAAAAGAAGACACGAATTAGAAGATAAAGGGACCTTTTCCTCAATGGCTGACATGAGATACATCCTCAGGTTTGGCGGAAGAAACGAGTAGAAGACGCATTTCGACGAACGCATTTCTGTGGGAGCCAGAACAGAGGCAGCAAAGGAAAATCAATATCATAAAAATGAGATATTCATCCGAATCTCGTGCCGCGGTAGAATATGCGAAAAACTTCAAGCGGCGAAGAATCCAGTCCACCAACTTCTATAGGAATCCCGACATCCAGCTCAGAGATTGCAAATCGCTTCACGCGGGGAACGCAATCACGGGAGAAATGGCAAGGTTATGAATAGGAGATGCGTAATCAGGGAACTGGGAAGAGAGAGGGGAAAAAATAAGATGAAAAAAAACATCGGAACCCGAAACAAACCGAGAAAACATCATTCACGAGGGTGGAGGAAAAATGGTGAAAAATAAAAATACCACGAGACAAAGAGAGGGAGAGTTGGAACTTTTTCAAAAATATAAATAAACCAGCTCTAGCCGGCAGGCATTGCAATGCTTCATTTTCTTTCTAAGTAGGCGAACATGTACAAAGTAGACGCAAACGAATTTGAGACTTAGCCCAATTAATTCCTCGTACCTACACAAGAGTTTGTAACACAAAAACGTAGGAATTAGTTTCCGCCCCATGCCTAAGCTGCGGTTGCCAAGCAAATAAAATATTCTATTGCTGAATTAGTGCAATAATTTATGAGTTCTACTAAGTACCTTATTCTACATACAAATAAATTACGTACCTTTTAACACAAATTATGTCCTACTGATATGATTCTGATGCACGTGATCGAGCAACTCGTAAACGATCTGCCTCGTTGCTTGCTTGTCGTTCCTCGCTTGTTTGAGAAGCTCGCATGCCAATACTCATTCGTTGAAGCGTCTCGCGCTCCACCTAATGTACAATGGATTTAATAATTCAGATCCTTCGCGGGCGTGCACACAACTACTCGCCAAAGTTTTTTCGTAATCTGATGAATGGTATTGGAACGCACAGAAGACGAACAATCAAAAATTCATTCTTATATATAAATTAATATACGACTCCTCATGAGGTGAAAAAACACACCAACATTTGTTAATTCCAGCACGTAAAGGAATGCGGATAATACAAAACTGTAGAGCATAAAAAAATGGAGTAAAAAATAAACAGTCGTCGGTACGGTAGCAAGGATTTTTGTCTCGAGCGGACGGGATGAAAATTGGTCGAGGAACCCTCTGAGTTACGGTCTTCGTGAGGAGGCGCAGGACGGAAGGGTTCAGGGTGGTGGTTGCTGGAAGCAAAGGGAGATGAACGAAGGGACTGTATGAGGGGGTGGGGCTGTTAGCAGGCCCTCGTAGCATGATTTAGGGACGGGGAGAAAAGGGATGGAAATAAGAGCGGGGGACCGGGGTGAGAGGAGGGGCCGTAAGGTGGGAAGGACGGGGTAAAAAAATATATATACAGAAAAAACTAAAACATATAAATATATATATATATATACATATATATATATAAAGGTTTGGGGTAAAAGGGTGGGTGGAGGAGGGTGTGTTTCGCAGAGAGCAGGACGCGAACGGAAAAGGGTTTTTTTTCCTTCTTTCCTCGGCTTCCTCTCGAGAAGGGGAGAATGAAAGTTTAATGAGAAAGGCTTGGGAAAAAGGGGGAGTTGAAACGTGGAAGGCGGGGGGTGCGAAAGGTTGGTTTGGGTAGATTTCCGCGGGGATGACGGCCAAGGTGGAGGGGCAGGGTAAATAGGGGGTGTCCTCCGTGCTCCTGGGCTAAAGCATGAAGAGTAGGAGGGTACGATAGGAATGCGTGTATGGGGAAAGAGAAAAAGGGAAGGGAAAAGGACATATAGGGAGGTGGAGAGGAAAACCCTTACTGATTGGTATTGCCCGGCTTGCGCATGGTGTGTGTATGCGAAACCCTGTGGCCCTGATGAGGGGTGAACAGGGAAAGAGGATTCCGCCATGCGTCCGATCCGAAAGATGGGCGGGCCGGAGGAGGTGGAAGGGTCCACCGAAAAAAAGGGTTTGTACCCTGGCTTAAGGGAACCTAAGGCAAGGAAACTTCGTTATAAGGGTCAATGCTGTGGACGCAGGTCGAAGATGGAGGGGAGAAGGGACAGAACCGAGGGTGGTGGCGGGAGTGGAAAGGCGTGTGAAGGGAGAAACATCAGGATGAACGGGGGTGGAGACCCAAGTGATTATTGTTTGACCTCGCCACACGGAAAGAGGGCGTGAGAAATTCTGGAATCAAATTTCGAATGTAATCCCAAGATTTTTCCAAGACACGAATATTTATAAATCTCCCTGATGATAAAGCGTCGAATAGAGTTCAGAAGTAAATTGAATGGGTCCCCATCGAATTTGAGCCACCCGGACGAATCAACGACTCATTCTCATATTTAAATCAAAATTCCATAAGTACATTATACGACTAATCATAATTGAAATAGAAAGGGAGGAAACTTAAGTACAAAAGAAGGAATACACTACAGTTTCAGGTTTCCCTTCGTGGAAGTTAATGGTATCCATACTCAGAGAATACAATTTCGTACTATTCCACAGAATTTTATTTTGTGTGGTACAACGCGTTTTCCCGACTTGCGGCATCATCAGGTACAAAAATTCAGTCCAAACAGTACAGGTATGTATACAAAATGCAGGGGGAGGGGAAGGGAGGGTATGGGCGGGGGGAATGGAAAAATAATACACGTGTTACTTTTTATTTCACTTAGTCGATTCTCCGCCCACGGGTCTTGTACTACACAAAATAAAATTCTGTAGAAGAGTACGAAATTATATTATCTAAGTATGGATACAAAAGGAGGAATGAGGTATTAGACATTCTAAACTAAATGAATAGCCAAGGCCAATTCCGGGTAGACTAGACGGAATAGTGCTGGAATGTTATACATTCGTTTCGAAGTCCAGCATTTCGAAGAAAAGGAGTTCCGTTTCGCTCAAAAATTTTCTCATTTCATGAATAAATTTGTAAAATGGTGTTCTCCACAAATATGGCTCTAGCTTGAAAATTGTCGACTTTGCAAGATAATAACGAAAGTAACGCTATGGAGTTGATTCACTGTAAGAATTCACGATCCCTAACCAAAAGCTAAGTAACTATTGAGGTCTCAAAATGCCAATATTCCGTGGATTGATATCACTAAAATTGCTCATAAAGAAAAATATTGAAGATATAATGAGATAATTTACGTGTAATAAGAATGGTTTTGGTGAAAATTCATTGACTAAGGTAACTTTTCAGCGTAAAAATTCATGGGATAGAGAAAAACTTTATTGATATTTTTGAGTAAGCCTTTGAATGTAATAGTGATAATTTAGTTTAATATGTTATGATATCATGTCCTAAGGCCTTGTGATCCGTAAAAAAGTCTACTGTAAAAATTGTGACAGCAAAATGTTCACGGGTTTTCATTAAATATGAAATTACCAATTACTCTTGCAATAGGCATATCTCATGAATCATTCACGAATAAAACAAGGCAAACATTAACAATGCAGAGTTTTTGAACTGCTAATGGCAAATTAAAACGCTTTCTGGGATATCTCCTTCATGATAGAACGCGGGTACAAAGTTTGCGCTATCTCATTGTACAGTTGAAGGGTCAGGTAACTTACCTACAGTTGTTCATATGAACAAAAATTATCTGTAATTTTACCTGCGCGAGACATTCAAGTTCAAGTTATTTTCACGATAGATTCGAGTTTCGAGATTTATTCAGAATTCAAACTCGACTCAAGATAAAATCGAGTTAAAATATTTAAGAGACTGCATCTAGAAGATCTAAGAGAAAATAAGGGGAAAATGCCCGAAAACGATAACACTAATTAAAAATATCTCTAATTACCTCACACAACAAAATATTAGCGCGGAAGACTTTCTAATTAGAAATGGTGACAAATTTAACACGTAATGTCAATTAAGGATAACTCATTTTCGACAATTTCACCTAAAAATTCTGCATTTGACAAAAAGATATAAAAATTCGTAGCTGAAGCTCATGTACAACATGCACGAATGGAAATAGCTTCCGTATTCTCTGGGATTTGAACGGAATATGGGAACGGAACGGAACAGAGAGAGACAGTGATCCTCATGACGAAGTAGTTGTAGCACTGAATTCTCACTAAGAGTGCTAAAGATTGAATCCCAGTCGTAAATGTGAATTTTGAGCGGATTACCGCTCCTTAATTAGGTGCTATTTGTAGGTTACAATCTATAAATAAACCCGTCGGTCTGATAGGGCGTTGTCCTTGGTCCTTTCGGTTCCTAACGCCAAGAGCAGGCTAATGACGACACCAGTTTTCCTCCCACTCTTCTTCTATTACCCAAATACTTTCCCTCCTTCCCACCAGTAAAATAATTGCCATGGTCGGTCTACTTCACAATAAAATGTAACAAAACGAAACCATAAAACGATATATTATCGCAAGGTACATTAAGATATTACACTCCAACGGCTTCAATAGCAATATTTCCTTTTTGGCGTAATATATCACACTACGATCAATTTAGATTCCGTCAAGTTTGTATTCAGTTTTGGTTAGCGGTGAGAGAAAATGACATATGCTGAGAAAAGGTAGCTTAAAAGTAGTTTTCATACGGAAAATCATGCCTACTTTTGATTATCTCCATTTTAATTGAAGAAATCTTGCTCTGCTTCATTTTTGGGCAGTTATATATACCCGGAGAGACTTCTGCCTACATTTTGCGCCGACTTGCAGGGTGAGGATTCCAAGCTTAGCGTCTAAGAAACTTCATGTCACAAATATTTAAATTTCTAGCGTAAGAGTGTGTATTTTCCGTATATTCTTCTAGTTACTACTTAGGTATCTGTTTCTCAAACTCCCCTATGCTCTACATGCAATAATGAGAGCTATATTGGATTAACGTCAAAGACTGGAATGATTTATGTACTAGCAACTGAAACGACGATTTCATAGATCTGTTGAGTAAGTAAAATAAATAAGACAATCATCTTCTCTTAAAGTATGCAAAATAGTGCATAAAGTTTTAAAAAATCACCACAAGAAAACAATTTTTACAGGATTACTTCAAAAACTCGACGGAGTTCCCGTTGAGAGTATGCCATTCCCGGGATTTGACACCCCTCTCATAACCCGTGGATGAAGTTCTAATTGCTACTCTGAGCTAAGAGGATTAATGGCACGGTATAATTGATAAATGAGTTCCCAGGAAAGAAGGAAAGAAAAGTTTTTTTTTGTGAATCGGAGAAAATTATGAATATGCATAAGGGACAATGAGGACTGGCTTTCCCTCTCTGGACTGAATGAGGGAGGTGAGAGCACAACCGTATATATGTACGCCCTTATACAAGAGTGTGTTGTGAAAGGAAAGACTGAGGATTTTTTTCTCCTGAGTGGACCCTGACAGGGAACAAGAGAGATGGCCTTTATACGTATTCTCTCCTTTGCATCCAGAAATACCACACGTGCACTTCACGTATATACACAAGTCTCTTGTTTCCATGGTAATTAACCAGGTCACATACTGCCCAGAGGAGTTCTTTAAGTTTTCAAAGGAATATCATTTTTTTGCGCCGTGAAGGAGATACAATTTTCATGGCGCTTCCCGTGATGAATGCCCATTCCTTTGCATTAAAAATAAAACCGTCCTTAAGGAAAAGAAAGAGAGGTGCCGAGAAAGCTCTGGCAGAGACCAGCGGAGAGAAGAAAGTACTCTGATGTTAATGAATAAACTTTCATTAAAATGAAACACTTGGCTTCTCCCCATGAGCAGATGAATCACATTTTATCTTTCTAATTCCACTTCCACTACGCGTGCGAAATATGCCTGTTTCTAGATAAATTTAAAATACTTCCGTATTAAGTTAACAACACAAATTTTACAAAAAATAATGTCAAAGCTTTAGCAGAATTCTATATCCAACAGCAATACCATAAATAAAATGAGCTAAGACAGCAAGAAAAGCAGGGCGCAGTTTCATACTCTTTTATCTCTCTACAATTATTAATTTCCTGTAAATACAATCTAATGCCCGAAGCTTAGTCCCTTCATATACACGTCGCAGTAAACATAGTTTTCTCAACAAGGAAACTCAACACCTTCGATAAGGATAGTTTTGGTTGCGGATCGTGGTAAGTACCACGTTCACAAATCCGTATTTAAACCTAAATACATCTCTACACACGCAGTGTTTCGATATTTCTACATCAAGCATATAAATCAACAAAATTCTTGACCGTATTCTCTTCGGGATTTTGCCGCGTCGATCCATTTTTTGGGGGACAACAGTTTCGCCTGCCTTCCAGCTGGCTTCGTCAGGTTCTAAACTAGCGAACCTACCTTTAGGAACTGACGAAGCCAGCTGGAAGGCAAGCGAAACTCTTGTCCCTCAAAAAATGGATCGACGCGGCAAAAACCCGAAGAGAAGATGGTCATTAAATAACCGCGGAAGCCTCCGTACCAAGAAAATTCTTACTTATCTCTACAAATTATGACAGCAGCGTTGAATGTGAGACAAAATAAAGGTGCTAATTTTCCCTTTCGCCCACCGAGAACAGTCTAAAATTTTAGGTGGAGTAAGGTGACGCTTTGAGACCAAATGTTAAGAAATATAAGGCTTCATGAAAATAGGAGCACGATTGAACCTTTTGTATTAGTATGGAAATCACCGCGTAAAAAAATTACTATTTATTTTATAAATTATTCCTATGACAAACTATTTATCCGAGAATTAAATTAGCTCGTGATAGACACGCAGCCAGTAGAGTGTGAAATTACTATGAAATATCAGAAACGTGTAAATTCGGAAGTATGTTCTTGAAATAATGTATTGAAGATGAGAAGAATATCGACAAGAAAGACACTTCACAGAAATCCTTTACTTTCAAAGGACTTCTCAAGTATGGTAACGTAAGAAAAGAGGAGTACGGTTTATATGAAATGAAGAGATGAAACTCGGAAACTGGTGAAATGTAAACTGGGATTGGGGCTGATGAAGTGAGAAGTGGTAGCAAAAACTGATTGCTGTGAATAAACCAAGGTTACAGCGACAAATGACACTCCACTTGGCCGACCTCAACCGACGATGCTCCACTTAACTGAAAACACCCCAGGTCACATTATGTAAAACAAACAAAATTACCCGCTGGGATATTATGCAAGAGAACATTACCATTTTTATCTTTTCAGATCTATCTATAATAGGCTTGTAATGTTGGAGAGAAGCTGAATTGATTGGGATCATGAAATGTGGTCAAGCTATTAAATGCAGATACAATAAACCAGAATGAGTACGGTTCATTTCTATATCTACTGGTAATAAGGTTGTTTGAGAGAGAAAATTTAGCTATGATAGCAAAAGAGAAAGAAAAATAAGACAGCAAACAATATTTGCAAAACTTGTGTGATACCGAAATCGATGATAAATTTTCCTCGACAATTTCAAGCCTAAACACTTATAATAAATATAGCAGCGTAGTACATGGGTTTGTATGTTTGCTGTGTTTCTCTTCGAAAACTAAAAACCCGTTTGAGCAGAAATATCGCATAATTCTAGCGTTTTTACAGTGGAATGCTATGAAACTGTTGACCTCTCAAAATGAGGATCTAATGGTGGTATTTCTTCCTTAAGCCCAAATACATCAGTACTGACTTAACAGACTTCCTAATGTATTACTACATGTGTCGCGAGATATTGGAACAAATTTAAATACATATATAATCGGTATAACTGAATGGAAGAACTAAAATTTCCATTTTTTGTTATTAAATCCTACTTGAATGTTTAAGTTTTTGAACAAAAACTTTCAGCAAAAATAATCACAATAAATGATTTAGCACTTTCCCGGTGAATATTGTGTGTGAAATTCTCTCAGGATACACATCGGGTAAAATTTTCGGCTGCTGCCAATGTTTCGATGGATAACACTTCCATCGTTATCATTCATTACCCTGATGACGATGGAAGTGTTATCCATCGAAACGTTGGCAGCAGCCAAAAATTTAACCCGGTGTGAATCCCGAGAGAATTTCACACACAACCGTAATATATTTGCAGAGAAGCATCAGCTTTTAATGTGTGTGCTCCTTGCCGCACTAGCGGATAAGTCAAGTGCGCGGATGGCGGACGGCATTTAAAATTACCGTATCCACAATATACGGCAACATAGCTGCCCATGTAAGCATATTGTCAGTGAAATTAGTATTTTTTGGCGAAATTGTAGTTAACAATTTTTACTCCGTTTTTTTAGAACCGTGATGATTCTCGTTTCCATTTACCTCGAATAAAGTTTTCTTCCCCGCACGAAGGACATGTAACAGTCTAGTTCAATTTAAAAGTGATGTATTTTAAAACCAGGACTAATCCGACGTGAATCTGATATTTAAGAGATATGTACCATATGTTTACAGCATAAATATTAAAAAGTTTTCCGGCTAAATCCGGCTGTATTGCTCATCACTCAGCTTAACGATAGCGTAATGACACTTTTAATGGGTTTTATCAAACCAAGATTACACATCGGAGCCCAGTCTACATATTGATGGCACCGGCATTCATTCATTCAAATCTCTCATACTTGCGGAACCACGAAAGGCTAACCGCAATTGATATGCGGGTTTAGATAGGGAAAAAAACGAAATACTGAGAGTAGGAAGTTGAGGTTCAAAAAGAGATGAAATCACAGATAAATAGGCTGGCTTAGCAAATGAAATGGGGCTTTTGGAATTGGTAGGTTCGCTCATCCACATTTGGTCATGTTTCCCGAAACGAGGATGAAAAGGTCCGACGCAGGAAAGGAGATATGGGATTGGGAGAGGGGAAGGGGCGAAAGGGTGTACTATGGGGAGGGGAGAACGCGTATTCAGGATAAAATGGGAAGGAAGGGTGCTTAAAGGGAAGGGTGAGCCGAGAGACGAAGAGGTTTAAAGGGGGGGGGGGCGTGAGATGGGAAGGGGTAAGGCAGATACGTCCGCCGCCCCAAGGATATGAAGTTTCATCTCCGGAGTACAGAAGCTTCCGAGACCCGTTACAAGGGCTATCCCGGGCCTGAGATAATGTCCGAGGATATGGCCATATAGACCAGACCCAGGAATATGGTAGTGAAGCCCTCCTTCCGCATTGGATGCATTTAAGGGATATGGAAAAAAGACAGAAAGATACGTAATGGGAAATAAAATAAAAAGGATTCATTTTCAAATATACACAGCTTTTTTCTTCTTCTAGAGGGTAAAAACAGATGATAAACGCACATATGGAGATTGATTGTGAGGATCATTCATATTTTCATCTTATTTGCGATGTTGTCATCCCGCAGGGATGCTTGGAGTTTTATTATCATTATGTCGAAGGGTGGGGTATATGAATGCCTCTCCTCAATACGTGGAGGGTAGCGACTCATCTCTTTTTCCCCAAGGGGAAGGAATTTCCAGTTTTTCGAAAGTGAGCCTTAATGGGATACTTTCATTTATGCATTTCCATGGCTTAAAGCTTTCCATTCCATTCAGGAAGAAATACGAGCTCCAAATGACGGTGTCAAGGGCGGACTCATTTAAATTCTAACAGCTCCCTTATTTTGTCTTATCAACTAAATGAGAAAGCATTCAGGTCTAAAGAGAATTTTATATTGAAAGAAAAACACATTCATACTTTGATACATGTACATTGGATGCATACGATTGAAGCTACAACTGTGTCACGGCTACCGTCATCCTTTGAGGATGATGCCATATCATAACAAAATTTAAAAATTACACCAATGTACATTATGTCAAACAAACATAACTTACGTCATATAGAATAAATATATATAAATGTTGATAAAATATTTACAGAAGGAAAACGTGTATATTAGCGTTTGAATAGTAATAGTGAGACCTTGCAGTAACTCATTAAACTTTTTTCTGAGGATTGGATTCACTGAGAGAGCTTTATCAGACATGAAAATAATTTTAAAAAGGTACAAATGACCTTTTTGGAAATATACACAGAAAATACTGCTAAAAACTTTTTCTACTCTACAACTAAAATCTACTAATAAAAATATGATAAATCTAAATTTAACTATAATTTCAGAATATTTTAAAAATACATTTTGACGGAAATATAGCAGCATCAAGAGCACAACTATGATAAAAGGGAGGTAATGAAGTTATATAAAACGTATCATACGCGAAAGAAAGCTAAAGCAGTTACACATGAATAAACTAAACTTAGTGGGTTTACATTACCTGATTAAGAAAAATCTCATATGTCCATTCATATATCAAATATGGCCGTGAAGTAAGAGGGCTCAGTGTTAACTATGAGCTGGACTTACGACCACACAGAACGTCTAAAACTCAAATACAGGTTGAAGAGAGTTTTAAGCTGTAATATTCAGTTCTCAACTCTAATTGAAGGCATTCATAAAGAGGGTCAAGGACTTTACGGCCATTGATTTATAGAGGCGCATTTAAAGTAATTTAACACAACCTCACATTTTCCACTAATTTTTGGGAATATTTACGGAGTTGCAGGAATGTTTAGTAGCTCCTCATTGCATTTTAAGAACCCCATATTGCCGTTTACGAATCAACTTTGAGACAGAAAGAGCCCAGATTCCGAAGATTTTCTGCACTGCTTTAATAAGCTACATAAAATGACTACGAAAACGCAAAATTTACGGTAACATACGTCGCCGAATTCTCTAGAAATTATTTCTGTGTAGGGTACCGTGAAACAAAGGAATACTGTTCCACATAGTTTTATATCTAGAATGGCATCCCCCAGGATTAGAGAATAAATGCGACAGTATCGGCGATAATCTTTCGAAGGTTTACAGATGAACTAGGAAAAACCAAATAATCCAATGACTATAAAACAAAATTTGTAAGTTATTTATTAAGACTGTCCACACAGTTAAAAGTATAAACTAATATTTCATCATTTCTTAAGTTGGAATTTTTAAAAGTTTTATATGGACGATTATGTGGCGGTAAAAAAAAATCAAGCGGTCATCATGAAAAATTATAACTGTTTAATAATTTCAAAAAGATTTCTGTGTGTGGGAAAATTTTCCTGCAATATAAACCAATTAAGAATAAAATTCTGGCAAAATCCGCAACTCTTTCAGAGAGCGATCAAAATTAATTTTAAAAAAATGAAAAATTACACAGGAAATTTCAATAGCTCGCAAAACGAGCAAAACAAAGAAATTTTCCACACATTCAACTGCAAGGCCATAAAAATATTGCACCACTATCCTCGAGACTAAAATTAGTTTCGAAGTTAAAAAATAAATAAATAAAAAAATGTCTCCAAACTTTTGAAGACATTCGAGTTTTTCCGCAGCAGAAAAGAAGGACTTTAACCCCATTTTCATGCATCCACACCCCTGGAGGGGACGTTCAGAACGCATTGGATACCCAATGGTGCATAAGGATGGATCTTCCGAGGAGGCGAGGGAAAAAGCGATAAGTATCTCGCAAAATGGAGAGCGCCGAAATGGGAGCGGGCGAGCTCTTCGCATTTCGACATCCCTGCGAGGCGCAAGCACTAACCAAGGACTCTCTCTGCCGGGAATTGGGATATTGGGAAATGGAGCGGTCGGATAGGAGAAGTTAGCGCGAAGGAAAAAGAATCCGGATGGTTGGAGCACAGAGGAGGCTGCATTATCAAGTGAACTACTTGCCTCATTAAAAGGCCTTGATCAAATCCTTCCATCCGCGCAACAGGGGCAACGTGTGAGCCCTGATACAATTCCATGACACAGCTTCGCGAGCCAGGGTTTTTCTAGTCACTCGGCAGACGAAATTTGGTAGTTTCAAAAGTTTAGCTTTCCGTAGCTTTAATATCTTTAAATCTTTGCTCTTGGAAAGTAACTTAATTTCGTCGTCGTAGGAAAAAAATGAGGGCCCTTTTCGCTGAGTTGGAATATCGTCAACGGTAATTTTGAGAGAGGACTGTACACTGTTGTGCGGATTGCCTATACTCTAAATTAGTTGTTTATTCTTAGGTATCGTAATAAGCCATAGATTTCGTCAAATAAACTTCAAATTTCAGCTTTGTAATCTGGAAATATGTATCTATCGTTGATTTTTACCAATATTTCACTATATGCAACACATTATTCTCCATAACCGTTTGTTTCCCATTTCCGCCTGAATTTTCGCAAAATTTTAAACTTTAGAGCTCGGGCGGCTGCGGTTAATATTAGCCGATTTTGAAAAAATTTTGCATGCGAGATCCTGATATCAGTACACAACTTTCCCGCATAGGAAAAATTTGATCCGGAAAAATAACCTTTTTTCGGCCCACCCTACTATACAGTCCAATATGCGCTCAATAAAAGCAAGTCATTATTATTATTATTTTCGAATTTTTCACTTCTCAGCCTTTTTAAGGGCTGGGAAACATTCACCTATCCCGGGTGCAAGGCACCAAATGGATTAGGCTCAAGTACTGTTTTTTTTTAAATGTTCATTTAAAAATCTTCGTACTATGGAGCAAGTATTAATTATTGTGGTTTTCTGAATTTTCATGTACATTTATTATTATTATTATTTTAACTTCTCAACCTGAAGGCTGGGAAACATTCACCTATCCCGGGTGCAAGGCATCAAAGGCATTTGTCTCATCTACTGTTTTTTTTAAATTTTCATTTAAGAATCTTCTTAGTATGGAGCAAGAATTAATTGTTCTGTTTTTTGCATTTTCATGTACATACGGTTCTCAATTCCTATTTTTTCCAAGCTTTTGTGCAGGTTCATGGGTATAACACCAGTCGCTGTTATTATTACTACTACAATTTTAACGGGTTTTTGGTTCCACATTTATTTTATTTCATCAGCCAAAGGTATATATTTATATATTTTTTCTCTGTATTTAGCCTCTAAATTTTCTGTGTTGGGGATTGAGACATCTATTAGATATGTTATCCTGTCTTGTTTTGATTGAAGAGTTATATCCGGTCAATTGTTTGGGCGAGGACGATCCTTCATGATACTTCTATTGTAATACATTTTGACAGCTTCATTTTCTATTACAGGCGGTGGTGTCATTAAGTATTATGGTTTGGTTTCATAGAATACATTTTATTTTCTTACTAATGCAATATTTATTTGTTTACATATATCATCCTGTCTTTGTGTGTATTCCACGCTTGCATTCATTCCTTCCTTCCACACTATAATAATAATTATTATTATCGGTGTACCAGAAAATAATAAAAATATTGCCTAAATGTAGACTTAGCCCAAATCTACCAAAATGAAGGTATGAGCACCACGATTGCTCCTTTCATTTTCAAATATATCTCTTATAAGGACAAGACGGATAACATTTGCGATAAACAGTTTAAAAGTGGTTTTATTATCCAAATACTGAAAGTAACATCAAAGTAACCGCATTACGTTGATTTTATGTCCACTTAAACATTGAATCATGAAAAAAAATGGAAGGCTAAGTTAAACTGAACCAAAATTAGCAAGGAAAGTCATTCAATCTACCAACAGCTTTGCCTTCAGCAAAGAAAACACATTCCGGTTGGTGGAGAAAAATACATATTTACCTGCTTCAAAAATTACTGAAAAATATCCAAACGATCTGAAAATATTTAATACTCTCAGTTTATTCCAAATAAAGAAAAAATTATTGCTTGCATACACTGGGAAATTTAACAGCAAATTTATTTCATTTCATTGGAAGTTAAGAAACAATGTCTTTCTTCAATGTTTTATATTCCACGAAGGAGATTTTGAATGCAATTTGACTGGCGAAAACAATAATCGGTTAGATGGAATCTATTTAAGTTATATCTTTTAGGAGAAGCTTCCACGAAAACTGAGTATCAAGAACAAAACGCCTTTTAGAGTAGGTGGATGGAATATGTTCTTTTTGGATGTTTATCGGTGACATCTAGATACGATTCGTCCACACGCGCCCCGTCCTGAAAGACAATACGAACCACATACGCAATATCAACATCCCCCACGTACGAACACAGATGCAGACTCGTTTCCCTACCTCTGGACGTATCCTGTGGCAGAAAATAGTTCCCCACGTCGTATCCCTTGTTTGTATAGCTTGTATTGTCTCCCACAAAGGGCCCCGGGGCCCTAGAGCTCGCAGCGCCCGTCGAAAATGGATTTTGCGAGCACCGATTCGGGCAATAACCGCCTGAACTCACACCATCAGTCGATACGACCACCAAAAAACAATAGAAAATAATCACCGAGGGACTGAAAATGAAGTATACCTCGAATCGAACGCCACTGCAAAAGGGATGAGTCAATAACAAAGCACACGCGAAATGATACCACCACACATTACCCACCTGTCACCCAACTTATATTAATTATTTGTTCTGCGAAATTTATTCCCGATTCCATGATACTTTGAACCAATTCACGGGACCAAATTCACCTTCGTGCAATCTGGATGAAAAGAGTTGATATTTCAGTGAAAATTCTACTCAAAACATTTCTATTTGAGAGGCCGATTCCCTCCATTTCGCTTGCAGTTACATTTTACAAGTTGACACGCAGGAAAACTGTTTTTCATACCACGAGCCAATATCTAGACCTCTGCCTATCTGGCGAAAAGTTTCCCCAACCAAAACACTGGCTCACATGATATTGACGATATCTTTACTACCAGTCAAATATTGGTTTCGTTCTCTATGATGTGGGGCACAAGAATATCGTAAATAAGAAAACATATACTAGGCGATAAAATTAAACTAAAGGCTGATATTTGCAAAGTTAACTACCTAAATTTGTAACTTTCTTCAAGTTGACACTTTATATACCAGAAAATCTCGGCATTTATGGGGGGTTCCTCTGAAAATATAAGGTAATAAGAGATAAAATCTACATGTTTACCGAAATTATTAAGAGAGAGCTAAACGACAGAAGAATTTATTTGGCCAAATTACCGCAGAATTCTTTGAAGTTCCTCCATTCGAACCAAGTAGTAGCAAAGTACGAGAAAAAGTGAGGACGTGGCAGAAACCCTGCAAAAACAGATTACGGGCAAACTGCGAGGTTATTGCAGGAGTGGTATTGCAAATGGGTGATAAGAAACAATGAAGCGTCCATGAGGAGCAACAGCGTCGAAGAACAGGGAAAATATTTGTACACATCCACAGGTAGGTCAGAATTAACCGTCAGTTTGCTCACGTCAGGATAAATAAAACGCTTCAAACGGCCCGGAGAGGAATTAACAATCGCACTCTCACGCACACGGATGGAGGCCCGCTTGTTTCCGCACACAACGGATCTTTTTTGGCGAGTCGGGCGAGTCGGCGCGAAGGGCTTTGCCTCGCGGCGGTCGGAGGGATATCTGCAGCACCTAAAACGAACAGCATGACCCTACGCGCTTCGAAAGGTCTCCCAAACACGATATCGCCTGCACAGCCTCCCATACTCCACTCTAAAGCCCTTAGACCAACAACCGCACCTTCAAACCACCCCCGGTCCTTTCGGTCCCTGTCGCAACGCAGGTGTTCCGCTCGTGACGGGTTTGAGGCACTCGGGGTTCATTATTTTCATCATTATTCTTTAACCAAATTATTATAATTTAAATTTAAAAAATCAATAAATTAAGGAAAGTTGTGCGCTTCGTTGAAAACTACTACGAGGGAACATAGAGTGTTTCTCAGCTTTTAGAGCTGATGTAGAGAGGATATCATTTTGACGCCACACTGCATTTCTAGGCCCAACAGAAGAGATAAAATAAGAGAGACACTTTGCCGAACAGAGAGGTACAAAAAATTGTTCTTTCAACGCACAATAAGAGACCATAATAAAAACTGAACTACACTTAAAACACTCCCATAGTACATTTAACCATTTCTCCACCCAAAAACTTATCCTTTACACGGTTGGTGTCCTAACACCCTCTGTCACGCGGCCATGTGGCGGCATACAGGGTATTATGGGGATGCAGATTCTTGTACGATTAGAAAGAAGTAAGCAGACAGCGCAACTAGAAATACGATTTACTATTCTACTCTGAAAACAACAAAAGTTTTAAATCAAGAAAGCACAAATTTGGAGCATAATTACGTTCTCTTACAATGCAGTAAATCTTGGGCAATAACGGTAGCAAAAACATTGTGTATCGGTGGATTGCAGACTATCAAAGAGTCCTAGTTTCACACTTTTTTCAAAACTACAGTCGTTAATAGTGATTGTAAAGAAAAAAATCTGGTAACCAACAGTTCGGCACGGACTCTTTCTTGCCGGTTTTTTATCTGATGCGCAGACAACATGCAGAGTTAAGATGATCTTCCCTGGATCATACTGAAAACTGCCATATCTAAATTTATATATTAATTCAAGCCAAGCATATACCTTTCAAATAACTAGCATTTCTCAATCTAGTTCGCCCATCACCTAAATTATTGGTAATGTACCGATCCTTGAAGAAGGGTAAAGCTTTTCTTTGTATTTTATGTATTTCTTGAATTAAATCATTCCAGTCAGGGTTGAATGTTCAAGCCGTATTTCAGATGAGTTTTTCACTCAAAGACCAACCCAAGTATCACTTGATAGTTCTTTAGGGCAGCGACAAAAATGCTTCTCGTGTACAGAAGTATTTTTGTGGCGGTGACTCCAACAAATTAAGCTTATCAGACGACGTTACATATATTAACAAGTTATCGCTTCAGAGGATATTGAGGACAATAAAAGGAGCTTGAGTAATTAGTTTCGTTACAAATGGAGTGCATTACATTTTCTATGATTTTCTTAAGACCATTACACAAGAAAGCACAAGTTAGCGCAATTCAGGCCAGAGGAGAGAACTCCTCCGAAGTCCGAATTTATGGTAATTTTTCGGTTGATAACATTGCCCACTGCAAACATCCAAATTCGACTACTTACTCATTACTCAAGGACATAATTATTTTATAAAATAACAAAAATAAGAGCTAATCTGGATCTGGCCTTTCTGTGGGGCGCCATGTTTTAAAATTTTGACGTCATAACCTCAATATTTTCTAGAATAGGCAGTCAAAAGTCTAAGAGTTTTCTACGCTGCGACGTCACCTCAATGATGCTGCCGAACTTCATGGGAGAAAAATCCCCACATAGTTACCGGTGAATTACGAAGACCAAACGTATGAAGAGAACTACCAATGAAAGAGTTGAACGAAGAGTTGGAAAGAAATGACGTTATATGAAAGTTCTAAAAATTTGAAAAAAAAAACTTATCGGTCAACTTCTGCGACGCAACAGTTTCTAGGAAACAATATAGGAAGGGGAAATGAATTATACAAATTTTCGAGAAATATTAACGGTGGAATGGGTGAAACTGATCATGATGGACGTTAAAATAAAGAAATACTACAGGGTAAATCAAGTAGTTAAATGATGAGTTAAGAGGAAAGTTACAGCAAAATAATATTAGAATTAATGGCAGCTGAGGTTCTATTTTTCCACCAACTATGATTTCTCGGTCTTATATCTTCGTTTTTGGATAGATATTATGTTTATAAACTTCTTTTTACATTTCGCGGACGTTTTCGTGGATAATTCCGTCTATTCCGTCTGCCATTCCATCTTCCCTCCCTTCATCTTGCACATGGAGTTAATCCTATTCCTTCATTTTCTCGAATTACCAATTTTTTTGGCCTTAAATAACGGCCTTAAAAAACCTCTTACTATTTCCACCTTCTCCTCTGCCTTCTCCAAATATTCAACAGCAATATACTCTCTTGTTTTACCATTCCGAATACTTGAAGCCACTGTAACCGACGCTACAATGAAGGAACCGAAATCATTAAAACTCTAAAACAATTTTGACGCAAACATTGCCGATTCCTGATCATATTTTACCTAACATGTGTTGTATTTAAGATTGTTCTTCTCCTGGTTTAGATTTGGCTAATCATTTAATAGTATTTATCTCTAACTTCATCTACCATACAATACTCGTTTCTCTCTTGCTTTTACATCCTCCCTTGCTTTAACACTTGCTTACTTTGAATAACGGTAGAGCTGTCCACAATAGATTTTTGTAATTGATTTACTTTTGACATTACATATTATGCAAATTATTTGATAGATTGTAATGATAAATTTGATAAAATATCGTTCACTGATTCTTCGTAATCACAATTGGTCTTCTTCAAAATGAATGACAAATCCACGGATAGTGTAGTATTTCAATTTCGCAAACCTCTTACGAAGCTTTAACACAATTTTCAATTTACTTCAAAAATATTTTTAATGTTTATCTTCACAAATTCTTCGTTAATTTTTACTCCCTTGATTCGGCCAGGATTCCTGCTGTAAATTATCAGGTGCAAACTCAGTTTCCCATTCCATCCTTTTCGAAATATCATCACACCTCTAGTTCTCTCCCAACCTCATCAAATATTGCTTCATCAATTCCTCTTTATATTTCTCATCAAAATCTCTGATATGAAAGGATATAATTTAAAACGGTAAACCAGAACTTATTCGCACAGACTGGAGACCCGTATACAGGGTCTCGGAATATTCTTCAAAACCACGATGGTAGACTGAGAAGATCGGCTATGGAGCCTTCAGTTGTAGACATTCGGACTTGCAAATTAATTCCTAATAAATACTTCACATACATACACTTTAATTGATACAAAATCGATTAAAATTGAGGAAAAACATCGTCGAAGAGACCAGTCGATAAAGATTCAGAATTTAGTTAAAACACCACTATTGCAGCGAGAGAAGCTTTAGTCAGTAATTTCTAGTTGTAGATTCTACATTCACTATATCGAAAAACAACTTTAAATCGACAATTTACATGCACCATGAACCTCTTCACCTGTGATTATAGTTGGGTATATCGATTTCGCACGATTTTCAACATCGATTCAACCGATGCATGAGTAAGTCGATATGGAATCGATACATGATAACGTCGCACTGACCAGAGGCCCGTGTCATAAGGCCCGAAATCTTTTTCAAATAAAATAGCAAGCGCAGCGAATGAGAAAAGATTCGGAAGGGCGAGCCCTTCCGGGGGATCCAGAGGGCGGATCTGTGTGTTCGCGGGCCAAGAGGGCGGGTGTGAAGGCTTAACGCAAAGTAAAAAAAAAGAAGACAACTACCACGGGATCGGCCGGAAGAGGAGAGACCGCACACGTTAAGGCTCGGATTTGGACCCGTGCGCACACAGCCTAAGGCATACAGGGGGGGGGGGGATTGAGAGGGAGGAAGGAGGACAAGAGGGAGAGAAAAACGGATTTTAAAACCGGGGAAACTCCAAAAAGAAATGGTCCGCCGCACTGAGTGGCAAAGAGGGAGGCTATAACGCAAGGGAGGTATACGGGAAGAGAGCCGGGAACGAGTGTTGGAAGAGAGGACGAAGATGTGCAAAGGCAGGCAGTGTTGGAGGATTTGGCGGACGGGGAGGCGATGTACGAGGATGAGGCGGGAAGGTGGTAACGGGGAGCCGTTTTGAGGCCGGGACAGGGGACGGGTTAAGGGATAGCAAAGCGAGGAGGTGGGAGGAGGAAGCGAAAGAGGACAAATAAGGGTTAAGGCCGTTAGTGGCCAGACCTCAAAGTTGCTCCCTATGACCTCAATTACGTTCATAGCAAACTGCCTGATGGTCCCTGGTGTATATTGGGAGGGAGAGAGAGAGAGAGGAGGAAAGGGGGGATTCCTGGAGGGGACATGGGTTTCGTGCCGTGCGGGTGTGTTGGTGAAATGACTGGGTGTTCGGGCGGATTGGGTGTTTGGTAGGGGAGGAGGGAAGAGCCCTGGGTACAGTTCAAGTGGCGAGCAAACGGTGAGTGAATCGAGCAAACACGAGTGGGGATTTGAGGAGAGAGGACGGAGTGTGGGAGAATGGAAGGTGGAAAAGGGGACAGAAGAATCTGGGAGAGCGGGAGAAAGAAGAATAAACATGGAGATGAGACGGGCAAACAAATGATGAATGTAAGGGAGGCCGCGGTTTGGCGCACCGGTGAGGATTCCGAGAGAGATAAGGGAATAAGCGCTGCGGATGTTTAAGGTTGTAAGTACATAAGTATGAGCGACGCTCGCGAGTCGATGTGAAGACGGAAAGAAATCTATGACTAAAACAACGTGTGCGATGGATGTACCACTAATAAAATATTAAGTTATTATACATTTTCAGCATTAGTCTCATGAGCGTTTAGTAGAATCAACTACAGAGAGATTAATGTAGAAATATACATCAACCATTTAAATGTAAAACTTTCTTTGCGTAAATGGAGCATGATCCGCTGAGACTTTGGCTCAGATATACTAAAAGTCTAGATGAAAGAAGAATAAACATGGATACGAGGCAGGCAAACAAATTATGTGACCAGGGATAGAAATCTACGACTAAGACAACGTGTGGGATGGATGGAAAGAATGGCTCATTTTTGCCAATAATATAATATTAAGTAATCAAGCATTTAAAGCATTAGCCTCATGAGCGTTTAGTAACTCTACTTCAAACAGATTAATGCAGAAATATACCTCTACAATCAAAAGAAACAATGTTTTTACATAAATGGAATATGATCCGCTGAGTTTGGCTCAGATGAGCTCAAATGTCAAGATGAAAGAAGAATATACATGGAGATGAGACGAGCAAACAAATGAAGTGACAACCAAAAGAAATATAAGACCAAGACAGCGTGAGGGATGGATGAAAAGAATGGCCCCATTTGCCACTAATAGAGTATTAAGTAATGAAGCAATTCAAGCTTTAACCTTATAAGCGTATAGTAACATGTACTTCCAAGAGATCAATGCAGAAATATACCTCTACAATCAAATAAAAAAATATTTTTTCCATTAATGTAGAGATCCGTAATGCGTGATCCGTAGAGATTTTGGCTAAAATGTACTACAATGTCTAAATGAAAACTAGATGTGTGGAACTATACCGTACCTGAAGATGACGCCGTCGCGTCAAAACTAGTCGTGCTTTGAAATAAATCGGTGGAATCAAGGAAAGTTTACTTTTTCATTATTCATAATATAACTCCACAAAGTTGAGCCTGAAACCATTGAATGTGGAGTTATATTATAAATTCATGATTTTTTTGTAGATTCATGTTAGTAATTTCAACTCAAATGTATTTTTATTATTAAAAAAATATAACAACAATTTAATGAGTTACTCATTAACTCTAAACACAATGGATGCCTAAGGAGGTTTAAGGATGTAACTTCACATGAGCCACTCTCACGGATGGGGGCGAGGAAAAGAAATTTTCGACTGGGATAACGCGGAGGACGGTAACGTAAAAATGGATCGTGTCAATCATCACATGCTTTATGTAGTTCACACATCATGCAACATTTTAGTCAGTATTATTTTATATATTAGGTATTATTAGACAGCGCCCGTCTAATTTCAAAGAGGAAAAAATAAATATTGTTGCTTGGAATTAAAATAAATCTCCAATCGTGTCATTCAAAATGCATATTCAAAGGAGTAGCCATTAATGCATGGAAAGGTTGGGTGGAAAATGGCGCACTCAAATTCTCGCTGTAATTCTGTTGAATAGATCATCTAACAGAAGCCAAACATAGAGGCCTCATGAATATTCTTCCGTTTTGAGCCTATGAATGCCGAGCTACGAATACCATGTTACTAAAATTTTCTATTGATTATGTGATGCATACATTGGAAATTTAGGAGACTCAAGCTCACATTATAGGCAAAAGCAAAGCGCATTCAAAGCACGAATGCTAGAATTTAAAACTTAGTTCTTTCAGTAGCCCGATATTAAAAAATCTCAAGCCTTTATTACGATAACATTGTATTAAATTATCAATACAAAATATAATGCTACCCTCAGTGTGGGTAGAGTTAATATTAAACATAAACTGCACAAATATATTGCAGCAATCTTCCGTGGCCCTAAGAAACATGAGTACCAAGTTTTGATTTGACATTTCGAGGGGTTCAGAAGACTATAGTGTTCAAAACCCTACATGAATTTCTGTCTTATAGATATTGATTCTTTGCATCATTCATTAAATGGTAAACAACTTATAATTGTAAGAAATATTGCAGAAGATGATGAAGGATATATTAACATTGATACAATCGACGCTCGGGAATGGAAACAACCGGTGGAAATCACTGACCAGGAGAATGTACTGGAAGCATGGCTGGTATTTTTTGGATGCCGAGAGGAATGACTCGATGTGTAAGCTGGCAAAGCGAACAGGAAAAACTTTTTGATCGAAGAGTCAGCACAGAATCCGGGCAATGGAGTCTACTCGAGTCACTAGGAGCTATTATATCGGAAAAGTTAAGTCAGGACAAGACAAAAGGAGGCGCAAGTATTTGTCCTAAAGGATGGTATTATGAGAGATATGCTAAAATAATTCATCATGATAATATAAAATGCACCGCTTTCCAACTTACCATACTTATTAAATGGTAAACAGATTTACTTCTACAGCAATTTTAGTCATTGAAGAGAAGTAAAACTTCCTCATTCTTATGAATTACATATCCTTAGATAACTGAATTCTTAAACATGATCTCAACGGAGTTGTCAAATTGTTTTCCAACTTTTCTCACGTTTAAGAGGTGTGGAGTTAGTAATACGAAATAAAATATGATTTATTTTTTTCTAAGCTGAACTAGCAATAAAAAAATATAGTATACACTTTGAATAATTAGCTAAAATATACATTACATCCTTCTATGGCCATCTATCACTCATAGTAATTATACTAATATAATCTTGGAGACGTGAATTCACAAAAATATAGCAAGAATACTTGTAAATCAGTGTGACAAGCTAAAGACAGTTGAAAGATGCTAAGCTAAGAAAGATTAGGAATGCTAAGCATTGGGATTTGTGCAGCGGTTAATTATTTCGCTTTTTAAAACAACTTTAACTAAAGATAGAGAGTTGAAATTCATTTTATCACATACCCGAAAGCATGATACTACTAAAATTAGTGGTATCATGCCCGAAAGAATGAAGTTTCTCTCTTTTTCAATCGATTTTCTTTTACGCATTTTCCTTGACAACCAAATAAACAAACAAAAATAAACATTAAATAAAATCTTAATTAACGAAAACGAAATTCTGAATAGCTACTCAACAAGTAAGTACTCGAATTATGTACTTAACTATAATGTTCTTTTAGCCTGGCTGTGCAGGTAGTATGATTACAGTAAAGGGTTTCAAAAAATTGTCTCTCTACTCTATATAAAACAAGTTTTACAAATTTCATTGTTTTTATTTTACCGTGTTATTTTTTATCGTTCTGTCAATTTTTCAGTCATTTGACTTACAATTATTATTGTTCATGGGAGATATTGTCACATTGTTTACTTACTATTGTCTCACAATTGTATAGATGCTCTGCAGAAGAAAATATTAATTTAATAAAACAATTACTTGAAATGTAGTCTGTTATCACAACTACTTACTAACTCCTCACCTCTTATATAAAGAGTTTTGAAGGAAGTATGATCCCGATCAACGCCGGGTAATTCAGCTAGTTGAATATAAAAATTGATACGGTAGCAACAGGAGACTGAGGGTGGGGAAGGATAGATAGGTGTCTCAGTAGACACTCATAGAAATATGATCTATTACGACAACGGTGTCCACTATATGTGCATTTAAATTATTTTGCAGTTCAAACGTTACTTTATGGAGAAATTTTTATAAAGTTTGAAAATTCCAAGGATTGGATATTTGGAGAGGCGACCGACAGCTAAGGTCATTTGCGCCGTAGGAGACTGGTTAGAAAGGAAGGGTGGATAGAAACCCAGCGTCGGCATTTGCCTGCTCTAAACGAAAGGCGACACGGGGACCACGGTTAAACGTCTCATCTGACAGACGGAGTACTGCACTTGAAGTGCCCTCCACAAGACACTCAGTCTTTCTCTGAAAATCACCCTCCTCTGCAGGGATATGAACCCTGGCCGTCCGTAGGATTAGCCATTACTCCAGTCACCACGCCAACCCGAGCTAAAAAAAATCTCCATTCAGTCTACAATGTGTAAAAAAAATCAAATCAATCAAATTAATCATAAATACTGTTATTATGCCGGATATATATCCAATTTCCACACGCTAAAAATAAAAAAATAATTGAGTGTAACTCATGCGGTAATGTTGTGAATAGCGTTATTTGGTTGTGCGCTATTGACAAATTCATCATATTCGTTACTCAATGTACTATCAACTGCTAGTGCACCTGTGGCGCCAAATTACTATTAGCAAAAATATTTTCACAGCGAGATAATTTTAATATTTTGCTTTTTTAATTTTTTTCAAATCATGTTGACTCGTATACATAACCAAATAAAAGATAAAAAATCAACGCTAAAGGATATTTTTGCATTCTGCTCCACCAAGGAGTAATCGGTATGGTTTCACTCATTTTGAAAGGAAATTAGATAAAAAACGATCCCACATAATCTTCATTTACGTCCTTATTCCGTATAAATCTTTCAGACAAAGATATAGGGTAATAGATGGCCAAGTTGGGCTACCTTCAGGATATATGACTACGAGCCCAGTGAGGCTATCAGCTCACATACACGCATGGCCACGTCCCAACCGGAAGTTATGAGCACAGTCACAGCGTAATACATCGCAAATATAACGGATAATCAGTTTATTAGTTCACAAGGAAGGAAACCACAGCAATTATCTGGGCGTATTAAATTATATGATAATGGCTCACCATACGGGGAGATCAATAGGACGTCGCAAACAAAAAATATTTATGAGTGAGCAACAAATAACTCCATTCATGAATGGCAATTATGCACAGGGTGCAATAAATTCCCGACGAAACTAAACAACAGATATATTCAACGTTTTTTATCGGCCAAATTTAAAATTCATATCCATCTCTGATAGCCATAAGCCAAGGGTCATAATTATAACTCTCAACCTGTGTGTCATTTTTATCAGAGAAAGGGCCTGTTATTTGAGAGCCTCCGAAATCAACGCTGATTTGATTAACTTATATTGTTTGTCACCTAGAATGCAATGAAATGAATAGGTGATTGAAATTTAGTGTTCATGGGTAAATTTATTAGTTACTCATCACAGGGATGGAAGAATTATTTTAAACCTCTTACCTTGAATTCATATCTGCTGCAGATATCGACAGCAAGTTTCATATTTGAAAGGGAGCAAATGATTTATATTGAACAATTAAGCATCGAAAATTTAATTGATGGTAAATTTGGCGAAAATTCGTCAAAACACGGGAATGTTTGCTAATTTGTGAATGACTTTCATACTATGTAGGTATATGTTCATCAACGACTACTAAAGTGCACTTGATTAAACAATGGAAGCTCCATGGATTTCGATATTGCGATAGGCCAAAAACGTAGCTTAATCTTGGTTTCGCCGTCTTTGCCTCGCGTAGAAAATAAACGCATCGTCATAAGTTTTAACATAATAAAGAATACTAGCTTTGGCGATTCACTCTAAGTAGTATCAATATGTCCATGCTCGTGTGAACTAACGATCGTAGAGTAATATTTCCCTCGTCTAACAAGATGAAATGTCTCAACATCCTAATAAATGTTTTTAATAGACACATTTCCCCCCCATTTTTCTACTATCTGAACACGCTGAATGCCTTAGGGGTATTAAAATAATGGGAAATGAAAGCTGATAAACAAATATGCCGAGGATTACGAGAGATGTAGGTGGAAAAAAGGGATGGAATATCCTATACTTGCGCCGTGGTTTCAAATAAGTAGCGCGAAGCGGGTTCGGTCATTTTCTTCAGTCATGGAATTCGTAACATCTAAATTACGGATTACGGAAAAATTTAATTTGGTTTAGTTGTTTGAGTATGAAATTACAGGGCGCACGTCAAGTTCAATGAATATGGCAGAATTTCAAAAAGAAAAATAGTTTCATCGTCACATTACAAACAACAGCTTCGTCGAAGCAAAATCACTTTATTTCAAGAGACAACTTCCATCATATAAAAGCCGTATTCCTCTGAATATAAATACGGCTCAGTGCTTTAGATAGATAATTTTAAAAACATAAAGCCCTGAGTTTGCGTCAGAAATGTAAGAGTGTAATGTTCATAGCCGCACGATGTTTTCTTATCCGTAAATTGCATGCAGAATAAAAGACTTTTTTGTATAACTCCCAAAAAATAGGTCGTGGTGCTGAGGTTTCCAGCGTGCGGCGTGAAACAAATGAGTAGGGTTATATGCTTGATTGTGGGAATATTTCCGTTAGCTTTACTTATGTAAGTTATCAATGTATACAATGAAAGCATGGGATAGTACAGCTTTTTGTTGTGATAACATGTGATGCACTAGGCACGTTTCTAAATTAGATTTCATTGTATTCTTTCAAAAACTATGACTGCATTCAGAGAGATGTGATAAAACAGCATGTTAAATTTGCAGATGCATCACTACCCACTTTATTTACCATTACAGCGCGTGTTTCGGAGAATTACGTAGCCGGGATAAAGTACAATTTGTACTGTACCTGATAATGGTGATGTAATAAGCCGAAACACCCACGTTAGTAGTAAAAATATGGAGGAAATGTGGGAGAAATGCTAGTTTTCATTTTTTGTTAAACTTTTTACTTTCATGACTGAGAAATGACGGATGTATGAAGGGAAAGAGTACGGTGTTGTCGAAGAAAAGAATTTCATTCTCTTACGCCTCCGGAAGCTTAAAAGTAATATATTTCTTCGATAAACTTATCTGCACGATCGCAGGGTATTAGTTCCATCATGAGCAGCTATAGGCAATGTGTATGATGAAAAATAAAATAGATAAATCTTCGTAAATAAAGATTCTGCGCCATTATCATTAATGGCGGCGGATATCGCTGTTTTGAGGAATCTGAGGTGTAAGACCAAATAGTGCCTTGAATAATTTTTAGCACATTCAATGATACTGCTAATTAAATAAGTAACGATGAGATACTCGATAACAATACTTTTAATTTTACTTTCACAGAAAAGGATCTTAAAAATAAATAACACAAATAGTAAAACTTGGGAGTTGTTTTTATGTAATGTTTTACATAGTCACAAACAAAAATGGATGGAGATAGACAGCACTAAACCATTTATGCGCAGAAAGAGACTCGATGGTATTTAAGGTGTGTTCGATTAAAAATCATTACGGCTAATCAAATATAGAGTAATATATTAAAATCTCTCTACGTGGGAATGAAGAGGGCTATCCGGTTGTACGGGCCCCAGGCAACCACCCAGTCCGACAACCGTTATATACATCCAAGATCATTAGTTTAACTGCTTAGTTTATGTTTCCAAATTAAAATGTAAGTAGTAACAATCATGGCTTGAGAAATCATCTCCAAAGGTTGCTATTTATACATATTAAATGACAATCATATTTGTCGTGAACCAGGTCAGTATGCGGCCGGCATAACCGGCGAGCCTGAATAACGAAGGCAGAGGATCTTGGAAAGGGGGAATGCAAAGAGAAAAGCTAGAGGCGAAGATGATGTGCAGCAGTGAACAACCGGGGTAGGGGCGAGCGGTGGGCATGCGAGGGGAAGCCTGAAGTGGTCCCCATCAGCAGCGAGGCGGCGGTTTTCGTGGGGACGGCGGGAGACGGGGCAGGGCTAGGATGAGCATCATGTTGACCCGTCTCCGCATACCCTGCGGCCAGCACCAATTTCACGCGACGCCGGTATTTATGCGCGAGGAGCGTCCTTCTGGACCCAAGACTACGCCCCCAGCCACTCACCGACAACCATCTCCTTTTTTTTCTGGCGGAGGCTGCTGCAGCCCCTTCGGGAAATTGGGTCGATGAAGAACGAGGCACAACAATACTTTTGAGATTCTTTGATATGCCTCGACCGAGTCCACGGTTTCCAAAACTTGAATGCCATTAAAGGGAATTCATGGTCTCCGACTCTTATATCGATGCAACCAAAGATTTTTGAGGGCTCTTTTGGAGATGTAATCAGGATATTTATGTTTTTTACGGCAGGCCTCCTTCACTACTGTTCAATTCCTATTCTGGCTACGCATAGAAAGGTTTTCCCTAAGTTCTATATTATCAACAGAGTAGTAAATTTATGCTCTAATTAATTCTCAGATTTAAGTTTTATATAACTATTTTCTTTATTTTAATTTAAGGAATACTCTCAGAAAAATGAAAAAAAATATTAAGAATTTGTTTCGATTATCTATAATGTATATCCTGGTCACTATGAGAAAAAAAATGTGTCCTATATGTGATATAAGCATCAAAAATTTAACCCTTTCATCCTAATTTTCGCGCATTGTACTCGTTGCAAGTTGCAAGCCGTAATATGTGAGGATTACTAAAACATGAAAAGAAACCCATTTATTACGAATACAAATATTATTTTCGCAAAACAAGGGTATGAAAGTTAATTCTCTAAGAGAACTAGATGTTTGTAAAATTAAGGTACCACTTTATTTTAGTTAAGTGTAATATGAAAATGAATTAAGGAACTGGAATCAAACCGCGTTTCTTCGAGGAATATAGCGCTGCAGTCGATTCTCACCGTTTGAAAAAATTCCATTCAAAATATATTGTGGAATTTTCTTTACATCTCGTATCCTAATTTTATATTGTTATAGCTCAGCACAGTCAATCGTGACACCAGTGCTAATATAACATACAAAACGGACCAGGTCGTATGTTCAGAATTTACAGAGGGGCCTTCAGAATTGCATTTCAATGTCGTGTGTTTATGGTGGACCATGAGATTTTCGATATTTTTAGGTTTCTAATGCAGTGTTGGTTTATTCAAACATTTGCAGTATAGTTGAAGTTTCATGCGGTGTCATAGAAACAAAAGTACGTACATATTGCAGGCATTTAGTTTGATAATTTCCGGCGTAATAATATAAAAAATATCAAGGCATATACGTTCGTCATATCTACGCTCTGATTCAAAATTCCGGGAAGGTCACTGAAATAAACAGTTCGTGACATGATAGTTCAACAGCAAATGACTTCATGACCTAAGGCGTAATCGAACTACATGTTGTTCATTCTTGTTTTTACGCACAAATCCCCTCAAACTATATGAATAAATATACTTAAAAAAACAATCTGGCTAGCTTTAGGCATGAATCTTGAAATTTAAATTAAATTCTCAAGGGGAAACGGAGAAGATAGTATCAGTTTAGTGGTGATAGCACCTAACTGGAGACTTTCGGCAAACGATGTAGGTTAGTCAGTACTAAAATAATTAGCATATATTCATACTAAAATCAGGTGAAGTTTCCCTGGTTGACAGTGGCTCAAATAAATCAATCAAGAAAATCTGAAATTGGATTCAAAATGTAAACTTTCCATCTAGGCCCTTTTATTTGGCCTCGACCCACATTTACCTAATAACTAGGTGAAACGTGGACTAAACTCGGTGTAGCTAGTCAGTCGGTTTAGAAAACACATTTTCTTCGCATTATTGCAAACATTCATTCTTCCTCTCAATAACCAATGAGCGCAGAAAGCTGGCAGTAGAGCTTCTTGTTTCGTAAACGGAAGTGTTTAGCTCTTTTAAAACCGTTTTCCGAGACAATGACGGAATCAAAGGAACTACTTGAACAAAAACACGCCAGGCATTAAGCAAGAGCACAATCCTTAGCCCTAATGCAACTATTCGCACTGATTTCCTCATTTAATTTCCCTTGAATGCATGCAATTTATAGAGAGAAAACTCCAGCTCGTCAGGCACTTCACATCTCCAGCTACCAGAGAAAGAGACAGAGAAATAATGCACGCCCACGCAGTAAATGCAGGCAAGGAAAAAAATACAAAAGCTTCGACACGTCAAAAAATTTATTAAAAAAATCCACCGATTCGCTCGCCAAGTTTCTCTTCCTCCTCATCCAAAAACCCTACCATTTTCCCCTCCACCGACTTTAATAGATGTCCCACGCTAAAGAGTAAATACGAACTTCCCTCCCTACACCCGCACCATCAACCCACACCTCTACGCTCGGTAAATGCGTTACGAAATTCTGCACCTGGATGAAAAAGCAGCGTTTAACTCTCGTACAATGGTTTGGCACACGAGGCGCTCCCATTAAAAAAGCATATATGGGACGTATTCTTGTGCCCGGGAGAGTTCCTATTCACTCTCGCGGACGTTCGACGCCGAGTTAAAGGGACTGGAGTCACTACGTACCCACGACAATGGGAGGGTTATGGAGGGTGGGGGGGACTCTCTGGAGTGGGCGTGGGAAAAGAGGCGGGGGGAAAAACTGGTCCAACTCCCGCTATCAACCAAACGCCACTCCCTTAACATCCTCAACCATTCCCTAAAATACGAAAAAACAAAATAAAACCCACTAGTTCAAAACCCCCTCTCTATGCGTACAAACCCACAGTGCTCGACAGATAAGAAGAACGTGTCGACGCCAAAGAGATAGGAAAAAGGTCATAAGGAAAATTAGGATCAAAAGATGAGTCAAGGAACAGTCAAAGAAAAAGTTCGTTAAAATAAAGGAGTGGCTGCCCTAGAGTCAGACACAAGCGTAGAGAAACAAGGTGAAGGAGGGCTGGGGAGAGTGTATTGGAGTACAGAGCTGCATGGAAAGCAAAAATTATGAGTTCCACACACACACACAGACGAAAGACGCGCTGCTTGTTTAACCAAATGTTGCTCGCGACCGTTTTCCCTCAGCGCTCTCTCTGGGTAACGATTTCTACTTTTATGGAAGGCCTCTCTCTCTCTCACTCCGTCTTTCTCTCTCTCACGCGCGCGACACGGCGCATGCGCCGTAAATAACGTCATTCCTTTATTGTAAGCGCAGAGCGACTGTTCGGGAGAGTGGTGGGGACCCCCCCCCCCTTACTCTCAGGAGTAAGGGGGCGGGGGGCAACGCGTATAGCCTTTGGCAATCTGCAGTAATAAGGGCAAAAGAGTGGGTAGTGATAAAACGGGAGACGGAGAAAGCGAAGGGGAGCAGTGGAGGATAATAAAGGATGTGGAAAAGGAGAGAGAGGACGAGAAGAGGTTTGACGTAGGGAAGGGAAGGTTAGAGGACGCGTGGGAAGGAAAGGAAATGGTTTAAAGGACGAAGGGAGGAGAGAGGGAGAAAGGAGAAGAAGATTTGTGGAGGACAAGGGGAGAGGAAGGAAAGGCGAGGACTAGAGGGTTTAGTGGGTGGGCTAATAAAGTCAACGGCATGAGCAGAAGGGAAGAAGAAAAGAAATGCAGAACCACGCCGGGAGATCAATAGTGCGGAAGGACGGGTTGCCGGAAAATTTTGCTCTCCTCGTAGTTATGAGCAGACTTTACAATCTAATCCGAAATATCATTCGGCTATCTACCGAAATGACTGTGGAATAAGGGAGAGCAGGATTTTGATACATGGAATGAAAGCGTGAAAATCTATTATGAAATGCTCTTGAAACATAAAAAATATAATACACCACAGATAATGTTTCCGTTGGAGGGAGACATTTCTTCTGAGGAGAAAAGCATATTTTAAAATATGATACCTCAAATGGTTCCCATGTTGAGATTATGTTCAAATTCAAACCACTAAACTACTTCTACATTCTCCAATTATCCCAGCCCTGGCTCATTTATCAAATTACCCTGAACCTAAGTTTTTTAAATCTTTCATACCATTAGACTCAGTTGACCATGTCTGGTAACGATCTAGTCATTGTTTATTCTCTTTATGCGTATAAGTATCTTCACAAAATCAGTCCGAGGTGTAACTGAACGAGCAGATTCTATTTACGATCTGACTAAGGTCATATACCAAGAAGGAGAAAACCGAGGATATAATTTCAATTGATAATAACTCATCTTGAGGAAGCCTTAAATGTGCATTAATCATTACCGTATGCTCCTTGTCAACCCCAACAAGGTATTTAAAGAAAAAGTTCAGCAACCCTACTTATGTAACCATACTTCGTATTCCTGTGCATCCAGTTAAAAATAATAACGTATTTAATTCCTTATCCTCCTCCTGCAGAGTATATTCTCAAACATTACAGATAACACAACAACCCCATATCAGCTTTATCCACAAAATCAGCCTCCTTATACATTCCTCCAATATCTAACTTTTCTCCCTCAACTTGCTTTCTTTCTACTCATGCTCACTTTCATTATTTTCTGGTAGCCTCTCACAATGCTAACGCGAATTTTGAATTTGCGCGACTATACTAGGAAAGTTTTTCATTTATGAACAAGTACGTCTATAGATTTGGGCTGGATATGCAAGATGACTTGAGCATTGGCTCCTGCCTCCACGGAGGTGCCTGGGTTCAAGGACCTAGATAAAAAAATGGTTCTCCAGTCCAAATTTTGGTGATTTGAGGTAAAGCACCTTGAGAGCAGCGCTACATCTGCTATATGAAATGGTCTGCAGCATCTATTGAGGGCAAGCACAAGCTAGCGACGGCCTTTATTTCCACCCGATCCTACCAAAGGTAGTAGCCACGATTGGCAAAAATCAGACTTCAGTTAGACATTTACTACAGATGACCAAAAATTTGCGCAGAAAAACATGAAGCAAAAGACCGACATAAAGTGGGCTTTTCCAGAGTTATATTCATCTGACACTATTTTCAACGTATCCATTTCCATCTTCACACCCATTTTCAAAATAGCAAGTACTCTGTGAATTCTATATCAAATTCTAATTCATACGGTTAAACCAAGAGCGATCCTTAAAAAAAATAAAAGTGACTGCATAAATTTCCCAATATAAAGTAGCAGATGGCCCTTCTTCACTTTCCGCAAGTGTTTCCTCAACAGCAATCGTCACAAATTAGTAATCGTATGAAAGGTTAGCACCGCCAGTTTTCATAGAGACGGGCAGATTCGAGGAATCTTATTTATCATTTCATTGTTGATTTTTAGGTATAGCATTTTCCCCCAAAAACTAAATGTTGTTATTTTTTTACGTGAAAAATTACTAAATATAGATTTATCAAAGCAAAGGATGCGATAAAAATGTTAATCGACCCAAATGTACGCATTTCCAAATCGTGGAATAAGTATCATCAATTTTGCTGAGTAATAATCAACTCCCAAGCGTGTTTAATGCGGCAATTCAAAGAAGAGCTTTGAATAAACGAAGAATGATAATTGGAAACATAATAATATGCATACCTCAGCCCAAATGTAAAAAAATACTGAATTTGCTAAACTGTGGTAGTCCGTGTAAAAGGACTCAAAAATATCCACTGATAAAAAAAAACATATGACGGCTTTAAGATAATTAGAAGATATCTCCTACTCGTTAAGCCGAACAAATCTCACTAATAAGCGTCCTTAATCCTTAACTAACTTGAAAATGAGGTTAAATCAATCAAACGTTGCATACAATGTATTTTGAAGCACTTTTCGAATATTTAACCATGTTTTAGTTCATTGATGAAGCCCTGATTCCTGCATCACAATGATTCGGGTTTTGTTTTAAGAATATATTTTGTCCCAGTTCCCCACCGCGCCACGGTCTGCCTCGCACAAGCAATGCGTGGAGTCAATATTGTCCTCGATTTCGGGGAGTAAAATCAAATGTCAGATACTTTTCAAAATGGCTTTTTAATCAAGAAATGTGCCCCCATTGTTCACGAAGTCCTCGCCCCAGATTTTCATTCTCTAATATCTGTTCAATGCTTCCCGCACTCCCGTGGAAGTTTTGCTTATGAACTGGCAGATTATCGGTGGATTTTATTGAATTTTTTGAGCCGAAAAACCTCACACAGAAACCGGATAGCCGCAATGCATTCTATTGGAAATATTACCATGGAATGACGGCAGAACGTTTTAGCGTTTTCAAAACGTATTTCACATTTATAGGTTACAGAAACTTTAAATTCAAAAACAACTTCTCTTCCTAATTACGAGTCGAAAACATTAGATTCTCTGCCTCTCATTCACAAGTTGAATAGAATGGCGAATACCTAACGCCATTGAACAAGCATTTGACATAACATGAATTTGTCTCGATGAAAATTCATGTAATGTCGAAGGCACGACTTTTGGTGTTACATCGCCACTGATCCTTTTAACATTGGAGTAAAGCAGCACGAATAAATTTGGATATTCTACCACGCCTGGAACTTTTAACACAGAATTATATCACAGTCTGAGGTTCCGCCCTTAATAAATATTTCTCCGATTTTCGAGGTTTACAGAAGAGTAAAAGAGGATAGGACAACATGGAACGCCATAAATTAAAGAAGAACAAGATGGATTGGACACACCCTGAGACACAATGGGTTTGTGAAGAACATAAGTGGAGGCAAAATAGAGGGAAAAGTCCCCAGAGGAAGACCAAGGTATAAGTTCATGGACCAAATGAAGAGGAAAGTACGTAGAAAGAGATATCAGGCGGTATAGGAACTAGCATTAAATAGGGAAGGGTGGAGGGATGCAGTCAACTAATCATAGGATTGATCGACCAATAAATGACTAATATCTCCATTATAAGCATTTATCGTAATTAAGCCATCGTGTCAATCGAATTGATCTTTTCCATAAAAACAAAGCAGCAGAGTTATACGAAATACCTACCATCTTTAATTAAATTTCGATCCATTAGTAATTCGTTCCATTAAAAACATACTCGGAGGCACTGTATTAGAATAACAACAATTATGCGCAGTTATATCGATGATTTGTTTCGACGGAACTAATCTATTAACAGTAGCAACTGAAGTAAGTCCAGCTGACGATGATCGCTAAAATTCCATTGACAAGATGAAATAGCAGCATACCAATTTCCAGGACTTTCTGACACCATTGCAGTACCGAAACATGTAGCAGTATTCAACCTCTAAAGAAACATGAGATTTGCTAGATACTAGCCAAAGCTTCAAAGTTTTCAGACGAGGAGTGAATATACAGGGTGTCCCATAAATGTCACGCCACAGTGACACTGGAGCTAGGGCAGCCTAAGAGGAACCGAACCAGCCTAATATGACCTCAGTAAAAGTTGCACGGTTTTCGAGATATTGCCAAATTAAAGCTTTTCAAAAATTTCACTTTTTTTACATTTCTAGTCCCAGAATTCAATCGGATAAATTTAACGTTCTCATTAGGGCCGCTCTTTTAATCTTCCAACTGTGACTCATGTGCCGACTTCTACCTGGAACAGAGGCCCGAGAGGGAGGGGGGTCATGGGGTCCGAACAAACAAAAGAAACGCGAAAGCCGCTATACCTGTCTAACTTTATCGGCTTTCAAAAAATGGGTTGGATAGAGTACTTTGTTTGTTAATTTGTGGCAGTAGCCCCATCAGAGAGCAAATTGAGAGCTATTCAAGTGAATTCTGGGACTAGAAATGTAAAAAAAGTGAAATTTTTGAAAAAGCATTAATTTGGCAATATCTCGAAAACCGTGCAACTTTTACTGAGGTCATATTAGACTGGTTCGGTTCCTCTTAGGCTGCCCTAGCTCCAGTGTCACTGTGGCGTGACATTTATAGGACACCCTGTATTAAGCACATGCGGAGAGTCCAAAACGGGGGCATGAGCTATTAAGTATGCAAGACGAGAGGACTGAAGGGATACGGGGTTAAAAACTGAGAGAGACATTATATGAACCTCAGACATCTAAAGTATTGGTAAATAAAACACCGTGAGCAAGAGCTTACTGTTGTTTGTGAGCTAAATGAGATTGGAAATTTGACGAACTCCACAGTGTTGCAAAGTAGACTATACATAATCTCATTAACGAGTCAAAATTTTAGTATATTACTTATTTCGGATTGGCATCCGAATCATATGAAAAACCAAGGCATGAAATGAACTTCCACGAGCACCAAGAAATCATCCTTTGAGCATCTGTAAAATTCAGCTGATTTAAACCGAGGCGCACTGGAGAAACGGGAAACTAAGGTATTGGTGTTTAGTTATAAGGCTTAAAGTAATAAGGAGTACTTGGTACATACCCTTAACTTACGATATACACGAAGACAGACATTTCAAATTAACACTGGTGAATATTTTTTCCAAAGAAGTTTTCGACGCATTATATCACCATCAGGTCTGATGTATTGCATCGTATATTTGGAATATAAGGACTTGATCTATTTACTAGCGTGAATTTTTAATTTTTCCTTTCATAATTATAAACCCCTGCACATCGCGCCTTGTACAACTCTTTTTTATAATATGTATGAATTAAAAGAGAGGGACGAATAAAAATCCATGCGTTTAGACAGCTGAATAACGCTCTGGTATTCCAACGAATTTTAAATCAAGCATGGATAATACTCTAAATTATATAGCATTATGTTTCAACGTAATTAAAACATTACTATCGTCTGTAATTGGCGAAATGTGAACGAAAAACTGACGAATATATAAATTGAACAGAATAAAAAATAAGAGAAAAAAATCATTCATCCAAGCAATTATCTATCCAGTCCGCGTTTTTTGCTAGATTTTGTGGCCAATTTCAAATTACTGCAAAACGACGTGGACTAATGACCATTATTTTGACAGAAATACGAGTTTCAGAACGTGAAAATATTCAAATGCAAAAAAATTTCCCGAATTCAGCTTCCAATGTTTCATTATACCGAGCGAAGCGATGATGAAAAACAATGATGAATGGTGGAATCGAGAGGACTCCATTAGCCATATTGCCGCAAAAGAATAGGCCAGCCCTGTGCGTCGAAAAGGATACAAACAAGGAAGTGAGGCACGAAGTGAAGGCACAGGTACTCTATTTGTAAAATACTAATATGCTACATCCTTTAGGCCAAAGAGAGAGCACTTTACGGTAAATTCAAACGTTAAGAAGACACGTGTAGTGAAAGGTGAGGAAATGTGACGCATTTAAGAAAGGCTAACAATCAATAATAAAGTAATACCCAATCATTTAACGATATCAAAAACGTGCGAACTTCCACAGAGAAAAAATCATCCGCCTTGACCGGGATTAGAACCCGGATCCCTCGATTTCCGGCCGAGTGCTTTTTTTTTGTTCCAATGATTTTATTTTATAACAATATCATATTACAGTACATTCATTAGCATACAGGACAAAAAAAAGATCCGCTCCAAAGACACATACATTTATAATATATTTTTGTTTAAAGTATTTTTTAGACACATACATGAATATATTTTACATATTTTAGTTTTTTTATCTCTTTTTAATATAAAATACTATTAAAAGACGTTGAGAAGCCATGCCTTTTCATGCTCTGAGGAGGGTAACTGTTTATTTACTATTTTAATTTTATCGATTAAAGCCGATCTTATATTTTTTTGACCTGTTTGACTTTCCACGAAAGTTGCTATTAGTTCTATTAAGATTATACTTTTCTTGGCAGCAAATAATTTAAAATTTAGTGTTAACAGATTCTTTTCTCCAATATTTCCATCTCCGAATGTGTCGAGGTCTCTAAAAATGTTTTTAAATATTTCCCATTCCCTGTTTGGTCCTTTACAACCTAGTATTTTGTGAACTACATTGTCTATCCTTCTGCATTTAGGACATACTGGGCTATCGCAAAGTCCAAGTCTGTATTTCATTTCTCCCGTTACCATACAATCACTGCAAATTGCGTACAATATACTTTTTTCCTTGATACAGTGTTTTAACTTTGCATAATTTGTCCAAATGGTTTTTTCTCGGGTTATTAAGTTGTTTTTTATTGTTTTTTCATTTCCTCCTCATAGATTTTTTTTGTCGAGTGAAGTTTTTCAATGGTCGCATATTTATTTTTCAAATCGATTGCCTCAGTCAGTACATTCCTAAAATACCTCATTATTTTCGCTCTCCCCAGAGCGCTCATCATTAGTGTTTTCCTATTGTAATGTCCTTCTTGCAAAATTTCCGCTACTTTTTTCTGTTTATAATATTCGCTTTCATTTTTGAATTAATTAGGCTGAGGCCACCCAGTTTAGGAGGAGCATACAACTTATGTCTCTCCACTTTCTTTATAAAAGCATTAGCCAGTTAAGCTACCGAAGCGTCCTCTTCCCCTGTGGATTTTTGTGACCTTTACGGGACTAGATGTTCTCGACAGCCGGACATACAATGTAACAATCAGTCGCTACTGAGCGCTTAGCGCCACTGCCCACGAGGAAAGATCGTACTTTGAACACAGAGAGGCGTTCACTCTTATTTGACAAATTTTAAGCTAACCGGGACTAGCCAAGGGGTTCCACTTTTACGGAGTCACCCGCAATGCACAAATGTGCGAATTTCCACATTTGTGCATTGCGGGTGACTTCGTAAAGTGGAACTCCGTTGCTAATCCCGGATAGCTTAAAATTTGTCAGATGTCAAAAACTCTTTTTTCACGTAAATATGCTACCGTGACTATATCATTTCTGCCGCTCAATTTTGTTGACATCTTCATCTACATGCTACCCTGCGAGTCGCTGCATGGCGTGTGACAGGTGGCGTTAAAACACTAGCCGTGTAAATATGCAAGGGATAAGGTTTTGGGAGGTGAAATGGCGACCTGTATTATGGAAGTGTATTCAATGGAGCCCAGTTTTTAGAGTGGTTGCTTGCTGTGCGCGTAAAGAACGAGTTTTATTACACATCTGTTCATTCATATGTTTGGCAAGGTATCTCTCTTATTTCATCGCTTCTGTTAGACGAAGAGAGGCGTTGTGATAATATTCTCTGAGTCGCTCGGAAACTGCCTCTGGTAGCCTCTGGAAGGCACTTTAAACAGATTAATGCTGTTAAACCAAGAAATTACCTTAATGATAAGTCATTTTACCAGGCAATTTCGGCTGATATCAGTTAATTTTTGGAATGGTATAGACAAATTCAACTGTTGTATAATTTTAGCATAAAATTCCGGTAACATGGCCAACTTGACACACTTATATATAGAATAATTTATTAGCAACCGAGGTCATGATTGAGGGAATATGTCGAAATTATTTGTTACGAAGTCCTAATTTGAGGTAAAAAAAATATCCCAATCATAAGGTGGAGGATCTTATTACTATGGCTAGCAGCAAAATAAACCACTGTCATTAAATTTCATATAATCTCATTACAAAATAAAGTAAGCGAGACAATTGTTCTCCCTTAGAATCCAAGCTAAACAACCGAAAAAAACTGACTTTCTGCGGTGGATTTCGGGATGCGGATCTATATATGGCTAAATTGGACTTCTAAGAGGAGAACAATGCACGCTGTACATAGCGCAAATCCCAAATGGGACAGAAGTTTAGGCGAGGCACTAGGTGCCTTTTGGAGAGCACTTCAGGATCACCGTACATTCGGAAGACCGGAAGTGACATTAAACTGCGCAGCCACCATTGTAGGTATCCGTGACGAGAATACCGATGCACTGACACCAAGGGGTTTTCTCAAACAGCTCCTCTCCGTCCTCAATAATCCCCACTGACCATTAATATCCCACCCAACGCTGGACCCAATGATCCGAGTTACTCCAACTACCGGCGTTCCACCATTAATATCGGACGCCACCCGTGGTGAGGAAACGACTCAAAGGCGTCACCAAAGCGGTGGTATATCGAGATTTTTTTAAGTGCAGCACCAGGCTCCAAGGCACGACTTATAGAAAGGTGTAAAAATCAAAATATCTGAGAGGAATTCGAGAATCAAAACGAAAGTACCTTAGCGTTGTAAGTTAGGAGGGGGTGTGTTGAGCTACAGAAACCGGGTCCGGAAGTGCAGAAGAGGATAAGCGCTCGTGCAGGAAGCAATAGCTCCACACGATCGGGATCCGGTGTGATTCCCCAGGCCGCCTCACCGCTCGAAATCTCCTTTGGCCGTAAACGATCGTATGGGGGTACTTAAGCGCACTACCCCATTCCCCCAACTGGCAGAGCCTGGGGTCCCTCCCCCCTTGAAATACCAGCGATCCACTTCGGTCACCCATACAAAGCCGGACCCATTTATTGCCTACGAAAAAAAATGTGTGACCTCCTCCCACGGCCAGCCATTTATATACTTTCGCCTCATTTAAATTACATATACGCACATAAAACTGGTAGGTTAATGAATGGAATTGATTGGCCACCTCTGGGAAATAAACAGCTGCAAAGCAAAAACGACTGCAAGCAATGAAAATAGGACGTTGCGAAAGACTGCGGAAGATCGAATGCATGGGAGAATCACTAATAAAGAAGTCAGGTGAAGAGCTGGAGGAAAGAGAAGTTTGATGAAAACTATGCAAAATTATGAAGTTTTGGGCACACAAGAGTATATTGAAGGAAATATTAGAAGAAGAAATGGCCGGGAACAATTACTGAGGAAGACGAAAAATGGTAGATATACATAAATCACATTATGAAGGGCGTCAAAGTGAACAATGGGAAGAAAACCAATCTTCGAATTGATGAATGCTCATGATAATCGGCTGCTTCAGATACCCAACATTGGCATCAATGTCATTTTTACTGAAGCGACAAAAGGTACTACAATTGTTACGAAGGCTAATGCGGTTTTCTAGTTTGTTGGTATTTTTTGGGTTTTCCCCGGGTTGAACCATGCCGGCTCAACCGCGTTGAGCCGGCATTCCAGTGGGCTTCATTTGGTCGGGACCTGACGTGGACCTGGATTTAGGACCTGATGAAGCCGACTGTAATGCCGGCGAAACGGTAGTCCACAAAAATGTTGCAACACAGGGAGAACCGTTTTTCCGACATTCCAGTAGGCTCCATCAGATCCTAAATCCAGGTCCAGGTCAGTTCAGGACATGGAGAAGCCGACTAGAATGCCGGCGAAACGGTCGTCCATAAAACTGGAGCAATACCGGAAGAACCATTAAAATACCAATATTAAAGGTACTAAAGTTTAACATACAGTGCAATTTACCGTAACCGGAGGTATATTTCACATTGTACCCTAGGAAAGATCGAGTTTCCACTAAAAAATACCCCTCGCCACTTCTAGGATTCCAACCCGGGCGATCAAGATGGTAAGTAACTACCCCAGCCATCACCCTGTCCAGATCGCTTGTATATACTCCACATGACAATTTATCGTATTATTCAAAGCCGACGCAGCGTGTTAAACAGGGTTTCATGAATTTTCACTGTAAATTGCAATGCATACAACTTTATGCTACCCACATAGATATTATTACTAGAGTGATAATCTATTTATGTGATTGAAACTCATCTCTCATAAACTCATTAAACTCATAAGTAATCTCGTTTCCGCGAACAATAGGAAACATTACAATAGGATAAATTTTAAGCTATCCGGGACTAGCCACGGAGTTTCACTTTTACGGAGTCACCCGTATTGCACAAATGTGCGAATTTCCACAGAGAAAAAATCATCCGCCTTGACCGGGATTCGAACCCGGATCCCGGTCCAAGGCGGATGATTTTTTCTCTGTGGAAATTCGCACATTACAATAGGATCTTAAATATTTCCATCCGTTCATTCTTTCTTTCTCATTTTCTCTATTTCTGAACGATTTCAATTATACAGTAGTTAGTAAGAAAAAGCAGAATTACTAAACAATTTTAATAGGTACGTAGAAATGCAGTTAAGCAATTCAGCGAATGAGTACAGCGTACAATAAATATTTGAAAAAATCTGTGTCACCTCAAAATTGTCATTTTACCCATACAAGAACCACTACTGGGTCTTCCATTCGTCTTCGAAGTATGTAGATAGCGACTCTTTCAATACGTCTTGTTAAGCTATACGCTCCTTTCGTATTTCCATGGGTCATCAAGACACGAGGGTATAGGCGGCTATTTCACCCGACTGGCAGCAGGGGTTTGGAAGCTCGCATTCCCTTCAGCTTAAATAATTTTTCGGCGATGAATCTCCTATAATTGCTCTCATATACACTAGTTTTTACTACATGAAATATAAAAAAACCGAAATTTTATTTGGACCAGAGAAGAGTTTAAACTTATGGGTTTTCGAATTTGACGACCTTTGACATATTTCGGGCAGCAGAATACATAAGGGAACGAACAACATTACATAAAAGAAGAATTTCCGGTCACTTTATAGACGTCACCACCAGAGATGACAGTGTTTTGTATTGCAATACGTATGTAATGCTTTTAGCGAACAATATACCAATATATAAGTTACTTCGCACAATTTATACTAATGGTATGATATAGTAAACAATTATGTAACTCAACGATTATGATCGTGTGTGACCTTAACACGAATATGCTCTCGTATTAGTGAGGAATCTGGCTGGCCTTACTTACATAAGCACAAAAGTACCTATTGGAATTTGTATACACATTCCGCATATTTCCACCGCCAACTTCTACAGCTCTTCCAATCCTCAAATAGATTTCGAATTATCTCCCCAATCCCACGTATCTGAAAGGCTTTTCGCTCTCCAACCGATAAAAGTTTGGCCATTAAATAATTCATCATAATTCGAAAGGTTTTTAAGATACGCTCTCCTTCCGCCGAATGCCAGCATGTCTGTGGGCCGTGGCCACAAGATATTTCGCGTGACGTGAGGGCATCGCGGAAAGATTTCACATTGATCATTTTCATGCGGCTATTTATTCCACGACGAGAGCGCAAAAATATTTCCTACGTGCGGTCGGTGTTTCCGCAACCGCCGATAAAATCATTCCACTTAATCAGACGTAATATCCTGTGGCGACGTTATTTTTAATGGCATATATTATGCGTCAATATACCCTCACGTCCTGAAAAAATACGAGAAAGGAGGGAAAACTAAGAATAAATAGAAATCTATAAACGGAAGAGATATAGTCCATGAAATGAAAAGGTTTACCTCTCATGAAATTTAAACTTTCATTTGCCAAGTATTTTTCAATGATGGACTTGCAAATAATGGAATCAATGAATACATTTATTTTCCAACTAAAGGATAAATTAAAGATGCTTTAATATTGCTCAGAGAAAAGCTAAGTCCACTGAACATGGTAGCTAACTAAAGATCTCTTCATTCGATAAGAATATAACAAATATAGAGGAATGTAATAAATTTTTGTTTACAGGACGATTCTGTTGGCCCTGGAATGTCAATAGGCTACTGAACCTATCATCAAGTTTTCCAGGGACCGGGCCAACAGAACTTGAATTACATCCATGACCTGAATGGTGAGAAACCCACCCATACGGGACTCGAACCCGCGACCCTCAGTCTAGCTAGCGAGGACTTTATCCCATCAAGAGGAATTAATTCTGGTGAAAAAAAGACTCAGCAATCATCCACAGGTTTATTTAAGTGGTATGATGCGCTTCACCACTCAGTGGCATACTCATGTACACATTATTTGGCATACTTCACTTGGAAATATTCATGATAAACAAATTAACACTTCGTAATCTTCCACATACTTAAATAAATTTATGATTATATGACTATTGAAAACTTTCATCAATACGAGCCCGTAATGGCTACATTTATAAGGGGAAATAATATGAAAATATTTGTTAAAGTATGGCACGCGATTAAGTTAATTATTTAGGAGTGCCAGTATCATCTATTCTTAAACGAAAAATTTACAAAAACGAACGATGATATTTATAATATATCGAGCCCTAAGTATGCTCCTTTTCGAAAAAAAAACAATTTTAATGTCTTGAAATTCATATCGGGAGCATATGTTGCTTTTCACAAGTAATATTTTACTTAGTTTACTCAATTCCTCTTAAACTTTCTCTTCCTTAAAATGTGGCCAATAAAAATTGCTTCCACAATATCCCACCACTATGTTAATCGAAGGACAACTTTAGTGCCAAATATTGGAGGGAGAAGAACCAGAAATTCTGTTAGAATAATCTCCTCTTATGAAATTTCGTCAAATGAAATTCACCGAGAGTCCCTTATGATGACAGTAATTTCTCGAGAAAATCGATAAATGAAAATATGATCCATTCATAAATATGAGATATTCAATTGATATGAGAAATGTGGGCAATTTTAAAATACAAGTACAAAAAAGAATACGAGTACAAGAAAAGAAATAAAAAACTTCATCAAATTGGGATCACTACAGAAAGAGAAAATGTTTCAATAGAGTCCTCCATCACCGTCGGCGACGAAATAATTATAAAGTATTCACGCTTAAATGGAGCATGTTTTGGTATTAAAGATATATATTTCAGTAATCCGAGGAATAAGTTCATACACCAAATACAAAGGAAAGAACATAGGAGGAGATACCTGGAGGTTAGGGAACTCGAATGAGATAGAGGAGGGTGGAGGGCTACAGTCAACCAATCTTACTGATCAACCGATGACGGCTCCAGTAATGATTAAAAAATGAAAAGTATCCATCAATGTACGTCCTAACAAACTCATCAATATTTTGAATTCGATGAATTTAAATACGAGACAGACTAAAAAAATTAGTCCTCAGTTTTCCTTTCCGTAAGCACCACCCATTCCTATTCCATGGTTCTCCACTGAGCAAAGACATTGCACAGGTCGTTTGCCAAAAAATTAAAAATAAATAAATTAAATTAAAAAGGTTGTACCATTTCTATTCACATTCCTTTCATAGCTATCCACATAAAATGTCACACAGCCTTGTTTCCAAGCGATAGGCCCAAACAAAGAGCTCCACAGTGCATGTTTTTGAGGCCGTTAAAACCCTTTTACCCAACCAGATTGAGTCAGATTCGCAGAAAGCGGCGCGATTAAAACTGAACACTAGATAGTACGCCGCGGATATACGAAAAATAAACAGAGACGGATCGGTTTGGTTGAAAATAATGACAAAAAATCTTGGGGAAAAAATCCACCGGCGGGATATCCCTGCCGAAAATAGAACGGGAAAATTCCCAATATTTACGCAGCAACAAAATTAATGACATTTCTCATAATTTTTCTCCACCTACACTTTTTATTGCTCACACTGAATCTCGCACTTTTTACCGTCCACTGCGTCCCAGAAAAAAAAACCGTGGGGAACGAAAAATAAATAAATAAACAGTCTCCCAAACTCCCGGACGCCCAATCCCAATATCTCGAAAACCCACCCAACAATTTAACATCGCACTAGTGGTCATATAAAGCGGCCGTTCCTCGTTCTCTAACCCGTTTCCCCACTCCACTTCCCCCGCCACTCCTCCCACCGCAGCGCAAATCAATACACACAAACACGAAATTCGCGTTTTATTTTCAATTCCTCGCCATTTCCTCCGACCACCCTCTACGTCATTCCCTTTTTTATCTCGTTTTATGACGTACCCTTTTCTTAATTCTTCTACATACCGCGACTCTCCTCCCAACTACCCCAAATATAGGTAAGACTACAGTATTCGCATAAACAATTAAAGGAATTCATAACTACAGCATCATAGTGATTAGCACATACTCATTTTCTCAAAAGGAGTTATCTGCGTGACGAAGCAGTTTATATAAACCATGAGAAATAAAACAAGTCAACTTTCATAAAAAATTAGATGGGAAAGATAACGGTTAATTCAGAAAAAGAAACAGTACGATTACTGTGTGTTAGTTATCATTTTTTAAAATTACTCTGCATCACCGGAAAACTACATGATTACTTCAACTTTGGGTACGAAATAAGATATACTGACGCATGGACTACATGTCGTAATATTTAAACAAAATAATTGACTGGTGAAATCTTCTCGGGTTTTCCACCGGGTCAGGTCGTTGTGGGCCGACGTTTCGATGGCTACCACCGCCATCGTCCTCAGGGCATGATGTCCGGGAAAGGGAAATCCGGGAAAGAACTAAATCAAAATAATTGACACTGGACTGTATTCGCGAGTTAAAAATATCTTCTTATTAATATAAATCACTACTATAAATACTAGCTCCTCTTAGCGGATACATAGGCGATAATATTGATATACTGCCACCACTATTTGAAATATTTTCATGGATATTCATTATTTAAAATACCTGGGAAAGGATATTTTTTTGGATCTCTTAACAGACTTCGAATATGAAATTCATTAGTAGATACGCCGAATAAAAAATACTAAAGAGATAGTCGTGCTACTGTGGAATGAATATAGAGTCAGATAAGACTTGACAGCAGAAACCGATGTGTGTCGATCAATTTCAATACATTTCAGGAAATCTCCTTACTAACATTCCGCGCTAAATATTAGTATTGAATCTATAAATACACGCAAATTAGATGGAACTACAACAAATACCAATTTTAAATTATGTAACAAATTATCGAGGCGTATTAAAAAATGTTCCCTTTGTGCATACATTTGCCATGATTACTTCTTCAATTGCATTGTACGTATGATTGTGCAGATGAACTACTATGTACAACTTTCCTTTTTCCATATTAACGCACATTAGAGTAATCAATAGCTCGTTTAAGAACAAGAAACAAATACAGTGGCTAAATATGGCGAAATAATAAGTAAATTTGTCCATATTCAAGCACGAACCACATGTAGATGAAACTAGGTTGATGTACAAGAATTACTAAGGAATCTTGTGAGCCAGTTACCTAAATTACAATCAGTAGTATTTTCCCGATAAAAATCGTATGTATATGGTACAGAAAACTATGTGCTACTTGATCAAATCAGTTATTCTTAAACCCAGTGCTGGGTTGCTAGCACTGTAGTGGCTCAACGAAGTGTTCCCAAAGTGGTTCCTATTTATTTATATTTTTGGTTGCTGTCTGTAAATTAAGTTGATTTGTGGGTGTGGAGACGTTTTCAGAAGTGTCTTTTACCTAGGTTACCGTTAATGTGCTCTGTCGCGCACTGATAAAGTTACAATCAGTGCCCAAAATTACGTCCTTAAAGAGGGATTGCGACAGTTGAGCATCGGTTTTGCATTTGTAATTATAACTTCCATAGTTAAGTGATATAAGTATTAAATAAATTATTAGAAATAAGGACTCAAAGTAATATCGATGGCAGAGTTGACTCAATTATTTTGGTAAAAAAGGCCTTTATAAACACCAGGGTTGAAATTCGCTATGAAAAAAATCATTTGACTTGACCGGGATTTGGACCCGGATGGACCCAATTGCCGGTCAGGTGTGTTAGCCAGTTACACCACCAAGCCAACTTCCTTCAAAGCGAATTTCGAGGGGGGTTTACGCGAACTAGATGTTCAGACCCTGGTGTATATGCACCCGTGCGAGTGACTTTGTACCATATCATTTGTTAAATGAAATGTTTGAAAATTTGCCTTTAAAAACTTTCAACATCATCGGCATTTCTAAGATAAGAAACAAATATTTCTACAAAATCATCTGATTGCACGAGAGAAAAGTAACCTTTTGGAAACGATTTCCCCGTACTTATCGACATGAACCTGTACGCATTACTGCGTTCAATGCACTTATGTTCAATTTGCAGCTTCGTATTAAAATGCTCAATCGATTAGACGGAGGGCGGTGGGCAGAGTTGCGTTCAGTGATCGCTGCCTTTTTCCTTGGTGAACTTCTCGATGACCTCCCATACTCGCCCTTTTCTCCTTGACCTCTTCACTCCCATTCTTTTCTCCTCCATCCCACCCACGAGCCGGACGAGAGAGCCGCAACTCTTCTCCAGTTAATTTTTTTCCGAGCTGACATTTCCAGGCGCTCCACTCCTCCGGACTCAACATATCGTCCAGAGACGCTACCGGGCAAGCCGGCCAGGGCCCCAGCTTGGCCGGATTTTTTGAAAATTTGTTTCCTTTCACTTTCCTCCGCAAATTCGGTGGGATGAAAACGGGCATAAAAAAGGGCGCGCCAATTCCAAGTATCTAAATTATTTAGGCTCTCCGACTTCGCCGCCCCCGCCCCTCCGCTTCCTCGTTCATACGGAGCCATTTTGCATTTCAAAACCTACTGAACACAGAAGGAATAATAATATTGAAATTTTTTAATTTCAGCAAATGTACCCCGGACACTATGAAATTGAGTACACCACGGGCAGTGAAACATCATATTCATCACAGGTTTGCTGGTTGGAGTTAGGGGCTTGCTGTAATGTGGTATGAAATGTCATTCTACGAGGTATTACGGAAACATTAGTGGCACGAATGTACAGTGCCGTCATACTGGGGTCACTCCGTCTACTTCGTACTCATGAACTAACGCAGCGTCGCGTCCTACCAATCTGTTGGGAATCGGACATGGCTACTATAACTGCGCAACCCCTCAGCCTGGAGATGTTACGACGGCAAATAAACCTATTCGTCGCAAGGAACTCGAAGGGTTATTATTTACGGTTATTATCCTAAAAAAAGGAGGAAAGTTAGGTTGTTTTGCTGTCATAATGACCGGAGAAAGTGAAGATTGCAACAGTGACAGTAGTAAAATCTCTCCATTAAAACCAAAATCAGACGCAACATTACAGTTAACAAAACCTCCATAGACCCATAAGCACTGACTGTATGTTTCCCATGAAATATGGCGATATTGGAGAGATGGTGAGGATGGAATGAAAGTTTTTGAGATAAGTCCATGGACTACAAACAACACAGTAAGAAGAGTTTTGGTGAAGGAAAAATAAAGAAAGCGTAAAGATATCAGATACAATTAGGAACATTTCAGTTAGGATCATCGTCCTTGATGTGAGAATGCTTTTCTCCGTAAATTTGGTGGGATGAAAACGGGGCATATTATGCATTATCAAAATCAAAATGAAAAAAATTATCAAAATGAATAAATTATCAAAAGAAAAAATCACGGTAGGCTCCCGTGGAAAAAGAATTCTCTATATTGTTTGAATGGGTGAGAATGGCAACCCGTGTCAAAGAGATAAAGAAAGCCATACGAAACTCAGACCATGGGTACAAAAATTCACGGATTTTCAGAAAAAAATTAAGGAAGAAAAGAACAACTCGACGGAACAGAGGAAGAATAAAAAATACAAAAGGGTAAAGAACTACGGAAGCGCTAAAAGAGAGGAAGAAAAATTGGCAAAAAGAAATATTTTGAGTTGTTTACGTGGTCCATTGACGGACCAAAATAATAAGAAGGAAATTAATGTTACTTTTACAAGAAAGATGCTAACCGTGAAGGCATAAACTTCCCGCAAAAATAGCGATAGCAAATATTGGTGGCAGTCGCCTGTTCGAAGAGTGACTAGGTAGGCTTCCGTGAAATGTGATAACAGAGGAGTGGAATAGAAAGGACAGAAAGTGGTAGGCAGCGCTGACGACATGATTAACGTCACCTTCAGAGGACGGGAAAATGTCATGTGCGAGTCATATACGCAATTTTCAATACGATCAAATACTTATGTGTTCAAACTCGCTAATTGCGTCCGAAGGTCTTCAGAGTGCCATTTCACAATTTAATTAATTACCATAGGGAGCTAAAATTCATTCATAGGTTGTTCAATCCTGAGATAATAAAATACAAAGGAAAGCTGTGCGATTCGTCAAAAACTGCTACGGCCGTACAGAAAGCGTTACACAGATTTTGAACGATTTAGGGTGGGAGCCGCTAGAGACTCAGAGGCTACGCGCTAGGCTTAGATTGCTTGAGCAATTGAGAATGAATATCTTTCAGAGCGACACGGAGAACATCATATTAGAACCACATTATATCTCCAGGCCCGACAGAATCGATAAATTAAGATAGATATTTTGCCGAACGGATAGGTATGGGAATTCGTTTTCCCCCGAACAATTAAAGACTTTAATAAATTATAGGCGGAACTTTGATTTTTTTTGTTGACGGCTGGTGTCCTAACACCCCCCGCCACACGCCTTTTGAAGCGGCTTGCGGGGTAGTATGTAGATGTAGCTGTAGATGAAGATTGGTCGACTGAAGCCCTCCACCCTTCCTTATCTAATGCTACTTCCCTTACCTTCTGGTATCTCTTTCTATGTAATTTTCTCTTTATTTGGTCCACGTAAATATTCCTGGGTCTTCCTCTGGGGATTTTTCCCTCTATTTGCCTTCAATTATGTTATTTACAATCCCATCGTGTTTCAGGGTGTATTCAATTCATCTTGTCCTTCTTTTCTGCATGGCTTCCGTACACTTCACCATTTCTTATTCTGTCCGTCCATTTCATCTTCAGCATCCTCCTCCGGCACCAGGTTTCGAAAACTTCTAGTCTTTCCTGGTCAGCTTTTCTAATTGTCCATGCATCCGATCTATAGTGCTATGCTCCACAAGAATATTTTGACATACTTCTTTGTCTTCTTTGAGAACATCAGTTGTCTATTTTCCATGAACGCCTTCTTAGCTTGGGCTATTCTCTTTTTAATGCCCATTGTACTTCTTCCATCCCACGTGATAGTACCTCCGATAATATGAGAAGGAATCCACAAGCTCTAATTTCTCTCCTATCAGGGTGGCTTCTACATTCAACTTCACTCTTCCGCATTCTAGGATTTTAGACTTCGTTTGATTTATTTTCGTGTTGTATTCTTAGTTCATAATATGATATTGAAAACCTCCCTGTGACACGACAATTTTGAAATGAAATTTCAATATTTTTTTTTTTAATTTATGGTTACCAAGTATTGTAAGAACTACACAAAATAAAAACAGGAAATAGCAAAAAAATCAATTCACCTCTAAATTCTGCATGAAAAAAATTGAATGAACAAAGAAGTAGAAATAACAAAGAAGAAAGCCACCGAAAGCACTGTGATAGGAAAACTTGGAGAGGTATGCAGGAAAATATTTTTAACAACATAGGTTAACATTCCAACTTAAGACAAGTTTAATGAAACCAACTATTCCACATAGACAGAAAGTGAATTATTTTTGTCTCTGCGGGAAATAAAGTTGTAAAACTGTCATTATTTCTGGCAGAGGTTTTTTTTCAGAGAAATGAAAGCCGAATGAATGAGAAAAATGGCCAGAATATTGAGACTGATGCGTGATTTTAGCAACAACTTCCGTAAGGAACAAAAGCTGAGTAGCTGGAAAAGAACACATGGGATAGGTTGAGGTTAACTAAGCCCTAGATGAGGAGAATTGAGACTGATGGTCCACACAAAGAAAATATCCTCAGAAAGTGGTTACACAGAAAGAAAATAAACGAAAATGAGCGACACAAAATTATCCCAATCCCTCTCCTTATATGAATTAGCCTTTGAGGTTGTACAGAGCACGCTAAATGACCTAGGCACGTCACTTCACATCCGACTTTAATTCTCCCGATATAATAGTCTCATGGGAGGTGAGCAGTTTACAAGACGTCTGCGCAAAGCCCCGTCAGAACCTAATTTGCATGGAAGTCAACAAATTTTATCGCCTGCTCGAAAAAAAAGAAGAACACGGCACACGTGTACGTGACGGGGCGGAGACTTATCGCAGACAAATTTCCACCCAGCTTTCCACGACATCGCTTCGAAGGGAAAGCGCAGTGTCAGGGGGATACGTCCCCATTCTTCGGAAAATACTCTGTTTTCGTCCCACCCGTCTAAAATGGGTGATTCTTGCCTCCACTTTGCATACCCGAACTCCCGTTGTCCAAGGGGACGGTGTCGTCGCGAAATCCATATTACAGTGTCACCCTATACCCCCCGCCACATGTCTCCAGGCCCGGCAGCGTAGCCATAGCCGGCAAAAGTCTTTCACAGAGCCCGGCGACACCCCTTTTTCCATGCACAAATAGGCGCGCGACTGTTTGAGTGAAGTAATGTATATGTGTGGACGACGTGGTTTCCAAAGCCGCGGGCCGCTTGACCTGGTTTCCCATGCTCGGCTCCCCTCTCTATCAATGCCCATTATCAATTAGTTTTTATTTTAGTCCGCGGCTGGCGGAGCGAAGTTTCAGTCAATTTATTCAGGCGCACAGATGACGATACACGTCGCGATTTTATTCATGCACAGAATACCTACCCACATTCGCACACAAACGTACATAAATATAGAAGCGAATGAATAAGTTATTGTCAAAACTTGCGAGTTTGTTTAGCAGTTCGACAGTTGTCGCAAACTCCATTTAATACACAATTCCAACATTCCAAGCGTTAAATTTAAAAAAAAATTGGAAGGTGACGATTCCAGAAATAGTCTGAAGGGATTTCACTTTATAGGTGATAAAAATCTCACAAATACTTTGTCAGCCTAAAAATAATGAGATCAGCAGGGACAATTTATCCGCAGAAAAAACTGCTTAAATGACGGAAAAAATTGATGTCAGTGGCAAATATTCGTCAACGCTAAATATGAGCATGTACACTGCGACCAGGTGCATGATCATATCGAATTCCAATGCATTTAGAAGTATATGAATTGGTTTAATGATCACTTCAACTCGCAATACACTCCTGTGCAATTGAATTCCAATGAACTTAGAATATTCTGAACAGGTTAAAATATATGAATACCTATTTCCAAATTCTAAATAAAATAGACAAACTATCAGAAAGGCCATTTTCCCAAAAGATGAATACCATATTTTGACAAACTGAATTTCCCTGCAAAATTGAAAGATCAACAATTATGTTCCTTAAATGTATTTGGCCATAGAGAAAGCATTTGAGAATCATTTCCTGTAAAAATAACATGGCATAAAACCTTTCCGGAGTAAAAATCTGAGTTTTCTACTGATTTCTTCCGAACGAACTGAAGTGTTTTGAAGACGATACCGCTATCTTGTGAATCACTCAGAAATTTAAGATTTCCCTATCAACAGAATAAATGGCCATCGCTCAATCACAGTATTCAATAGGCATTTAACTAATAATTTGGATGTATAATTATTTAATTAATCTTATGCATGGTGAATAGTCTCAAATAGCTTTCCATATTACGTAATAAATAAATGGATAACTCTTACGGCAAAAATTAGCTAATTATTAGAAATAGGTTTTAACTAGAATATTGGCGAGCAAAATAGGTTTCAACGACCTATGTCTAAAATATATCCCTAGAATAGAAAAATATCGCAGAAATAAATATGAAATTTAAATTTATCGGTTTCACGATAACATCGAACAAAGAAATGTATAGGGAATATATATTAGACTCTATCCGCAAAGGCATGACGAAGGATAGCAATATATCTAGCTCCATTGTAATCTGATGAAAGTGACCCAAAGGGTGATTCGCGATAAGGTTTCAAGAGAAACAGATGGGACACATAAAAAATGCAGCGGAGGTAACAAGTTGAGAATGCAAAAATATCCCAATTAAAAAACTTCGCGAATTAGCATGGAAAATTTCAGAAATTTAACTTTTACCTCCCTTGGAAAGGGGGAAGGGCCAAAAAAAAAGTTTTCTAAATAGCCATTAATTGCTCACAAAAGAGTTTTCGAAAGTTTTCTTTCTCCCTTAAGTCAGGAGGTGGGAGGGAAAGGAGTGGGAGGTGGGGTACACGGGAAAGAATAAAATACTTATAATCTCGCCTTCCCCTTCCCTTTTATTTCTTCCAACCTACCTTGGGGCTGTCTTAAAAGCAATCAAGTATTCAAATGACCACAATGGAAAACACTTCCCAGAGAACTACGGACAGAGAGGGAGGAAAGGACCCTCTTAAGCCGGCGAAAGCATACAAGGCCGGGGCTAAACTTATTTAATCATCGGCTGGAGGTGGGGCGGAAGTTGGTTTTCGGGCAACGGGTAAAGGGGAGGGAGCGAGGAACGGGAGTTCTGGGAAAACTCAAAAGAGAGACAGAAAGAGTGGAAAGCATGAAAAAGCAAGAGAATACTGAGGAGTGTGAATAGAGAACGAAGAGAGAGATGACGTAAGGGGAAAAAGGATGGACAAACGACATTTCGAGGAGGTCATGTGCGGGCGACAGGAATTCCGCGAGGAGGCATAAATAACTACGGATGCCGATCGCTAAAGCGGAAAACCTATTAGGCACCTTATTTCCATCGCCCGAAGGTGACCACAGGCAGAAATTCCCACATTTAGGAAGACTCGATTTTCATCTTCACCTTGAGTTCATGTAGAAGCAAATCTGACTATGTTTTCAGGCGATTCGCGATTTTTATTGTGTGGATGCAGTAACTAGGAAGCCTTTGCTCCATGGATATTTTAATTTTGCTTGAAAATCCTTCATTCAAATTTGTTAACCATTAGATGACAAATATACGATTAATTAGCACCAATGAATCAACAAAGTCACTGATTATGCAAGAGAGTCGAAGAATTGATTTATTGAATTTAAACATAGTATATAAATTGTAACTTTGTACTTTTCCACTCTATTTTATTGTTTAAGGAGCCTGACCTGTTTCAATGCAAAAATATTATCTTCAAGGCAGATAATGTTATAATAATTGAAGATAATATTTTAATACATAATACATAATATATAATACATAATAATGTTAATGTACAAGTGAAGATAATGTTATTACATTGAAACCGGTCAGGCTCCTTAAACCATAAAATAGTGTGGAAAGTTACAAAGTTATAATTATTATACAAAGTCATTGATATACAGCGTGGGACTGGATTTGGTTACTCAGCGGATGGTGGTCGGGCTGTCTCTGAAAGATAATCGCCAAGTCCTCATGTACCTGGCTCCAGGGGAACACCAATAACACGGCTAATATTCTTCTCACTGGTCACTGCACAATCCCATTGCACTTTTCAGATAACTTGCTCTACCTCCTATGGTTGTAAGGATGAAAGCTCATTTTTTTCGCCTGGTTCCTTCTAACGCACGAGAGATAGCCTTATACGCCCTTTGCTCCTATGTCAAAAGCATTATTGAATCACTGTTTTATATCACCTAGCACCCTCCCATTCTGCCACGTACACCTTCCTCGCATTCCTCTCCACAACATTCTTTCCTTCGAGGCTATATCTACATTTGTTTTCCCCACAACCTATCTTCTTAAATTTATTTTCCAAAATCAAAGTCCGCCGAGTCTAACACTAAACAACGGCTTCGTCAAGCCAAAATGAGCATGTGTACCATGTATTTTTTATCAAACAGGCTAACGTGAAGCTGTAACCCATTTTTCTAATAACTTTTGACTTCCCTTTATTAAGAGATTATTTAATGTCATTGAATTTAAAGGACCAGTTTCCAAATTTTCACCTTTCTGAATGCCTTTATCTTATTTCCCTATTTCCGCACACTGACTTCCAGCACCCAGCTTATCACTCACTCCTTTGTCCAGCAATTCTAATTCTTCTCATTTCCCATATTCACTTCAGGATCTCAGTCATCATCTATTAGAATTGCCACCGATCACTTAATTGCCCACGTGCATAAATGGTGAAGTATATTATCATCCAAAAAAAGACACTGAATAGAACCATAAAAAAACGCCAAAAAATTTTATCTGACCACTCAACTTCATGGCCAGATGTCAATATGTACAGCCGCCAAACCATCGCAAAATTCTTACATGACATGGTACGTAAGAGCGAAAGATACAAGCTAAATCACGGGATAACAGCATTAGTATAAATGGCTAACACATAAACGGCACTAGATCACATTCCTATCTCGGTCATATCAATATTATTTTCACGATGAGGACCACACCTTACAATTTTTATCTTATTTCCCATAAAATCATGACCTAATGTCCCTAATACATCATTGAAACCTGAAGCTAATCACAGCTCTTATTTTGTCATATTATAGCAAATTATACCACTGATTTTCCCGGCTAAACGTATCATTTACAAGTCCATATTTACAACTGCTCCTTCACCTCCAATCACTATCTGCACGAATTCATTTCCCCGCTTCCTATAGCCCGTCATATTTGCAACGTTGTTAAGAGCGAGTTGTTGACAGAGAGCAATTTTCCCTAATAATGATAGAGTTTTGAATTGTTTTTAGTTATAAATGTAAGAAATATGAAGTTATTAAAGTGCTAGTTATTACAAAAGACTTAATTTATACCACTGGAATTCTCAGTACTAAAACAAATATGCCTATATGAATCTTTTACTTAACTCATCTTTTTTGTTAGCAGCACGGCAATAGCCTTCACAGCAGATAAATATTTTACGATTCTTTAAACAATGGCATGTAAACATATAAGAAAAAATTTAGAGAAACATCAAAACTAAACATTGATTAATTTCAGACGACATCTATGCGTTCAAAATTCCTCAATTTTAACATAGCTTCCATCCAGAGCATACGCGTCAGCTTTCCAACAGAAAACGGCTCATATTTTTTGGAAAAAAGTCTTGAAAACTTTTCCAGTTGGATACAAATACTTCGGTATTTTTAGAACGGCGAGGTCTGTTTCTTTAAAATGAAACCAACCATTGAACTCTATGAGTAACGATCACTCAAACTACCATAAACGCTCACCCGGCATTATATGTCCCTCCACCATCATGTCGAGCACATTTTCAATCACCTTCCTTCCTGTCATTCTACTTTTCTATACCCTCCTTCCAATCCCGAACCCCGTTCCACATACCCACAGAGAATTGAACAAGCCACACAGTCTCCATGGAAGCGAGGATAATTGGCCGAAAAATCGAACCCGGGACCGTCAATCCCGGGAGACAGGAGAGGGTTTATTTAATCCCCCTTCCCCGTCAACGGGGCGAGAATGGCCGAGGGAGAGGATGTCAAGAGGAGAGAAGGCAAGGGAGGATAATAAAAAAAAGTGTCGCTGGAAGATGAAGGGGGAAGATAAAAGCGAGAAGGTATAGAGTTAGGGAAGAGAGAGGGCGAAGTGAAGGGTAGGTGGGACCGTGGACAAGGCAGCTATTACCCAGCAGTCAACATTGTCACGAGGGTGAACACAAAGGCTTTTCGGGAGAGGGTGGCTGTGGGAGCAGCAGGGGAGGTCCCCGGCTTGGGGAGGGTGGGGGGGGGCAGGATCGAAGGGGTGCGTGGTAGGAGAGGAGGAGGTATAACGAGGACGTAGGAAGGGGAACCACGGGAAGGATTTGTAGCGTGGAATGGGAGACGGGAGGTAGGGTTGTGGAGGTGGGGAAGGAACTTCGGCTGCGTGGGAGTCGAAAGATGGCTTCGAGCGGTTTTAATAGGAAGGGTGGGCACAAGAGACGGCGACAAGTGTTTCCCAGGGATCAGTAAGGGGGAATAATGAGGGTGGAATAAGGAAGTATTTCGCAGGAACAGCCCAGGGCGCTGGTGGCAAGATGGGGAGAAAGTCTACAACGTCTACGCGCCTTCCAAGACTCCGCGAACACGGTCGTTGCAAATGAGGTTCGAAGATAAAAAAATGACATCTTTACGTCCTCGTTGGGATATACTGTTTCATGGCGGAGATTTAACTCAATGTTCAGGTAAATGAGCAGTAAAACTAAATCTATCTTTCGAATACTAAGGATATTGGCAGTCTTAAACTGTTCGATTAATCAGGAGTCTCTGATCAAAATCATTTCAACACTAACTTTTCTGACGTATAATGCGAAATATTTTCCCAGGTCTTACAATCTAACTGGATACCAACACACGCGGGTAATTGACCCACATATATGTAATTATTTTAATAGAAAATTTAGTTGCGTTACTAACTGTAAAAATGTCATTTCATTAATTTGCACTTATGTGTTACCAGTTATTCACCGAAAGAGCGGAAGGCTGGTGTCCCAGGAAAAAATCCCAGAGATGAATGCCATAAGGAAAAGACAAATATTTGTATACTTCTCATTGTGTCACAGATCTATACTAACCACAAATGAGATTCCTTGGCGACAGAGTTAAACAATGAAAATTCAATACGGTGGTACAGAAAATTCATATCCGTTTCGATACAGAACTGCATTTGCTTCCATGGATTGAATTTGGATTTGATCTTTGAATAAACATTGAATATCATACGAATCGACCAAATTAAATAATGCTTTAGCGGCAAACCATATGCACGCGATAAAAATCTCTATAAAATTCAGGAAGAGTTATTACTCTATTAATTCTGAAACGTTAAAACATTGAGCACAGCAAAATTAATTTCCATTGCGAACCACCACTGCGATTGTAAATTTGCAAGGAGAACACTGCAAGCAGCAAACTACTAATCATTAAGTTAGATGGTAATTGACAATAAAAACCTCAAAGTGAACAGAATCATAATATGTATACTGTATGTGGCCTAAGACTTTCGTTTTGTTTAGTCCGAGAAAAATATTTTGTTTCCTCCAGTAACGTATTTCAGTAGTGCTTATGCAAAAGTTTGAGCTGTCAAAGAATTAATACAGACGTTACTAGCAGAGTTAAATATACACTTCTCCCTTGACATATACTTATATTAATAACATTTGGCTATCGAAGATTTAAAGCAAAGCCTAGAAAAGTCATATACTTCATCACTTTCATTTATAAAGGAAAGATTTTACTGTGAGTTCGGAATGGAGAGACGGATTCGGAGCACGAACGGAAATTATAATTGTAAATTCAAAAAATTACAAACGTAATCGATCATAAACATACTTTACATAAACTATTATGATTTTTACCAATAATAGAGTGAAATTAATGTTTCTGGAAATTACTTGCGTCTAACCATGGCGAGGAGGAGATAAAAGGCCGATATGGAAAAGAAAGGATAATGGGCAAGTGGTGGAAAAGGGGAGCCATAAATAACATACTTAAATGTCCACGGCAGTTGAATCCCTAAAGGAAATATTAGCACGGCCAATCCCATCATAATACGTTATGGAAACCTACTTCATTCTCAATAAAGGAATTTTCAGCGCATTTTTTAGTGGAAACGTTTTTAACGTATGAAGTATCTGCGATGAAAGCAAGTAGTCAAAAGGATAAAAAAAGTTGAGTGCCAGAGAATTATGCAAAAAATGACTAAATATTGAGGGTGCATGCTTAAATGGTCGAATACGATATATTACGAATACTGAGTTTAAGCGATAGGGAATCAAAAGAAATTACGAACAAACGTATCAAGCCATACAAATAAAAATCGTTAGCTGGCAACCAAAACGTTTAGCAAATTTATATTTTTTTACAGTGCACAATAACAGCTAAGCAATCTTCCAACATTCAAAAGAGGCAGGGTTCTTCGAAAGAATAATCCTTGAGAGTCGCGCGAAATCCCCCAAGTGTCTTGATTGTATACTCCAGCGGCGTACTTTTTACAAGCGGGATAATTTCTCACACACATAACCACTACGCAATTATTTTTTACGGGACAAGCATAGCCTAAGACATATTTTTATTATTATTACCTATATGTTACTCTAATTTTTCATAGCTATGTAGCTACGGATATATTCATATAATTTCACATACACGCTCTCCCATTTCTAAGACCCATAATATACCACCTGTTCAGAGTCGTCATTAACACATTCACCCACTACAATATCGGTCAACTCCTACCTCTTCAATCATCTACTCTTCCATTCTACTCTTCAACCATAAATCCACGTTTTCATTCGATTATAATACACTTTCTCGACATGGCCAAAAACAGACCAGGAACCCTTCGAATTGATTCGTACACAGTATTTTACTCATTCCTTAAAAGAGTAAATATGGTTCACTCGGAATCTATTTGTTGACCGAATTTGAGTTTACATCGTCTTATTATTTAAATTTTCTCAACTTGTATCATCAGTAGAAATTCATTTCGGGACATGCCGCCTGTGTTCCATTTAAAAACTAAACGTTTTTCACTTTTCACTTTTAGCAACATCAGGAGAATAACATTAATGGAATACAATAATGAGACAAAGTAACCTCAAATCAGGTCAATTAATAGATATGGCTTAAAAATGGAGAGTACAAAAGGAATTTTTCCACGTTATTAAAAGTACTCTGGACTATTTAAACAAGGGAGATATATATATATATATATATATATATATATATATATAAATATACATATATATAACAACCATAATAAAGTAATAACGAGACCAAAATGCACTGGAATAATAATGCATTTCAACCTTAAATAATGGCGATATTTTTGCTCCGGAATGTTAATCACTGCTACGTTGGTATTGCAAACAGATTTCAAACATGGATCTACAGAAAAAAGATTCTTTTTTATAGGCCGAAAATTCACACACACTAGCAAGCATTACAAACAGCATATTTATAATCATACTCATTCAACGTTCTCCCTTTTAATAGGGCCGTTAAATTTGACAGGACCAGAATGCCTTATACTACTGTCTACGAGTTTTCGTCACGTTCCTTCAAATATTGGCCAGATTAAAAAAGGAAACTACCTTCAAATTTTGGGGAAAATGTTGAATAGACGCTACCGATCACATATAATCTAAGCACAGAGCATAACTTAGGTGCGAAACATTTCACGACGGAAACGTCCAATCACGCTGATAAATGTCAATCTCCGAGGTTGACAAATTTACTCCACCTTCAGTAATGAAACAAGCGATCCCATCCACCTCTCCCACCACGACGGCAAACTTTTACTCCGGAGGCAATCCACTCAAATCAGGCCTACCCTATCCTTTAGCCTTTCCAACCCACCTACACAACGGTGCCGGTCAATCTCATCTGCTTCGCTCGCTCCCCCAGCCACTTTCCAAAAGCAACTTCCCTCCGCCAGCCAATAGCCCGAAACTCTCTCTCGCGCCGTATAATGGATTCGTCGTCAGTCGACTGTTCCTCGTACACCCCCAACGCTATTCACGCGCGTGTATTACAAACATGAGGCTCCTTGTTTTCCCGCCATCTTGGTACACATTCCTACCCCCCGTCCGCCCTCTCTTCCGTCCAATCTCGCATCTGGTCTGTTTCCTACTGCTGCGCAACCAACACCCCTTCCCTTCTGGGAACTTCCCTAACTCCCTGGCTACCAGGAAGGACTCATCTCCACGGTTGACTAATTTTGCTGCATCTCGGCAGCCATGCTTCTTTGACCTCCGAGATCCAAAAATTATCTCCTAGCATACAGAGACTAGCACTCAATGAAATATAGTCATTTGGATTACTGACTGACTATTTTGACATGGAAATGGAGCTTCGAGAAAATGTCAAGATATATCACGCAAAGTAAACACCGAATTGAAAGCAGAAAGGGGTCAATAATTTTACGTTCTACTCCATCGATCGATAAAAAAATTATTTGTATGACCGAGAATGGAACCTGGCCCAGGGACAATTATGTTTACTAGGCATTTACGTTTGTGCTTTTATCCTTGATGTGGTGTATATTATTACGCTCTCGTACCATGTCATGTAAAACTTTGGCGATGATTTGATAACTTTAACATATTGACAGCTGACCATGAAGTTGAGAGTTAAACTAAAAGTTTTTGGCTCTTTATTATGGGTTCTTATCAGTGTATTTTGTGAATATCATTGACTTCATCATTTTTGTAACTAGGCACCTATGATCAAAGTACTCAACGGTAACAGTCTTCACAGGGCACAAAAAAATGGAGATCATGCTACCATAAAATTAAACTCTCATCACTCTTACACACATAACTCTTCTTCGCACAAAACAAACTGGATCCCCAACTCTTTAAATTTATGATCCAAAGGTAGCTCAATCCTTAAGGAAGGTAGCTCAAGCGACATTGTGATCCCTTTGCAGATTCACTAACTGAAACGCATCCAGGATACGTTCGATCGCTTTGAAAGGATAAATATGGGTTTCACTACGCAAGCCAAGTTCATATCCCTCGCGAATAATGGCAGCGGAATCCTACAGGAATGGAAAGAAAAGGGCGTAAGCTTCGAATCGAAGCGTCCTTTGCGGGAGGATCGTCAACATACGGGTAGGGTAACAATACTGCGTAACGAGATGGGTAAAAGGTGGTAAATCTAAAGCGTAGAGGGAGCTCTGGGAAGGATGGCCGCCACAGAGAGATAGAAAGACAAGAGAGTGTGAGAGCGAAAGAGGAAATGGAGCAAATCAAGCTTGCGGGAGCACATGTGAGCCCTTTGTATGAGTGTGAGTGTGGAATTGAGTTGTGCGGGTGTGTGTTGCAAAGCTCCACCCATACCGTGTTGTGGCCCAGATTTAGTTCCACCCTTTAACGCCCTCGTGTTTTTTTCTATTCTTTCCACCCCCCGTGCACCCTCCATCAACCCCATGCATTCCCTCTTTCCACCCTCTCACTAACGCCGCGGAAATCTCCTCCACCGGCGACATCTCCAGCCTCCCACCGGCTCTGTCATTCCCGCCCCGACCTCAGCCACCCACACTCCGGACCTGCCCGTCCCCACCATCTTCCTCAACTGCCGCTTCGTGCGATGAAGATCCTTTTGATTGTAGCGCGACCTCTTTCGCCCTTATGATCTGCACCAGTCTCCTCCCCCTCCCCCGCCCTCGCTCTCCCGCCACTCTTCATTGCACTCCTACCTCCTTCCCTAACCCACTTCCTCATCTGCTCTCCGCACTCTCGCCGTCATATTTTTTTTGTGCCTCGCAGCATCCTCGCGGGGCCTTCCTGTCAACGTCGCCTTCCGCATCTCCTCCACAGAATCTTTCTGATGTGCATCAAAGAATCTCTCTCGCTTTCCTCAGTTTAAGTCGCAGCTTCATCATGGCGTAAAATTTGCAAGAGAGTGAAACGTAGAAATAATCCAAAAGCATATGTTCAAATACCTTCCTAGACATTTTCTCTTTTAACTTGTATACCCCCCCCTTGTACCCCCCCCCTCGAAAGAAATTCTTCCAAATCTAACTATACTTTATAATAAGCAAACCCAAACCTCCAGTATTTCTATTATGCCATTGTCTCGTCGGTCAAAATATAAATTGCACACAGCGACTATACACATATAATCTATATGCATCATGGAAAAATGCCCCTTATATCTTACTTTTATATTCTTGTTTATGATCTTAACGAGGCTATAAAAGTGAGACTCTCACTATTTCTTGATATTAGCGCTCAAATTCTATAAAAAAGTGAATGAACAGGCAAGGAATTAGAGTTTTTTGAAAGTTTTCATAAAGTTTAGATCCAATATTGACAAGAAAAATTAGTAGTGTGAATTTTAGCAGTGAAGGATAAATGAGGGAAAAAAATATGTTAGAGAAACATGAGGGATATGACATAAAAATAAAACCTCCTAATTCCTCCTAATGGAGGAATTTCTCCTAATGGAGGAATAAAACACTGTGTCGAAACCCAGAGTCAAGGGCCAGATTACATTCTTAAGGGATGATCATATGATGTACCTTGTATGAGCCTTGCAATATAGGCAAACACCCCCCTCGTAATGCATCACTGAATCAAATTGAGAAGCTCCGTCCCTAATGTCGCCGTCTATAAATTCCCAGAAATATCTTGAGCTCAAAAGATCACACTGGATGCATATGCGATGAATAACAATTTCAATCAACTCCAAGAATCTAGGTGAAAAGACCTATTCCAAAACTCTGGAAAAGTATGGCTGACTGCCCATCATTCTAGCTGCTTTTTATCAGCTCATTTGTAATGTTAAAACATGAAATAATTTATAGCGAGCATTGACATCCACCATTAAAACGGATATTGTTCTAGAGTTAAAACGCTATTTGGAGGGATAGATTGGTTCGACATTAAAAAGGGATTAAAACAAGGAAGTATATTATCTCCAGACTTATTTTACACTGCAATGGAAAGTATGAATAGAAACAAAATTATAAGAGAATGACCGGAAGATGATTTTTGCCGATGACATGGTGTTCTGGGGAGAAAGGGAAGAGGACATTCAAAAAAAGTTGGGTGCCTGGAACAAAGAAATGAAAAAGTGCGATCTTCATATTAGCAAGGAAAAGAGTAAAGTCATGGTGTTTGGAAGAAACAGGCAAATAAACATTAATTCTTGATGGTGAAATTCTCACACCTCTGAAAATATTTATACATCTTGGAAGTGAAGTAAATTCAGATGGAAACATAACAAGTTAAATAGCAAGAAGCCTGCAGATAGGAGGAAATTTTTATCAAATGATAAAACATTTAGTATGGGACAAGAAAATGCCAAAAGCAGCAAAGAAAACCATGTATAGAAATTATTATATACCAAAAATTACATACGGAGCAGAAACATGGACTATAAAAGAAAAAGAATGGAGCAGAATCCAAGCAAGGGAAATGAAATTCCTAAGAGCAATAAAAGGGAAGACAAGAAGAGACTGTGTAAGAAATATAGATATAAGGACAGACTTGAACCAGGAAAGTATAAGAGATAAAGTGGAAAAGGCAAGAATTGGATGGTATGGACATTTTAAAGGATGGAAGCAAGCCGATTGCCAAGAATAATGGAAGAACTGCAGCTAAACGGAAAAAGACCTAGAGGAAGACCTTGATAAAGATGGAAAGACGGTGTGCAGGAGAGCGTGGAGAAGAGTGGGTTGCAATGGCAACAAGTGCAGGAAGTTAATTGGTGGGAAGATAGAAGAAGGAAGGATGGTATTAGATGGTGTCAGCTCAGGCGAAGTAAAAGTTACATCGGGTGTTCCCCAGGGAAGTGTGATAGGCCCAATTTTATTTCTCCTCTACGTGAATAACTTGAATACAGTAGTAAAAAAAAGCAAGCTCCGTCTTTTTGCCGATGATGCAGTTGTGTATAAGGAAATTAGAAATGAAGAGGACAGTCAGTCTTTAGCTAAGGAATTAGATGCGATTGATGATTGGTGTGATAGTTGGCAGCTAGAATTAAATTTGAAGAAATGCGCGATAATGAACTTTTGGAAAAAGAATGGCTTTCCCCAGAATAATTATTGCATCAAAGAAAATAAAATATCTAACGTAGAATCCATTAAATACTTAGGCGTTACCATCACTGAAGACATATCATGGGGGAAACACATCAGGGAAATAACTCGTGTAGCAAACCGTAGACAGGATTCGTAAAAAGGATTCTAGGCAAATGCGAAGAGAGAGTACGAGAAAGAAGCTATTTTACGCTTTTCAGGCCTCATTTAGAATATGCCGCTAGTATATGGGATCCGTAAGAGGAAGGTATGATAACAGAATTAGAGCGCGTGCAACGGAGATCCGCTAGGTTTGTTAAAGGCCGTTATGATAATTGCATAAGTGTTACGAGTTTAATAGAAGAACTAGGATGGGAATCACTATCAGAACGCAGGTTAAAATTTAGGTTACACCTTTTAAGTAAATTCGAAACCGATTTGTTCACAGATGACGTTAGATATATATTGAGAACCCCTGCGTATTATGCTAGGTGTGACCATATTAACAAGATTAGAGAGATAGATTGTCGTACCGATAGATTTAAAGTGTCATTTTTCCCGCGTATTATAAGAGAGAACAATAGGCAGCGTAGCAAAGGGATAGGTAGGTGAAATAAAGTTAGAGTAGTCTGTAGTGCATGATGCGTGTAATAACAACCAATGATCCCTTTCCTATTATGTAGATACTAACCATCTAGCTGTATGTGGCCCTGTTCTCTAGCATGTCTCCATTAAATATCCTAGTTGCATGTCAATAGTGCATATTTGGTGGTCTTCATCCCCTGCCACACACCCTCGTGGTGGCTCGCAGGGTATTACGTATACGTAAATGTAGAAGTAGATGGAGAGGCATCGTTAACATCTAGACCCGGCAGTAGGTGGAACGGGATCCGGATATGTATGCATAAATGTATGTATTGATATACACCATATTGGAAAGCATTTCATTCAACATACAAGAAATAAAACACTGCATCAATAAAGACAATCAGAGTGGAAAGAATATTTTTCTACGAGATGTAACTATGTGTCCTCAATCTTACTTTTCAAGGAATGGCTAACCAACCAGTAACTGCTGAAGACTATTAAAGTGACAATTCAATTAAACAATGGGAATTTATAATTTTTATTAAATAAATAGTGCAATACACGGCATAGGAATAAAACATATGAGAAGGATAGTTCATTTGAATGTATGCATCGAATGGATGAATGAGATAACTGCTGTGCTCAAAGAATATAGGACTACAAAACAGGAAACACTAACTGTAAAAACCATGGTATCGAGCGTGGTACACTAAGGAAGCATGGACCATTGGAATAGCTGATCAGAACAGACTAAAAGCCTTCGAAACCTGGTGCTGGAGGAGGATGCTGAAGATAAGATGGACTGCCAAAATAGGAAATGATGATGTGTACAAAATAGTAGAAGAGGAAAAAGTACCATATGGAACACCGTAGAGAAAAGAAGAACCAGATGGATTGGACACACCCCGAGACGGAATGGGTTTGTGAAGAAAATAATTGAAGGCAGAACAGAGGGAAAAGTCCCCAGAGTAAGACCTAGGAATAATTTCATTGACCAAATAAAGAAGACAGTGCATGGGGAAAGGTACTATAAGAGAGAACAATAGGCAGCGTAGCAATGGGATAGGCAGGTGAAATATAGTTAGAGTAGTCTATAGTGCAAGATACATGTAATAACAACCAATAATCCCTTCCTTATTATGTAGATACTAACCATCTAGCTCCATGTGACCCTATTATCTAGCATATCTCCCTTAAATATCCTACTTGCATGGCAATAGTGCATGTTTGGTGATCTTCACCCCCTGCCACACACCCTCGTGGTGGCTCGCAGGGTATCACGTAGATGTAGATGTACTAGGAGGAAGATAAATCGAATTAGATAGGGGAAGGGGAAGGCTGCAGTCTACCAATCATAGGAATGAATGACTAATGATGCAAGGAGTGCATAGGAGTATCACTATAATATCTAACGGTAATGTCATAAATTGGTAACAAACGCAATAAGTAAATTCTTGGAGATGGATAGAAAACGTTACCCCGGAGTGAAAGTAGTTTAGGGACGTGTTGGTTATTTTGTACACCAAACATAATTATAGACTTAAGCGTAAAAGTTGACATAAAAATTGGATTGTCAGGTGCAATCGCTGGAGTATTTTCAACATGGATACGTTCTACGTGAAAAAATCGCTTAGGATGTTGAACGAGTGGGCGCCACAAAACGTTCACCCAACTCCAATTTCTCTCTCTTTTTTTCCAAAAATGTCGCTCATTTCCTCCGCGGAGCTTTCCGGCGGTTTCCCCGTCTTGTGGAAAGCGTTGAGCATCCACTCGTCGCGCTTGTTCGTTCTCGAATTTGCCTTCGCTCACCTTCACGCACAGCCACGCTCGTCCAAATCGTTTATTTTCTAATCATAGCCCCCTGTAATGGATTTCCCGGCTGAATTTTTTTCAGCATAAATGAGTTCAGAATGGAAAACAAAAATTGTAGATGGCCATAAAATTACGGGAAGGAAGCTTGTCTCACTCGTTCGACAGGAACAAAATGTCACCCACAAAGCTAATTGCCCGGGTAACAGTAAAAGAGGTAAAGGAACTAGGTATTGAAAATGACAAAAATATCGATCGACATAAAGATTGCGTTGTTAGGCTTACTTTTCCAGGACATTTCACCGCTTTGCTCTCTTTTCGATTTTTATGAGCTAATACTCGTACCGCAAATATTATAAGATTTTTAGCGAAAAGTTGTAAAGAAAATATCTATATTTTATTTGAAATTTCAACGATTACACTGCGGGTACGAATATTTCCCCGGCGTTTAGGTTTTAAAAAGCCAGCTCTCGGGCGTTCCTCCGCGCGGTGTCTTTTGGTGACAATAGTGTCTCCAGCTAGGTATCTCCAGCTGGTGTCTTCGGACCTGAAGCAGTCAACGGGGTGGCCGGAGAAACTGTTGTCAACAAAATTCACCACACGTTGGAACACATGAGAGCTGGCTTTAAAAAAATATTACGCTGCAGATTACAAAAGGTCGATCATTTGAAAAGTCAAGGGATTATTCTCTATAAGAACCACTTTACACGGCCTTTTATAGACAATACTTTCATTTTTCAGTTTCCTGACTAGTATTAATTTTAAAAAATCAATTGCATATCTCAGATGTAAGAAAAATGTGTCCTAAAACAGGTGAACACGATGAAACCAACTAAATTTCTACGAAATGCGAAAACAACGTCATTTTTATAGCAGAGTTAACAAACCTCGTTTATTTTATTTATTTATTTTTTTTCACTGCCCCGAATACAGCACATTAGGCCATTTTACGTCGGGTGAACAACAGTAACAACGGACGAGACACAGACACCCATGTCCTGGGCAGATAATATTCTACCCAGGCGGGACTCGAACCCGCAACCCTCGAGTGAGCAGGCGAGGACTTTACACCGCCGCCACCGGGGCCGACCAAACCAAGCTTCACGGGCTCAATAACCACTATATTTATTCTCCGGAGTGTCATTTTTCAGACTTTATACGTTTTACTCGGCTAAGATGACACGAAAGAGAAGAACTTAGGATTACTATGTTCGTGTAAACCGCGTAAATGATAATGCAGAAACATTTTAGCGCGATAAAAAGAATAAATATGATACACTGTACCATTCTCAGTCTTTTTTTTGAACACGCAAATTTTTATTTTATGCCACCTGCAGGACTAGCTGGACACAGAATACTTCCAGGTGTATTTGGGATTGTGGTAATAATGTATCTACTCCTCAGCGATGCCCGATATTTTCATTCCCAATAATTCCGCGGGACAATTATAAAAATACATTTTCATTAAAATTTAAACTTTTTTCCCTAGCTCTTAAAACATTTATCAAAATACTTGCCAAGACTATTTTGAAGAGTCACGATTTGTTGAACCTCCAGATTACAAAACGAAACTGAGTAAGAGTCATTTAATATCACACCGACACAATTTATATTTCATGGTGTTCCACCAAAAGCTACACTTTACCAGTGTAAAAGGACATCATTTAATTTCACCATGCAAAATTCAATATGATTTTTTTTTTTAAATTAATTAAGAGATAAATCACTGAAGAGCAAAAATCAATGATTTTTAGGCTGATGGTGATAAGCAATTGAGTAGTAAGAGAACTAATTAGTAGCATTTCAAATAGGGCAACCGCTATGCGAGATAATTTCCCATTCCCAATGCATAGATCTACTATTTAACATTTGTTAATGGTCGTATCTCACAAAACGTTATCACAGGATGTTGGTAAAAGAGCAACTAGGCAACAATAATTTTGAAGCAAGACCACAGTAACTCTGAAAAGACTCGGAGAATAATCCGATAAACTCTCAGATATCGCTACATTTCTAGGAAATCCTTCAAATGCTCATCTGAATGGCGTCCACGGTAACTGATACAAACATTCGCACTTTTCCGAAAAGCGCGTATTCTCCGCATGGCCGCAAACCCAGGGTGTAATGAAGTATGAACAAGGATTAGCTATCGAAAAAGAGGGAGAGACGAAAAAAAAAGAGCTAGCGCAAATTTTACCGAGCACCATTTATATATAAATGCTGTATATATCCGGGCGCCAAATAAAAAATTCATTATGCATTCCCTTCAATTTCTCCCCCCTGTCTCTCCAGTCGCCTTTTCGAGCAAGGCACGGGGCGCAGTTACAGATTAGAGCAACGTTTGGAGAGAGCAAGTCCGTCTCTTTCCCTCCGCAAACTCACACCGTCCTACTCCCGATCCACACACCGCGCTGTAAAAAGAGGCATTAAGATAAACCCTGGAATCGAGAGGGAGTGCGGGATAAAAAGGCGAAACAAAATGCTCGCTAAACCCCGTTTGTAGGCGTATATATATAAATATTTTCCCCCCTCTTATTTCCAGACAAGGACAACGTGCCAGGCGAAGATAAAAGAGGAAAATCCCTCCCACGCTCTCCTCTTTTTTAACTCGCTTCCACAACAACCCCCTCTCTCCCTACCGTGCTCGTTCACTTTTCATACATTTTTTTCAGTGTTTTCTTTCCGCCGCGGAATATAATGGACAGTCCTCCTCTCTAACGTGCAAAATGTTTTTGTATGCATCCGTGTACTGAGAAGAGAGAGAGAGAGCGTTGTGTGAACGTGTTTGTGCAGGCCGGAGAGAGAGCGGCGAAGCGGTGGTTGGCATCGAGAAGCGAAGCTGGAACTCAGGGAGCTGGCTGGTGGTGCGCGGAGGAGGTGGGGAAAGCGGGGGGGCGGGGGGGTGAGAGTGTGAGGGTGGCTATATACAGAGAAGAGAGTGCTGTTTGTGGGAGGGAGGGAGGTTTTGGGGATCGGGTGGAAGGGGCGGTGGGAAAGAAGGGTGTCATGCACGCTGGTGGGTCGACTGATGAAACAAAAACAAAAGGGGATCGGGGGTAGGAAGAGAGGGAGGGACAAAAGAAGTGCGAATTGCTCTCGGGGATTCGGGGAGGGAGTGTGGCTGGAAAGTATGTCACTCGGCCCGCGAAAGGGCCTTCACTTCACTCTCCCCCCGGGGTTACTCTTCCCCCCCCCGATCCGCCTTACTCCCATCCTTTACCGCTTACCCCCTTACCGCAAATCTCTCTCGCTTAAGCCCTGTACACAGGGCGACATTCCTGGGCCCACGGATAGGGAGGGAGGTGGTTAGAGATAACTTAATGCGTGCGTGTTAACCTTCAATACGTATTCCATCTGCTGGTAAGCAAGAGAGTTTCTTACGATTTCTTAACTCTGCTGGGATTAGAACAAGCTTCATATTTCAAGCGATTGAGCGTCAAGGTTGCCGGCGTTTCACCATTATTTTGTTTGTGCACAGAGAGACAAAACTATATGAAGAGGATATTTTCTAAAAATGATCCCACTAATATGCGAGCAATAAAATCAGTTATTTTATTATTTACCATAAGTGCTATAAGTACAAGTTTCTGATCGATTGTGAGTTTATCGGGACTAGCCACGGATAACTTGACGGGGTCACCCGAAATGCACAAATGTGCGAAGTTCCACAGAGGAATAATCATCCACCGTGATCGAGACGAACATCCTCAGGGGAAGATCACACCTCGGTAGCTTAACTGGCTAAAAGCACTCGGGCGGAAATCTAGGGATCCGGGTTCAAGTCCCGTAAAGGTGGACTAGTGCACCTCTAAACCTCTGTGGAACACATAACTTTCTGCGTGTTTGCCATCAAAACGTATCCCATCCGCTGGCATGCAAGGTATTTGCTGGCGATTTCCTCGCTCTGGTAAAGATGAAAATAAGTTCAATTCTCCAACGATTTGTCGTCCACCTTGTCCGTATTCTCCCGTAATTGTCCTTGAGAATAGAGAGATAAAAATACACGAAGAAGTTATCGTCTAAATGGAAATTGATTCAACAAATACGCGAGCATTAAAATCTATCATTTAAATATCTTTCATGCGTGCGATAATTTCTCTTACGCGTTAAAAGTATAATTCTCAGTGTGGTAACCATCACAACGTACCCCATCTGCTGGTATGCAAGAGAATTGCTTGCGATTTCCTCGCCATCGCTGGGATTAGAGTAAGTTCAATTTTCAAGTGATCTCTCATCAGGGATATTTGCATTTTCATCTTATTGTATTTGTGAATAGAGAGAAAAAACTATATGCCCAGGAAATTTTCTAAATTGAAAATGATCCAACTAATATGCGAGCATTAAAATCTATTATTCAATTATTTATCATGCGTTTTATGAGTTCTCCTTCTGGTGAAATATTCAGAGATAGGTGATAAACGAAAATGTTTCCGGTAAAAGAATGATAATTACCTCAAATAATAGAGAGAAATTCACTCAAGTTATACAATAATATTTTCGCGGTTAATTACAATTTGAACTTCGTCCAATTCATTCGCAAAGCAATCAGCAGTTTGTTTCTACAATTGTTTCTGCGACTTGGACACTGCATGTGACTTCGTGTGAACACATGGTGAAATGTGGAACGCCATCAGTTGCTGTCATCCCATTTGTCGCTGGATAGTATGCTATTTCTGGCACAATTAAGGCCCCCGTGTGTACAGGGATTTACCATTTCTCATTCTCGTATTCCACTCTCACGCCTAGCAAACCGATCCTCTCCCCCGGCAGCGCTTTAGAACACGCGAGTGTGGAGAAGAGGATGGACAACATATACTCACATGCCCATCGCTAACGCGTTTAGTTGCAACAAGGGGGAGGCATGCGGGAAATGAATGCCGCGCTCGCAAATGGCCGAGGGTGGGTGAGGCCTGGGGCATTTCTAACGCGAGGGACGTAAGCGATGCTTCCGCGGATGCCTCGCAAGAATACGCAACCCATTACCAATCCATAAAAATACGCGAGAATACGTTGACGAGAAAAAATGAAGATGGATTTGCTCAACTTTTCCTTCTTCATAGCATTAGCAATTGTGATTCTCAGAAGTGACGTACAATTTATTTTGAAGACTTCAACGATTTGGAAATACATTATTTATGTCATTCTTTTCACCCAGTGCCTATGTTGAAAATTCTTATATATATACTCAAGATATAATGCTGCTTCAGCTAAATAAATTATTTCAAAAATGGCACACGGTAAAAAAAGTTTTAACGAGAGAATTTCTTTTGTGTCGATAGAAATATAGGCCCATTAAAAGCCAAGCAACCTAAGGAAGACGATACTTCGAATTTATGAGCCTTATGAATTAGATAGAGAGTTTGTAAAGGAGCGTAGGGAACACAAAAAAACTTTATATCACCGGTTTCTGGGAAACACATGAAACGCAGCAAACATTATACCATAAATGTTAGTCCAAATTAAATGAAAAATACCAAAAATAACACACTATTGAAGTGAATCCAGTGTTCGTGTGATTCTACTAGCTAATACCTAGCGCCACATGGCTTTGCACACAGTTTTTCGCATTTTGTACATATACGCCTATATACACGCCTTCCATTGCTCTCTCATGAACCACTCATCGAGAAAAATGTTTCTTCACGAAGCTCGATCATTAGTTTGAATTTTTGGTCTAATAAATAGTGTTAACATTAATGGTAAGAATTGTATGGTCCCTTAAACAGTAAATGTGGTTCACTTAGGTTTAGAGCCGTATAAAATGATAAATTAGCAATGCCGAAATAAAGGTCAAACACGTACAGGAGGGCAGAAGGGAGGGGAAAAAATAAATACCAGTCTATACCAATCATTTCTGCATGATTAGAATACTAATTATATATACATAAAGTTAGGGTACTATGAGTAAGTACAAAATGTACCTCATTTGTAAAAAGAATATTAAATTACCTTGAACAGGAACTTGAGAATCGAATAGCAATCCCCATAAATAATTCAACACCAAATTGGTTGATCAAGATCCCAGCATGCTTATTACTGTAAAGAACATTATAATGTCAATCTAAAATATAGCTATTGAGCTAAAGGTGCCTTTTAATCAAACCTTCTATATATTCACACCCATTACTTGTCCGGAGATACTGATTATCGTTTCAATAGTCTATGGACTTGTATATTTTCTATGCCTTTCAAAATTAGTCTCATAAAGTAATGAACTTCACCACTGTGGGGTACAATGTAGCTAACACGTAAGTGGACACATTCTACCAGGCTTCAGGAGGTAAATAAGCAGGTACCTTATAGAAGCGGATAGCATGTGGTTACCTCAGAATTCACACCCGATAAATGCAAACAAATAATATTTTCATCGTTATAAACGGCCTCCAGAAATGTATCGGTTGCTTCAAATTCTGCATGCTGAGGGCGTTATTACAATTTTAGGCATTTGCAAAGTACCTGACACTTCGGGCTTACCATATGGTAGAGAAGAATCAATGTCCATAATGTAGATATGAGTATTTGAATGCTGTTGAATGTTAAATAGATACCGTATATTAACGCTATACTACATCACTAGGTCTAACAGAAGCGATAAAATAAGAGAGATACATTGCCGAACAGATAGATACAGAAACTCGTTCTTTCCGCGCACAATAAGCGAGCACAATGAAAACAGAGCTCCACCCAATACACATCCGTAATACACTTCACCATCTCACCTCGCAAAACCTTATCCCTTACAATTTTACACGGCTGGTGTCCTTACAACTCCTGACACACGCGCGTGCGGCGGCTCGCAGGGTAGTATGAAAATGAACGGACTATGTAACGCCCTTAACTAGGCAGGGTTCTCAAAATAGGCATTCTAGGGAGACATTGACATCCATTTCAAAATGAACACAATGGTAACTTTCCACACAGATTTTATTAACAACCGACCATGGTTTTAGCACCTAGTGCCATTATCATGGTACAGATTTTCTAAAAACTCCACCATACATACTCAGGAATGAAAGGGTGGGGGGTCAGAGAGATGGTTTGGTTTGGATGGGGGGGCTTAGGTAGGGGGAGGGAAGTGAAACGAAGAAAAGCCGTCGATAGTGAAGATCAGGCAGCATGATCATGGGGTTGTCGGACGCAAGGAAGAACAGGCTCAAAAGAGGTGTTCTGTCATTAAAAACCACATCATTACATAACTTAGCCAGGCTATGAGCAATTTCATGTTGCTCAAAGAAATCCAACTTAGCCCCTTTGTCAAAATAGTGTAAATAGCCACGTCAAAATTACTAAAATGATTAAAATTACACAGGTTTTTTGCAAAACAGGATTTATCATCACAATTAATCAAACTTAACCTATGCTCCTTCACCCTGTCCTTAAATTTTCAGCCTGTTTGATCAACGTAATTAATACCACAATCATCACACTTTAATTTATAAAAACAATCCCTGTCTACAGGGTCATACCCTGTAAAATTGGTGGAGATGGAAAAATTTGGATGAAACCTGTGTCAAAATGGTGTAAAACAGCCACGTCAAAATTACGAAAATGATTAAAATTACACAGGTTTTTTGGAAAACAGGATTTATCATCACAATTAATAAAACTTAACCTATGTTCCTTCACCCTGTCCTTAAATTTTCAGCCTGTTTGATCAATGTAACTAATACCACAATCATCACACTTTAATTTATAAACACCACTCCTGTCTACAGGGTCATACCCTGTAAAATTGGTGGAGATGGAAAAATTTGGATGAAACCTGTGTCAAAATGGTGTAAAACAGCCACGTCAAAATTACGAAAATGATTAAAATTACACAGGTTTTTTTGGAAAACAGGATTTATCATCACAATTAATAAAACTTAACTTATGCTCCTTCACCCTGTCCTTAAAATTTTCAGCCTGTTTGATCAATGTAACTAATACCACAATCATCACACTTTAATTTATAAACACCACTCCTGTCTACAGGGTCATACCCTGTAAAATTGGTGGAGATGGAAAAAAAAAGAAAAGCAGGAATGGATGAAAACGAAACCATCATCTAAGCCATAATGCTATTTTCATGAACGTCACACGCTTTACTCACGGCCACCCGGTAGTTGCTCTAGCCAATTTTCACCCCTCAAAAAGCTTAGACCGCCGAAAAAACGTACGCCGAGCACGGATTTGTGGATTGTCAGCAGCGTGACGGGGGACCCGCTCCATAGATCCGACGGGATTTCAATTGTTAAAATCGCTCCCCTTGCCGCGTCGATGAAACATTCAATTTGCTCACCAAGAGATGCGATCAATCCCCATGCGTTGCTCAAAGCAAATTTGATCCCGTCGCGGGGGGCGAAGAATGCTCCGCGCAATTGGCGTCAAACACCTGCCAACCTTTAAAACGATTGCGGCCTTCCGGCGTGCTTTCGGCGATGAAAATGGGAAAAGCCATTCGGGCGAAGCGAAAATCGCCACGTTCGTTAACTTTTCACCAAATTCCTTCGGTGTTTCATGAGGCTGTTGATTAACTCACTTTTTTCCGAAAGACATTCCAATATAAATCATAACTCCTATCCTTGGCTAATGGATGCGCAGCGACCCCTTTAAATACAACCGCCACGTAAAACTATGATTTAGGATATAGCTAGGTTATAAATCTTAAACGATGGCGGGCACACGATATGAATAGGTACAGCATATTTTACGATGAAATAGCTCTTTTCTTCACACATCCGCAAGCAGAAAAATTTAGAGCCATTAATTTAACGTGAACGAGTAACTTTATATAAGCATTAGTACTCTAAACGACTGATTTTCCCTTAACAATTTAAATTGATTGCTTACCTTCCTTTAAGGTATGAGGTTTTTACGACCATTAACAATTATATTATTTCACAGTAGCTCTTTAAAGCGAAATGAAGTACCAATTTATTACGAATACGTAGACCTAGCTACATGAACACAATGCATAACTATTGTATTAATATTTAGTACCATTTAATGCCGGCCTGGTTGCAAGGTTAGAAGTTCTTTTCATTGTTTTAGAGAATGGAAATAAATAAATAACCCGAAAGCAACTTTCAATCATTTAAGCAATTTATCTTTTATTCCAGGTGTTCTCCATTACTCTTGTTTTCAGCATTAAACTCGTTCAAACTATTCAGTCGCTCACGGAGAGAAGAAAATTACTTCCCAGATTGATTTCAGAAAGTGATGCCTCTTAACCCGTCATCAATCCTTATTATAATATTTTAATTAAAATACAGCAATAGGGACATGGATAATCACTAACATGAAAACTTCCAACTAAAAAAAATTACAAAGCTCTGTAAAAAGCATGTACTTGGTCATGGTTTTCCTCAGATGAATGTGAGATATTTCTCCTTGAATTTCTCCGTCGGGGTCAAATAGAATCTTCCTACAGGTGTTTCAAGTGATTTTTATAGGAATCGTAAATTTCAAATAAAGCCAAATTTTTACGGAGTTACTTTCGAAACGGCCTCTTCTTTTAATGCGGCTGTTTTTATAAACGTTCGAGAGTTTGAATCCATAGACAGCTAAGTGAATCTGAATAGAATCGAAAATCTTCTGCGATTACACCCGTCCGACTTACGACTTCCTAAGTGACCTGAAAAACTTCCGGCATTCCGCCAATCAGAGCAAATAAAATAGACCGCTCTCCTCGGGATCTCAAGTTACCGCAATCCTTCACAGAGCACACCCCTGCCCATTTCTCCTACATTCAACTTCCACCGCTATACAAAAGAAGCAATCCCACTCCTATGACTTCAAGCAGTCTTCTCCATCCGTCTTCATAAATTTCCGAAGTTTTCGTGAATGTTGAAGCGAAAAAAGTATGTGATTTCAAGTCTTTTATGCTTGAGGACCTTGGATTTATCTAAGATCTGGATAGATATTCGGTGCACGCGACGCTAGGGTGAAATAAATCCTCAAAGATAAAACTTGTGACATGACTTGTTTCCCATATTAAACGCCATGTTCCCGAAGTAATGTAATAAAAGAAAGTTAAGAAATAAAATCAGTACGACAATAAAGCTTCCAAAGTACCTTAATCTGCTACTAAGAGCACGAGTTTCAACTATCTTGGAAAGGAAGTATATAAGTATAAAGTAAAGGAAGTATAAGAAAGCAAGATACGGAACTATGCAATCCTTTCAAAAAAGTATCTCTAAAGGCTCCCTTATTAATCCCGATATTGAGTTTCAAACGAATTACTGCAACATTTCAACTATGCACTAAGAGCAACCAAGTAGAGAGTTATTTCCACGAAAATGATTTTAATTTACTTTGAGAATAGAGAATCGTATTTTTCGAAGAAATGTACACGCATTACAATGGTTACGACTCATTTAATGTCCTCTAAATACTCCATGGCTACGCTATTTGCTATTATCTAATGACACACGTCTTTTTTATGGTAGTGAATTATGAAGCAGTTCTGTATAATCATAGCATACAAATTTTGAGGAAGTTGCAAGAACTTACAAAATGACTTGAAAGAAACGTTAATGGGAATTGGTAAATATGCTGAAATTATGGAAATTAGCGATTAAAGGTAAGAATATAAAGACTCAATATTTTCAGAACTAGCTACGAAAAAACTTCAAATTATATAAAAAAATGTTCATATTTATTGCTACTAGATTGGAGTATATTTTAAGAATTTTCCAGTGCAACGTCAACCAAAATGACTAGCTTAATCCAGCTTGAAACTCAGAGACGAATAGACCAAGAAGGAACGACTGGGAAGCATCCAATCCTTCAACCACTAATGTCCTTTACGCATACATAATCACTGTACTCCACCGTATTTGAGGAGCTTCTGTAATAACTGAAGGAATGACTGAATATTTCCATTCTTTACAAAGGAAATGACTCCGTATGTTTCTAACATAAAAATGCCATATCTATTTTATGTTCATGCACCTATTTCAATAAAAGTTCGAGGCCTCCTTCACTAACCACCATTCGAACAAATTTGATTAAGCTAATCTAAATGCTGCATTTTTCATTTAAAACATAATTTCTTTATGCAGCATATTCTGCCTAAATCATTAAACAAAGTATTCATGAAAACTAATATAGTTTCTATAATGATTCATTATTTTAACAGTGACTATTATTATTAAACTAGGATTACTAAATATAAAGACAAATATTTGGATCATTCAGTCACCGATATATAATAGTAATTTACCCAATCGATGTTTCAGTTATCATCCAGTTTTGTCGACGCCTAAACGTGTCTAAGAACCTGTTGAAAAATATTGCGTCATATGTGAAAAACATTAAGAACTAATGTAGTGATCCCGTAACTTTATGGTTGTTTCAGTTCTCCAGTGTTATGAGTATACGGCCAACACAATATGTTCACAACTATGTATGTCCTTTTCCAAAATGTTGGCGTGCAACCTTTGGATCTATACTAATACGCTAACAGCTGTATGAGTAGTCATCAATGCATCCACTATTTCATTTTAAGCCATAATGAAATCGAATAATTTCACCTTCCGTGAAATTATTCCTGAAACTGGTGTGGTCCTAATTACACTGCTTTTGACTAAGTATACGCGGAGTAATCCTTCAAATAATCTTGGGAAAAATAAGATGAGAAAAACAAATTCTTTTCCATCCTGACCTAAAGCAGAAAAAAAATATCTCCCGAACAAGCCGAGCAAGCGAAAAAGACACGGATAAACCCAGCCTGAAACGGGAACTTAATAAAACAACATCGACGGCCTTCCACCTCCCTTACGTAAAGTCCTCATACTTTAGAGAGCCCATTCCCTAATTAGCGTTAAAGCCTTGGGACAATAAAAAAAATAATTCACGTGTACAACGAGAGAAGTTGAGGGGCGTGGCACGTGGGGGGAGGGTAAAGTGCAAGCTCTACCTGTCTTAATTAATAACCCAACAACGACACCCGCTTCTTTAGATTTTTCTGCTTTTCTTTTTCTTTCACAAGACATCGTCTTGCGTTTGAGACATTGGAAACACCTGCGAGTAATCCAAAGGATGTATGGGGGGGCGAGAGGGTGGGGAGAGCATGGGTTTTCCTGGGGCATGGGAGGAGGAGGAGGAGGTAGGGAGGTAGAGTAGCAGGAACTGAGGAAGAGAGAGGGAGGAAGGAACATCTAAGCCCTTTATACACGAGTGCCTGCGGTTAGTTTTAATCAGATTAGTTTCACCACCCGCAAGGAACGCTAGGTGGGAGGGACAGGGGGGGAGGTGCGCCTTTAAAACACTTAGACACGAACATGGCCCGGCTATATGAGGCAAAGGAGACTTTTCTAGGTTGGAGAAGTAGTGTGGTTGAGCGGGGAGTTGGGGAAGAGAGAGACACACAAAGACTGCTCCAGCTCAGCGTGTGGTATGTCATTGAGTTATGCCGTAAGTGCATCGCGGCTGGGGTCTCTTTAGTGGGAGAGAGAGAAACAGGGAAAGAAAAACCCCTTAAGAGTTTTACGCAAAGAAGAGTGATGAGGAGGTAATTCCGACGAGCACCGTCAGTTAAAGCTCCCAGAGGATTACAACGGGGAGAAGAGTGCTGCTCAGCGGTAATGACATGTAAAGACGGTTTATTTATTACTAATTAAACGGTGTCCCCGGGAGAGAACCTAGTAGAGAATCAGAGAACGATTTAAAAAATGCAAAGAAAAACAAATGGTACACTTTACAAATCCACTGTCTGGTCTGAAACTTTATTCCCCCATTTTTAAGGTAGTCTTTTTGTACTTTCAAGGAGACGAGAAGAGTACAAAATAAATAAATACACGGCGCAAATGTTACATTAAGCATGCAAATACACTGACAAACTTATACAGTGAAAAGTTTGCTTAAAAAATATCAAATTTTTCTGTTACTTTTACGGATTGTAATTAATCACTCAAACGAAGGAATGCTATTTGAGGTTGGCATGATCCATCTTAGTGGGCACCCTTTTTTGCGACGATGTTTCAAACGAGCGAACGGCAAAAAAATGCGAAAATGAACACATTTTTCCAGTCATTTTCACTTAGAGATTCACAAATATTTGTCAAACGAAATCATGCCAAGATATTACCTTCTAGATAATAGATGTATAGATAATTAAATTTCATGACATTCATAAAGTAATAATAATTCAAGAGCCTTCAACGGTTGAAATATTGTATTTCAATTAAATACTGGCCATAGAATGATAAACTACGATGTCCCTATAACAGGATGTGTCAAAGAACATAGATTTTTTCCTTTTACCATCGTGAAATTATGGGTGAACTGACCTATTAGACGTGATTTATGAAGTATCAGCCGAGCGACGCGGACGCAGTGACGCTCCTGATTAATGTATTGGGGACTCAGAGAGTACGAGAAACAAGTGTAACATAAGAATCAATCCAAAATTATGTCATCATAAAGCAACATATGTATTAAAACGGAGCACTAATTAATTCAATTTTTGGCCAGATTCTCCCCGGTAACGATTAAACAATCATTTCTACGCATTAAATAGGAGCTATTATTTTCAGTAGGAATATATCGATTTAAAATTCTTGAGACTTTTCATATCAATCATCATAATCAATTATTTTATGCGTGGATGGCAAACTTGCTAAATTGAACGAATTTTCGATTTTTTAACGATTCTTGCAAGCGATGTCCCCACCCAATTTTTAGCTTGAATGCAATGAATGCTGGGGGAATCGTAACAGATTCAACATCCTAGTGGCTTAGCTGGGGTCCTTGAAGGTAAAACTGAATCAATTATTAATGAATCATGTGTATACATGGAAAAGGTCTTTTTAATATATTGTAGAGATCATAATAACCTAAATTAGAGTTTTATGATTCTAATATATTTTCACAAACATGCATAATCCTAATTTGATATTGTGAAATGTGTAATGACTTCAGCCGTCGAAGCAAACTAAAGTCTACTGCAACCCATAAGGTAATGCCGTCACACAAAGTGGTACCTTTAACAATTTTTTTTCTACTCATGAATACGGCATTCCACCAGTCACTTTTTCACATACTTCACTTGTTATAAACCTAATCTGATAGTTATTTCTTCATATATGTGTCAACATTTCTCAATTGAATGCCTAAAATCCTCTTGGTACTGATCTCAACTTGACCACAGAAACACGCCGATTGAACGTAGCATTTAATCATTGTTACCCTATGTTCCTAACAGAGGCTGAACAGATTATTGCAGACACCTGGGTATATTACAAGTACCATGGTGATGAGTCAGTTAACAAGAAAGTAACAGTGAATATGATGAATAGATAGAAGGATTTCAGCGCAAGACATCATCAACAAACGTATGTCATTAAATTGAAAGATGATTGGGAAAGAATTACCGCGTAACGATGCGATAAAATGTTAGAATGATGCGCCAGTCAATTGCAGTGATGCTTATTCATACCACAGTTCTCTAGTCTCACAAAATGCACGGAAACACCCAAGTAGACGGGAAATTCAGGGAAGAAAAAGAGTGCGAGGTCTCGGAGAACATTGAAAGTATTGTTTAGAAATACCACAAAAAAGACAAAACACCACATTAGGAATTGACGAATGACTTTATTACAACAACGGCGACCATACAGGAGAAGTGTTATGCCACATTCTTCAATATTCTACCGCCAATGTATGCTGATGAGCTCCATTCGCATTGGTAAAGTTTTCAATCATAACTTGGGCTGAAATGATCAAGGCCAACCCCGAGGTTAGAAGGCAGAGGAAATGGCAGAGGTAAATGGTAATGGCTGAGTAAATGTCGAACCTCTTAGAGAATTAGGAGAGCTAATGATGATATTAACCTACTTCAGTCGATAGTAAACATACGATAAATAACCACTTGAGGTAGGAAAGCGACTTTCGCTTTCGTTTACCCGTTAACCTCTTATGTAAATAACCATAACCGAGGTCATTTAAGAAATTAAGAACACTTCACACTACGTGATACGCTGATAAAAAGTGTCAATAGTCACACTCGTTATTACCATATTTTTTTATAATAATAATAGTAACTTTATTTTACAAATAGCTTACATGCTGCAGTTTCCCTTTGGATGGGTTACCAAAAATATTACAAATTACACAGTTACAAGTACACTTTCATTTTCTGGTCATTATGGTTGATTTTATCCAGCATGGTCCTGCTAAGCTGAAGCTTATCAGCAGGTTCCAAGTTTATAATGTTTTGGTGCAATCACCAAGAAAATTATATTCTATCAATAATGAAAAAAAGAATAATAGTGCAGTTGAGGTCCTGCTAAGCCAAAGCGGCTTGTCAGCAGGTGCCTTTAGTTAAAAAATATTTTTTTTTGCTGTGTAGTATTTTGGACAATTAAGAGCTTAACAATGTTAGCCTATGAGCCACTCTTTTAGTGATTTTTTAAGAACAGATATGCTATTAATATCATGCATTGACATAGGTAATTTATTTAACAACCCTGGTACTGCATGTGCTAAAGACCTCTTGGCATGGAGGTTAAAATACTTAGGTACAGACAACCTATTTATTCGACGCAGTTGCATGTCAGTATTAATCACACGTTGCTTTATTAATTTGCTATCAAAGAAGTTTAACACATTAACACATTTATACAATTCTGTTAATGGTAACAATTCATATACAATTATTTTAACGGCAACATTTCATTTTTATTATTCTCGTTGGAATCTAGAAATTTCAAAAACGTGCTTCTAACTTTAAAAATGAACTCTGACAAAAACTCAGCAAAACACTCCATTCCTTTTTTGACCGAGAATGAAAGACCAAAACTAACTGACGCATATATTAATCGTATCACTTAACTCAAACTTTTATTCATGGTAGTACTATAGTACACATTTATCAGAAAAAATACCTATTATTCTCTATCATTCCTTCTCAAGCAATAAGGTTACAGTTGACAATCAAGGTTAAAATTTCCTTACTTCGAGCAGACCCACTTTGCTTGAGTAGAAATCCTGGTTGAACTGGTCGTAATTAAGTTTAGTTACTAAATTTGCCCAATTTACACGGAAAATTTACTTATTTATAAGGCTTTTAAAAATTTAAAAAGGCTATTTATTCCCACTACGCCCAACACTTGGATACGTAGATTAAAGAGAAAATTTATTTCGGTTTTCAGCTTGCTTTTAACAATATTTACGCTCAGAAAAAGTTTTAATTTCTTCAATGCTATGCTAAAACTTTTAATTTGTAAACAGCCATTAACTAAAAACCTATTACGCTCATTCCTGATACGTGAAGGAAAAATAAACTTCAGTAAACCTACAGTCATATATAGATACACCAGTTCTCACCCTTCACTCCATACGCCCATTCAAAAACTAACGATCACTATACGTTCTCTTTTCTTTCGCCTTCCCTCTCTATTAAACTCCCTTCCTCCTCACATAGATCCTTTTGCACTTACATCTAAATCCTTTTACAAGCCATTCTCTTTCGTATCTCTCACCTTTTCGTACTTCTCAGCTATTCCCCCATTTATCGTTTTTTATATTTGTAAAATTTCATCTTGTATCCAACTGTTAAATTTTCTTGTACATATTTTCTTGACCTTAAGAGTGCGTACTGTTAAATGGATTGTATAAAATGGACCCTTTGTTGTATGTGGTTTTCATTCTTTAAAATAAAAAAATATTTTAAAAATTATATAGCATGCGACTTCTAGGAAAAAATCCATAGAAAAGTATTGATAGATTAATTTAACGCATTTATGTTAAATAAGTTTTCATGTATTTTTATACATTTTCTGTTGATACTCTATACTAAATAGCAGTTACCTGTAAATAAAATCTATCATATACGTATCCTTGAATTTGTGCTCCTCGTGAATACTGGTGCATGAAAATGCGTTGGTGGAGAGGTTTATGTACCATTTGTAAAACAACCTTTGCTCAAGTCAACAGCATGTACGTACGGAAATTTTATCATTTTTTGATTAAAAACTTTATTTACCTTAATGGCATCAAATATATTACACGGTTTAACTAATGGGAGCAGCAAATCGGGGGGAACTTTGGGGCTACCCAATTCTTCATGCCAAGTATTTTCTTTAATCAGTACAAATTTTAAAGGCATTAAATACATTCTTATTAATTCCAACCACATTATGTTTAAGATTTTTAAAGAGGAAACGTCAGCTAAGGTATATAAAAAAAACCCTCTGCGTTGAATCCACCGCGCAAATCTCCCAAAAACTTTCCGGCGGAGTCGAAGGAAATCTGGGACTCTCCCTCGATTCCACCCAGGGAAAAAGACAGCGATGGTGTGTAAGAGGAGAATTTAAAGTTACAACGCCATTCGGAAGGAGTTCACGAAACAATGGACGTGGCTGTGGAAAAAGGTGGGATGCAAAGCACCGCGAGTTTCTCCACCTCAGAATAACACATACACACGAGGAAAGACGACCTAGGAAAGAAATTCCCTCGGTCGCAGCATGAACACGTACGAGGCGACATGTTTCGTCGGGCTGAGAGAAAGGCGGACGGGGATAAAAAAAAAATTTTTGGGGGCGATTGAAAACTATAGAGAGAAAGAGACAAAAAGACGGAAGTGAGGTACACATTGCAGTTAGGAAGATAGTGGCAGAAGGATAAGAAATTCTACTCCTCTCCTATATAGATGGATTTACACAGAGAATAGACAGCCTGGTGGAAAAAGAGCGTATGCACATGTAAAGTACCGGAGCAGGAGCTGCTCCAGGAAGGTGGCACGAAAAGGATTGCTTTTACTCCGCGCGAGAAAGTGGTACCGAGTCACATCCGCAAGGAAATGAATAGAGTGAATCACGAAATGGAATATAGGATTGATACGCGTATTTCCTCGGCAAAGATCTCTTGCCGTGGCACGAGTTTTTACTTCAAACAATTTCGCAGTGGGGACGTGAAACCCATAGCTATAAAAGATCTTCGAGTGAGATATCACAAGTAATATGAGAGACGCCTAGTTTCTTTCTTCCGACAAAAACGGCAGTTATAAATTTTGTGAATACGCCGGTGCGCACTTCACTCCTCAGTGAAAAAGAAATTATATGTTTGAATTTCGTCATTCACACTCTTCCAATCGTTTCAACTCTTCTTTCTCTAGTATTCAGATAAGATTCAGCCACATAGAAGAACTCTTGGCCGAAAATTCCACCGGAGGAGATTTTTGAATGACCTGAACCTGAACCAAAGCAAAAGATTATCCAAAAAAATCTCATTATTCAACCGTTGCATATGTTTTTAAAATAATTAAAGACAATTTTTTTAATGGTTGCAAGGGTTGATATTTAGCATCATAACTTGATATTTAACAGAAATTGTTATAAATATATGAAAGATATATTTTAGCGTTTAGGAGAAAATTGTTACACTATCTCAAAAAAAAATTTTACCATGGTTTCATTGACCAAATGATGAGGTAATAAATCACGCGCAAGTGTGCGAAGATATAAGGGATAAAAATCGTGAAGAAAATTACGTTTAACTTGGCGGCGATTGGAACTCGAAAAATAAAATTGTAATTTAGCCAGTTACACTATCACGCTATGTCGGTTCATGTTAGGGTGGTCGGAGTGCGAATTATGAGTCATTGAGTGCTCATTTGAATACGTTTTCAAGCAAGTCGAAAAAAAACTCTCGGAACACACTTCACATTTTATACGTTGGAAATAACCATGCGTGTCGTAGTTTAAATAATGCCAAAATTTATCTTTAAAAATACTTATTTTCCTAATCAAACCACTTTGGTTAGCGGCGCGGAATTCAAAATTTAGGCGAAAACTGTATAAATACGAGTTTTTTATTCAGCATGATACCTTGACCATTTAAAGGAATCGTTAAAACTATATGAAAGGTATGCTTTCGCGTTTAGGAGAAAATTTGTAAAGATGTCGTCGAATAAATTCGAAACATGCGACAAGTGCCGAAAGGCTCCGTGTTAAACGAGCATTAAGTTCCCAAGAAACCAAATCAGGAGCATGTAATGTTTGGCTTTTATCGATATATATTACAATTGAGTAAGCAATTTAAATGTTTCACGCAAATTTAAACAAAATAAAATCGTCTCCAACAGCTTAAATGAATTTTTACATAAAAAATCTCATACTTTTGGCATAAAGTCTCCATAGAACCTAATCGCTTAATTCACCGAGTAAAAAATAATTCAGGGATGAAAAGGCTGACCAGGCTGACAGTCCGCATCGACTGTTTTGTAAAATTGACTCAAGGACAAGGGAGTGTCCTGGCCTTTTTAATCTACAACATCATAGGGAATTCTACTGCAAAGCCGAAAAAAGTTCATTAAGCAGACTATGCTCAGCTAAAATAAGCACTATGAGAAGCAGTGATATTCATTTAGTTCTTACTATTGTTACTCTCGTTAGGCTAAATAAAATGACACTGATTAAACAACAATCCATACGTTGAGCACATTTTCCGACTTGTATGAATGCCCATAAATAAATATAACCGACATTTCTTTTAAAGACATCGCCATGAGAAAAATTCGGCCTGGACCGGGAATCGAACCACGGACCTCTGGTTTGCCAGACCAATGCGCAGATCACTACGCTAGCCAGGCTTTCTAATTTCCAAGGCAATTTAGGTGGATACAAGGCAACTAGATCTTAGGCCCTTGCGGTCCATAAAAGATGGCAACGCAAGGGAGAAGAGGACCTCAAAGAAGCCACAACCAAGAGTGAGTATCCTTCACCAGCACTTCTCCTCACCAGCGCTTCTCCTCCACACGTCCTCTTCTCCCTTGCGTTGCCATCTTGGATGGACCGCAAGGGCCTAAGATATAGTTGCCTTGTATCCACCTAAATTGCCTTGGGAAGTAGTGGTCTGCGCATTGATCCGGCAAACCAAAGGTTCGTGGTTCGATTCCCGGTCCAGGCCGAATTTTTCTCATGGCAATTTCTTTTTAAAAAATTCACCCGCCAGGTTTGAATTTCGACCGCTCTTTTATTTATTTGAGGACATACAGGTACCTTTACATATAATTTCAACTCAGATTATGGGTAGGTTATTGAATTGCTCTCAACAAAAGTGGTGTGACAGAGCATGGCATGTTGCTGTCAGCTAAGCATGAAATTATTGAAGGGAAGATGAGAGAAGACAGGAGATTAAAAAGCCTTGGATTTCGAGCACAGGTAAAGGGTAAGAAGGTGACATGGTGAAATTAATTAGCTAGGGTGCAATATGTACGTGAAGTAGAAGGGTAACTTCTGAGTTAAAATTGGCTGTATCACAGAAGTTTGGGAAGAAGAAAATAAACTCACAGGAATTTCAAAAGTAACAAATGGGCAGGAATTACGCCAAACCGAGAAATTTTGTGAAGATATGAGCATTTTATTTCCTTTAAAATTCGTCTTTAATAAACAGCTACTTTGCTCATACACACCAAACTCAAAGAGGAGGACTACTAGAGATTAATATGACAAAACAGTCATCAAAAGCGTTGAGACGACCGTGATAGATGTAATTGTAGAATAAACTGCAAATTTGGCTAGGGCTATCACCATTTAAAAAAAAAGCCATGCCTGACTCATGCCGGATCCGTGTACAACGCGGGAATGCGTGTAAACCGTAATAACGTCCGTTGAAACAATAAAAAATCGCGACGTTTCTCAAACTGCTTCCCCACCCACTCCACGGACCCTCGCGCCAACTCAACGCAGTTCGCTTATCTCGTGCTCGTGTGGCAATTGTCAGATGTGAGAGGAGCATAACGCGTACAACGGTGTGCGGGCGGAGGGGGGATTGGGAGGGAAAAATCTGGAATGGGGTAGGCGGGCGTCAAAAGATGGGGAGGAGGGTAAAAAATGGGAGACAAGATAGCGCAAGGGGTTGGTGCTGCAGCCGAAAAACACGCAGCACGCATGCCTAACCGTCAGCCGCTCCCTCCACCCGCTACCCAGCACCAGCTTCACCCCTCACCAGGAGAACTCACGCTCGTAAATATAAAACGAGAGAGGCAGAACAGAGAATGGAACCTTATAGGACCCTTAATCCGGCTATTAAAAGCCCACCCAAATTAGGCTGGTGTAGCTTGTGAAGGGGGCGTGGAACTGGGGAGTCCGGGTAACAAGCATAGAAGGACGGCGTGAGAGTGGGGGGGGGGGGAGACGGGGACTGGTCGATGAAGATATAAAAATAGAGGCCGGTGGACAAATGCTGAACGTCCGAAGTGAGGAACAAAATTGTTGGATTAAAAACAAAAAAAAAACGTTTTTTATAGGTATTACGGATTCCGAGTAGGTACCCGGATTAAACGACTCGCGGGCGGCAAGCGGAGGAAATCCGACCGTTTAGTAAGTCTCCTCCCGACGGGGTCTAGTACAAATTGAGCCCCTAAAGCCACTTTTGAAAGCTCCAAATTCGAACGGGTTTTGCATCCGGAGCGGGATTTTGGAGCGAAGGGGAAGAATTGGTCGACGAGTCTTGGGGAAAGTTAATCGCCAGGGCTTGCACGGCAGACCGCAAACCGCTACTCACCCCCGAGTTACGGTCCCGCTAATGAAGGTACACGGAGTCACGTCACGAAGTTTAAAATCGCCATCACGAATCTTCAGAGGCCGAATCACGGGGGCGCAGGGAGTGCCAGAACTCTTAACGGGGGGACGCAGAGGGGAGAGAAATGGCACTTTTCCGAAAAGGATCCCTTTTCGGCGTTTGGATTAACCGGGAGAATGCCCTCCCCGGCCCCTCTTCCCTCCCAGCTTAATTTTCCCCTGGATTACCCAAATTCGGAGATCATACGTGATGTGCGACCACGCCGGGTACATAGCAGGCATTCATGACACCTCCGTGAAATATTGATTATGGCCCCATTTGCAACATCGCGTGCTTCTGAATATTCACGTCCCATTTCACTTCATATCGCCTTTATTAACTAACAGGCAGTTGGGGTGGAATCCCGCCAAAAAGACGCAGTCGCTGCAATAAATGAAAAGACGATTTATTACCGAAGAGATGGTGGTATCAACTTTTAAAGACCACAATAAAGTTAATTGGCACTTAAAAGCCTGCATTACCACCGGCTTAAGTTTACATTAATGGAGGGAAAGCCTTTATTTATGACGAATCCGAGTTTACTGAAAATCCAGAGATTAAGCATTAGTAAGCTTACACTGAAGGCTTAGTACTTAATTTGGAAACAAAAAACAATCGGATTTGATCCCTAGGTTATATTCCTTAATTAAAGCAGCTAATTTATTTTTAAATATATCTAATATACAGTGCTATCTTGCCTCTATCAATTTGCCGACGCTTTGTAGGCACCCGCTCGGAAGACCTGACCCATCAATATGTGGATGTTTATGCACTATATGCTACCTCAACATTAGACAATTTATCTTTAAAGATTCAGGTCAAAAAAATATCTAGGGCAAAACTTATGAAAAATACTCCTAGGACATTAAACATTTCAGTAAAACCGTAATTAGACGCAGCACAGCTATAAATTTGTCCCACTCTTCTCATGTTTAAGTTGATATATAAACCAAAAAATAAAGATTTTGGTCATAAAATGGCACAAAACATCTCACTATAAGGTATATCCCTCATATATTGATAGAATAGGCTCTTCAAGATTCGTTACCCTTGTTAATCTAATTAAGCTGATGGCGCGCTTTAGCCAATCGCAGAAGTAAAATTATCAATTTTCTACGAAAAAACCATCTGCACATCTAGAAGAGCGATTCCACGTAAATGTCATACCGAATGATAAAATAAAAAAAAAGTTGGTGGAGGCCCCGTTATGGATCTAAATCTCTGCTAGAAGGTCTACACTTGCATTATCAAGCGCTAATTTTTGCATGAATTGCGTGTGCCTCTGTCTCTAGATATTTTTCAAGCGCTTACTATAGTTTTTAGCCATATAAGAAATGTAATGAATAAATTCATTTCAAAATTTTAGTTTCATAAAATCCAATTAAGAATAATTTTTTGTGGGAATCGATTTTACTATCCCTTTAATAACACATTTACGTCCAAAGTTGCTATTTTGAGTCCAATTTATATTCTGAAAAATAGTTTCAACAATTCAAATACATCATCACGTCAGTCCGTGACAGTTAATATGAATTTATTTCCGAGTAAAACTATTCCGTAGTTGTAAAGAATTTTCCTTTAATATCCAAATCAAGCATGAGGTGTTCGACTATTAAGGTGCTGAACTGTTTTTGTGGGAACAATACTTTCCTCTCTGGAGCGCCGTCACGGACTGACATTGTTGCACTATTTAAAGGACACTATACATTACCAGGCCGACAAAGAGATATAAAATCAGTTAAATCAACAATATTTGATTATTAATAATAGGAAACAATACGACAAACAATATTAAAATGTTCCATTCTTTTGAAAGCACAAGAAATTGCCATATATAACAGTTAAGACTGGGACACAATCAACGTTTACGTGTAACGTTTGCCGTTAACGGGAATACGCGAAAAGATGGCTGACGCGAGGGTATAGCGAACGAACACATTCAACATGTACGGGGAGTACGTGTACGCGAGAGATGGGCAACTTTCATCTCTTCCCGTGTCCTGTACACGGAAAACCAATCAGAATAGCCCTGAGAATCCGGGAATTGGAGCCATCAGTCGACAGATACATCCAACTGTTGAAGATTGCTCTTGGCGAAGACAACTTATTTATTTCCACACTTGTTTACACCTGATCTCTTAGCTGCGCCTGCGTTAGTCAATTGTTACTCCGGGCCTCGTTAACGTCGATTGTGACCGCTGACTTGCGTTCCCCGTCTCCCGTTGTCCCGTTAACGTCTCGCGTCACACGTACACGTTGCTTGTGTCCCAGCCTTTAGTTTGGTCTGATCGTGTGCGAGTCGTGAGTGTTGTCATACTATCCCACGCTTGGTGAAGTGTATTGAGAAAAAATGGGGAAAACGGGTGCTGAACGGCAGCGTGAATATAAACAGAGAAAGAAGGAGAAAGGGGAGTATGAAAAAGCAAAGGAGAAGGATAAGCTAAGGAAGCAGCAGAAAAGAGCAATGGCAAATCCCACACAACGAGAAAAGGCGAATACAAAGCAGAAGAATAAGGTCTACAAACAACATCAGCGTCACCGAGAAAGAGCAAGAGCTAGTGGGTCACTACACCGGTAAGCAGAGTACATTTTATTTTTCTATGCCTAATACTCATGATATTACTGTTGAATACAATCATAGCATGCCACTATTTTCGTTTTTCACTTAGGCAATCCCACCCTCGGATTTCACTGCCTTTCGGAGTCGACAGTATTATGGCAAGTGTAAGAAACGAGTAATCGCCTCTTTGCCTGATTCGCCACGGAAACGAAGAGAAATCCTCATTGACGAGGCGAGAGAGAATGGCTTGGAGGTGAAGGATGCTAATCCAAAGGCTGCTGACACGCGCTCTTCGAAACGACTGCCTGACCAAACACGCCAGGCCGTGGTTAAATACTATGAAGACGATTCGATTTCCTACCAGTGCCCAAGGATAAAGGAATGCAAGCAGATGCAAGTGAACGGAGTTGTGATTGAAGTGCCCGAGAGATATATGACGGTAACCTTGAAGGAGGCGCATTCCCTCTTCCTCCAAGAGCACGATTTGAGTATCGGCTCTTCCAAATTAGCTTCGCTACGCCCCGTTTTTGTCTTGTTACAAGGTAATACACCTCATAATGTATGCACCTGAATTTTGCATGACAATATGAGATTTCTCCTGAGGGCATTGAACAGCAAAGGTGTTCCATTTAAGACTGAATTTAAGGATTTTATTGCTCAGGTCACGTGTAATCAAGAGTCCGCGGAATGTATGAAGTCAGAGTGTTCTCATTGTCCTGGCATCTCCTTCCTTGAACTGACCGATGATCTTACAAATCAGAGTTGTTTGTGGCGTAAGTGGGGCATCGAGAATAAAAGGGCCGTTCTGAAAACTAAGGAGGGCTCAGTTCTCGACTGTCTTAAAGATTTAGATGATTCACTTGCTCATTTTCTTAAACACACGTTTTTGAAATGACAGCAGAGTAAGGCATTCAAAGATGCGAGACAAAATGTTACTATTAAAGTTTTGGTTATTCAGGTGGATTTTGCTGAGAATTATTCGTGCAAACACCAAAATGAAATTCAGAGTGCCCACTGGACCAATAAGATGGTATCTATCTTTACAGCTGTGGTCTGGTACCGCCAACAACTAGAAGGAGATGTTATCACTAACTCCTTCGCTTTTGTCTCTGACTGTACGGACCACGATAAATACAGTGTTCATGTTGCTTTAAAATCTTTGGTGGGCCAAATATTTTATTTCATACCAGGCATTCAGAGAATAATTTTTTTTCGGATGGGACAGCAAGTTAAACAAAAATATTCACTGTGCAATATAACATATCTAGCTGATGCATTTAATGTGTCTATGGAATGGAATTTTTTTTAGTCCTATCATGGAAAGGGGGCTGTAGATGCAATTGGTGGGTTGGTGAAAAAAATTGTGTGGGCTGCCGTACGATCAGGGGAAAAGGTGATGAATGCCAATGAGTTTATGACCGTGTGCGAAAAAAAGTGTACAAGAATATATAAATGTTAAAGGTACCGTCTGATGAAATGCCTAAGTGTAGTCTTACTGGACAAACGCTGGACTGGAATCAAAAAATTACATCGCACACGGGCTGTACACCATATAAAGCTGTAAAACCAAATGAGGTATTGTATGCTGAGCTCACTAATGAGTCATCTATACGCAAAAAAACATGTTTCGCAAACTTATCAGCTACTGAATGAATGTATTTTATCCATTCTGAAGTTCATATTATCATTTGAATGATTTTTATGGTTTTGGAAGATGTGTATTTTGTTTATTTTAAATTGCATATTTTATTTTGTAAATTTTATGGGCAGAGAATAAATTTTTTCCAAAGGGAATCACAAAAGTCAGTCCGTGACATTTCTGGTCAGTCCATGACGATGCTTTCAGACGGGATTACTCCACAGTAAAATCAATTATTGGAGTCAGCTTTGCAGTATAATGAAATTTACATTAGGAGTATTGAGATGTATCTCAATGACTCTCTGAGTCACTCTTTATTTCAGAGCAAAACTCAAAGATTTCACTCTGAGCTGAGGGTTAGTTTCATTTTTGTCAGTCAGTGACAGTGATTTCGAAGACAAGTCAGTCCTGTATTTTTCAGGACACAGTAGTGTATCAACCCGAGTCTATTATTGGAAGAATTTGGAAGTTGCAAAAATATAGTATGCCGGTCCATTCAGGCTATAGGTGTTCTTGAAGGTTCACAAACGCCTTGTGACGGTCAGTCTGTGACGCGTGGAATCGCCCAGAAATCTTCCAGCATGTAAATGTTTTTCCCTAAAGAAAAATACTTTAGTGTGGCGTTGGAATGTTTACCTTCGTGGATTTTAGGCAAGTACTCGAAACGTTTATTTGGCGAGCGCGTTTTCCACAGAACCCATAAGGTCAAACGAGTGTGGAAAGCCCTATAAAGCTCAAAAGAAAGGAACGTGATAACCTTTGAATAGTTGCCTCAATACAAAACAGAATAGCGACTGTTCGTCATTCAATTTGCACACCCTTTAAACGCGAATTAGACTAGGAACAATACCAAAAATCACATAGCTTGAGGGTCAGACAGGAAACATATGCCCAAAAAATATTCGCGAATTGCGGGAAGGAGAATGGCGTGGATTCCAATTTGTCCCGTCATCCCTTGCGGCAATTGAGCAGGCTCGTCGCCCACGCCTACCCTACCTCATCCAGAGCAGAAGTGTGTGGGTTTGGAGAAAGAGATCAGTGTTTCAAGAGCCCTTCGGAATAAGTCTTAACCCTTGACCTTTATTTCTATAATGTCAAAAGAGAGAGAGAAAGGGGAGAATTGAACGTCGACAGGGAAGAAAGAAAAAAACAAAATTGAGGAAAGGAGAGGGACAAAAGAAGGAGAAATGGAAAGAATGGAGCAAGAGAGAGGAAGAGGGGAAAAGATTAAGTGTTACTGTCACACCTCGCTGCGTCTCTCTAACCCTCCTTTTCCCTTGAGAGAGAGAGAGTAAGAGAGAAAAACCCTGGGTATCTGCATCTTGGATTCCAGACGAAGCGGGAAGAGAGGATTGTGCCAACTACTTTGACTGTAATAAGTAAGCTGAGCAGCAATGGTCAGCGAAAATAAAATGAAAACACGCTAAAAATACTTGAACCTAGGCAGTCTTTACGATACATGGGTAAATTTTCATTTGGCAGATGGCCAAGCCACAATGGACAAGCCGCATGGACCTATGGGATATACTATGAACCTAATTTAAATTATTAATGGGCAAATACATATTTAGTTTACAAAATACTCCTTTCTAAATCAAGATATTGTACATGCATACAAAAATGCTTCTTCTACACGGTTGAAAGTCATTAAAATAAAAACTTTAATATATTTCAATATGAGAAAGAATATATTTTTAACGAGAATTAAAGAGAATATATAAAGTTAAATAACTGAAGTACTTATTGATACTTAAGTGCTTATTACTATTACATAACAGAATCACACAATCCAATCTAGACAATTTCCTTTCGTGAAAATAGCAGAATAACGTTAGAAGAATGACTATATGATCCTGACTAAAATATTGCAAAAACTAACACCAATTTCACCTAATGGTTGAAGGTGTAACTTTGTGGAATGTTTCCGCAGACATGACGAAAAAGAAAAATCTTTTAGTAAATTCCAAACTTGAAACTTTTATTACCGACCTAGGTTTCGATTGCCTAGCAATCATTTTCAAAGGTGGAAATAAATATTTTTTCCATGCCACCAATTTTACCCTCGATGACTTTAATAATATTTATTCATAATTTACACATATATACTAAATAAACTGCGAAATTAACACTGAGCAAGAGACAATATCGTGCTAGTCAGATGTACCCAGTGCGCCGTGAGTTTTTCTATGCCTACACGAAAGAATACCTATAATTTGTCTTTGATTTTTGCTTTAAACTTTCGTTTACAGAGGAATTTAATTGAGGAAAAACTTTTTTGCAAGCCTAAATTAAAAGTAGGTTCACGCAAAAAATCAATAGTAATTGAGCCAGAAAGTTCATCGCGCCCCAAGAGTATATTTTCATTTACAAAATAAAGTTTTAGTTCATCTCTTAATTTACACCACTTAGTTTTTGATTGGAAAGAATATTTTCAGTATGACTATTTGAAAAATGGGTGTACAGTACATTTGCGCCAACAGTGACGAGAGAAAGAAATGCGAAATATAAAAATGTTATATTCGATGTTATATAGATAGATCCGATTCTCACTGAGATAGTTCGAGGGCGATCACTTACTGTGCAGAAACATTAGTCGCAATATTGAAAATACATCCATTCAATGAGAAGTTTGTGAGCAATTTGAAGCCAATAGCATGGTTTGTGAAGGAAAAATTGAAGAGTAAATTGGACAAATGGGACTTGCAAGAGTAAATAGTGCTTACATAGTGAATATTAAGGTAGTGCGAGCGACATAGTTCTCTAATCATGATATAGACCACATTCGAATTATACGTCTAAATTTCACCAGCTGTGAGATACACGAATTAAATTTTGCATTATAAATGGTGCAATAATATAGTTTTCCATGACAAAAATTGTAATTAATCAAATGAAAATATCTAAATAAGTCATTAACTTGACTCATTTTTTTCACGCGGTATGTTTGAAACTCCAACAAAACGGAAGATTTATTGTGATTCTGAATTTTCTGCGGAGATAATATGATTTAATTTCAAAAATAGGTGAGAAAACACACCAACTACACACTGTTGATTTTTTGACGAAGTCTAGGCGTTATAAATTCCTCATTTGTTAAGTAAGCTCTCTCTGGAGTGTATACATGTAGTATGTACCATATCCCATGTAAAATGGCTTGTTTTTTTCTGGAAAATATCTCGGAAAGTAATGTGGTAAGGGGTTGAATTTTTTATGTCAATGGAAGGGTAATATATCTTTCATTAAAATGAGACCAAATTCATTGATTTTTAGGTAAAATTATATTTCGCCCAAACTTCCTTAAGGTATAACGATTGCAGTTCGGGCAAAATGAAGACAATACGCAACGCTTTTGTGGCAGGATTGATATATATGGGACCAAAATAACTCGGTAAAGGTGGAGAAGCAAGCGCTTCCATCAAAGATAGCAATATTCGAAATAGCAATCATATTATTATGACATATATGAGTTTATTATAGACACAAATAACAGGGGAAAGACAATCTAATGGGATGAAGACACGGAAAGAGAGTATTTGATTTCCTGCAATCACGGGATGTGATTGAGTGATCAGACAAGGTGATCAATTTGAATATAATAAATCTGAAGAGGTGGAAATATGAAATATATATAGCTGAAGAACAGTTGAATATCTGACGCGAAAACCATACTATTAAAAAACTCAGTAGGTTAAATAGAGAATTCAACAATTTATGATGCCCTCCTACACCTACTTACAAGTGATATACTAGTAAAATTATGTATTTTGAGGTGTTATTTAGAGAAAAATTGTAATATATAATCTATTCGTATAAGAATAAATCCATGATCGCTCATTGATTCATAGGAATACCACCGTTAACTTTGAGAAATACCAACTTTTGAGTGCTTTTCCGCAGCCCAGAATGAGTTTTATAAAGACAACCTCACAGAGGTAAACTTCAAAACAAAGTTAGGTAAGTCCTTCAAAGAAGTTAAAGTAGTTCCACGAGGAATTCCACACGACCTGGTTCTTTCTCTACTCTGCGGGGTGAGTTTATCTTGAAGAGCGGACAAGTTAACCTTCAAAAACATTTGGGTTACTATTATATTGACAGTCTTAAAAGGCTTAGTATTTTCTTTTTAAATTTCTTTTTAGACATACCTGAATTGACGGTAAATCATTCAAATGTGTGAATCGGTTGAATAGAATTTAATGGTAAAATGTTTGGTGGATATCACTTTGCGAGGATATCGCGGAAACTGATTAGAAAGACATTACTTTGCTCCTCCCATAAAACAAGAGTGGAAATGTGATAAAAACGAGAAAAAAATCTAATTATGTTCATTGAAGACTTAAGTAGAGCTATATACCGAATGAAATCACTCACGTTAGGCATCATCTCAAGCACAACACGAGTATTTGAGTGCAAAATAAACATAAGATTCGAATTAGCTTAATTGTACTTAAGAGTACAAAGTAGGTCCATCCGTGACATGAGCAAACACAGAGCTGCTAGAGTTGATACTGCACGATATCTCATGGGACTGGAATAGTAAGAGCTGTGGTCTAAGAACTAGCAGGTAACAAGCTATGGTTTAGTGATCGGACAATTCAGATTCCACCATCTTCAAGCCCAAACATAGAATACAAACCTTGCCACAAAGTACATCAACTAATCTAACTCTAATGCTAATTGCGAGCAGGCGTTAGTCGAAATATCGGATACAACAGTCGAACGCATTCGTATACATTAGGATTCTTTGATGAAATGAATCATACTAGATTAAAAACCAAATATTGTTTATTTAGCAAGTTACAAATTACATTATCATTCGATCCCGGATGAGTTGAATGCAGTGTGGTCAACTAAAATGGATAAAATTACTCAAAACCCTGGATAACTCTCTAAGAGAAAAATTAATTCCACACAGATCACATCATTGTTATTTCCCTGATTTGCTACATTATTCGGAATAATGGCAATCCTATTCTCTTGAATCGGAGACTAACGTGCGGATTTAATTCAAAATCAAATGCAAAATTTCATCAACTTAATGCGTTTGCGGCCCAAGATGAAAAACTCCCTTTGGCCACTTCATTACCGCCCTTCCGGAGGTGTTGACGTGAGGAGGGCGGAGGTGAACTCCGGTTGATATGCTTGAAACCCCTCCGGTATTCGAGGAAGTTCGCCGCCCTCTCTGAACCATAGGTAGTATATGTATGTACCTAGCAGATTATGTCAGGGCCGACAAAATCCCAAACCACAGGGCTTATGTTTGTGAGGATACGTACGGGGCACGGGTCAGCCCCTCTTTGACTCCCCGTGGGTGGCGGTGCCCCCGCCCCACCCCTTCAGCAAGCAGCACCGGGAGAGTGTGCGTGTTGGATCGCTCGGTCATCACCGGAACGACGCCAGGGGACAAGGGGGAGGACGGAGGTAATTGTCCCGGCCAATGATATGGTCCAGAGGGTCATCAATATTCAGAGAGATGCGACAATGACAATTGGATGGAAAAGCGTGGAAACTGAAGTGCCTCGTTGGAAAAGCAGGCGCGTCGATTAAGTTGTGAATGAGGCCAAAATATTTCGGCAAAATAATGCTGATGTGAGCCTTATCCTGACGGTGAAATCAAAAAGCAATAAAGTTATACCTATACTGCCTATGATAACGTATTGTGACACCATTTTTGCCCACATTTCGCGGTATGTTGTGCTATAAATGAAGCGTCTGCAAAAATAGTGGTCATTGCCCAATTTTGGAGGACACTAAATTAATAATATTCCTACGTTTCTATCACTGATTTAATTCACGTTCAATTAAATGCTTGCAATATTTTCATCTTAATTTAAGATGTCTTCATCGATTACATATATTCTCCATGAAATAATGTCATTTCACTGGCGCAACAAAAATTTCTATCCTTACGGATTACCAGGTAGGGAGGACGATTTCTATCCCACATGTGCCAGTGGTTTAAAAAACTAATTATCGACTAAACCTAGCCGATTTTGCTTTGACAGACGTGCCCACAGGTAATTATTAACGTGGACAATGAAAGCTGATTTATGAAGTATCTGTGGCATTTAAGGGAAGTGAAAATTCAATTAATTTCTTTGACAGTCTTCAGAATGGCAAACATACCCTATTTTCCTTACCCAAGAATGCTGCATCATATTTTATTTAGTTGTGAAAGACAGACGAAAAATCAAGACTCACTCACAGACCAAAAATCACGATTGCAGGCAGGAATTAGCTCCTTGAGAAACACAGCATTAACATGCAAGAAATACAAGGAAAAAGGTCACAAGATATGGTTATTAGGTTCCTTAGAATCATTCCTCCCAGTCATGCTTAACAAATTTCCGTTTCAAGTGGAGTAATTCTATGGAAAGTACCAAGCCATTAGCAGATTTTGGGTTTAAGCGGCACAGATGCTTGAGTTAGTTTGTTTAAATCATGGATTTAAACCCTAGCTAATTAATGGACTCGAAATTTTGGTAATCAAGCCAGCGAATAATAAACCAGCCTATTTCGGCCTGAAGTACTATTGCTCATCCATGACACACGAGAAAGAAGATGCGTAATCACAGAAATGTCACTAGCAGGAATATATCCCAGTAGTTTGATCAAAGCCTTTACATTTTACAAGCAAGGCATCGGATCCAATGTTTACGATGAATTTAACATCAAAGACCTAATTGGATTAGTGGAATGGTTATTCTACAAAGATCATAGGGAGAAGAAACTCAAACATATTTTTATCATTTTATCCGAAGGAGCGAGGTGGGAAAAAATTTTAAGTGACAAGATGAGGAGGGAGAGCAGGAGTCATAGATTACATGGTGAGGCAGGGCCTTAAATTGAATGGAAAGGAAACGGTAAAACTCAAGAAATCCTCCGATCTGATGAACGCGGCGGACCCAAGCGTTCGGAAGAGACTTCAAATGCCGGACACTCTAAACATCAAGTCGCAGGGTAACGGAAATGCGAAAAAACTCGACTCCGGAAAGCTATTTGTCACTCGACGGTTACAGAGAGGAGATGAATTACCCCAGTGCAGGAGGCAGAAGTTTCATACAGAGGGGCGGCCATACTCGACACCGGGAGACGCGATGCCAGCGCGGCCGTCCTGTGTGGATTGTTCCGGTCGAACAGGGAGTGTGAGAGGGGCAGGGGAGTGGGGGCGAAAGCCCCATTCGACCCGCGAGAGCCGAGATGGATAAGGGCGTGGGGTCACAGCCTGGGGTGGAGGCTTATGGGAATGGCGGGAAGGGGGAGCAGTCGGGTGCAACGAGTATGCCAATCGAGGGGAGGTCACGGGATGGTTTCAACTAAAACTCTCGATTAGATCAGTAAGTTCAACGATTGTCCTCGACCGTTGCCGAATATCGAGGTAATTTGGGGGAAATGTATGACATTAAAACTTCGTATTACATTAAATTTCATGGATGAATATGAGTTCAACAATATGAGTGATGATTAAATAAATATGGGATACATAGGGGAAGTTAGGATAAGGACAAAGAAATGGTTGTTATGCACATAAATAATATTGCTAGTGATAAATAAAACAACTACCGATAAATTACAAAAGGCACCTGCTGATAAGCCACGGTTGGATTAGCAGTACCATAACATTGTATAATTAATTAAATATTGTGCATGTTATATGATTTATGTGATATTGCTTTAATATGAGTTTCCTATGTTATTTAAGGTAATGAATTTGTACTTTTTTGTAAATTTGTTTATTGAATAAATGGTTAAATTGTTAAAAATATAAAATTGATGATATCACATGGATAAAGCTTGTTTGAAAAAAGAAGTATCGAACTTTGCAGCAAACCTAATAGTACTGATAGGGGTACTTTTCATCTCTTTGAAACAATTTGTTTTCTTAAGGGATTTGGACTTTTTTTGTAGTTTGAGCGAGATGGTTCCTTAGTCATGATAGAGACCATATTGCAACAGTACATTTTAATTTCAGCAGCTACGGGAAGCATGAATAAAATATTGAATTATTAATGGTGCAAAATATACTTTTATAGGAGTGAAATTCTAAGTAATTAAGTAAAAATAACCATAAAGTTCTTTAACTAGACTCATTTTTTCACGCAATACATTTAAAAAACTTCTTCACAACGGAAGGTTTTTTGTGATCCTGAAAAAATTACTCCAGGGACAGTATGGTTGATCTCCAGAAATTGTTGAGGAAACACAAAATACACACTGTTATTTTTTGACCAGATCTAGGAGTTATAAATGCCTCATTTTTTTTAATAAGGTCTTTCTGGAGTGCACCAATTCTCATGTTATAGGGCTGGTATTTTTCGTCAAAAATCCCTAAGATTTGAGCGGTAATGGGTTGATATATTGGTATCTTGGGAAGGGTTAGATGTTTTTCTTTAAAATGAGACCAAATACAGTGATTTCTAGTTGAAATGGTAATTAGCTCAAACTTCATTAATTGAAACAATATAAAAATGTTTTATAAAATCCCCTACTTCATACTGTACATTTTTCTGGAAGAATATATGTATCAACTCACTAAAATAAGCGATTTCAACACATAGGACTGTAGTGCAAGAGGACTTAGACCCAGAAACTCTGGCTCGGGTCCAATTACTCATGCGAAGTCTATGTCCGTCGGGTCTTATTGCGGCAATTTGAGCAAGGGTACAAACGTTCAGCTGCCGAAATGTCTATTATATTTCAACGAAAAACAATAAAACCCCATTCTTTAATGAAAAACTCGAATAAAACAAAGGAGAGTCAGGGATCAAAATGACCCTTCTGGTACAAATCTTAAGCCAGTTTTTCTTGGATGAACTTCATCGGAATTTTTCATATGATTCTCAAAACGTCAAACCCGCCACCTTACAGCGATTTAACCACATATCTCAATGAGGTCCTTATTTTCGCAATATATTTCCAGCAAAAAAAGCGGTATAAGAAGAAATATGCAGGATCTGGGATGACTCAGACGGAAGCAATGGATTGCGACAGATGAAAAGTGGTCATAACGAATCCTCTGGTACTTCTACTGTCAAATGCTCGGCAGTCATTTTTTTCTGTAAAAACATTATTACTCCATTCCCCAAGTTGGTGGATTGTATTGTATATCCCAATATAGAGATTAATCTTCAGCGTAGCCTACGAAAAGCACAGGCCGTAATACTACCACGCTATTTAGAAGTCCTATGAGAAGCAAGGGATATACGCTAAGGACGATCCCCCCGAGAGCGCTTATCACGGTACATTTTATCGTGCAAACAACGGCATGAATTCTTTCATGTGGATAATTGGACCGCGTAAAGAGGCTAATTGTATGATTGTCCAAATGACTGAACTGGAAGTAGAGCCTGCTCGAATTCCATCCATTTTCCTGTACACTATAGTATCCATTAGTTAGTACACTATAGCGCTCCGTGTAAAACGACATTTATGGCGATGGTCCAAAGTGTTAGATTATTCTTACCTCATCAGGTGGCGTCTTTCAAGGGGAAGTTTTCATTTATTAACAGCATCTTTGCAGTATAGAAAGCGCTAGCCCTTATCTGCCAAATCATTTTAGGCAATGAGAAAAAATGTATAAACTGTAAGTAACTATAGGGCCAATACGTTCTCCATCGACAATCACGCGATGACACAAAATCGCATGGAGTGAAAAGATTAGTTTTTCAGAAAAAAAATAAAAGATGTGATAAGGACTACGATTGGCCTCTCATAGTAATATGACCTACGATTCCAAGTGGAAAAAGTTATTGGTTGATAACAGTAACAGTCCATTGCTACGCATTAGTCACTAAATAATAAAGATGTAAAAATTTTCCCTCAGCAACACAACCGAGAGCCGCCGTAATGATACTCGAGGTCCCATTAATTTGAGACAGACAGATGGGACCTTTCGATATGTCGCCACATAAAATACTTTAACCCTAAATCGGCATCCTCATATAGTGTCTTTATACTTTTATTACAGCATATTTGAGCGGTAAAAGATTTTATGTAGCCATTAGAGGCGATTCATTATCTTTCTAAAGAATATTTACTGTACCAACCCAGTCTTACCCACCTGCCACGATAACCTTCGTTTTCTCTGAGCTCCCAAAAGGCATTGAAAATTTTAGTTCTACAATTTACACACAGATATCCGGAGTTCGGCTCCATTACCTCGAAATATCCCGAGTCTCAAAGATGAAATAATTAAGACGTCATTGACTACAAAATTTCAAATGCGGTCATTCCAATATTGAGATATGTCGAGGGCTGAGAAAACATTCACGGACCTTACGAGGCTTGACGGTGTCTAGCCCTTCCTGAATTAAGATGCCAAGCTTGTTCGAAGTCCCCGAGCGAAGGTTAATGGAAGCGCCGTAGAGGGGAGCGTCATTGAGGGATGAAAACGTCATCATGGAGAAGGGAGATCAAGGGACGGATTATACCGACCACAACCACCAACCAACCCAACAATGAGTGTGCAGAGAAGGAACAGTGGAAGGTAACGGGAAATCGCGAGCGGTAAGGCCCTTGCCAGAGGGGTGGGAAGGGGAGGAAGCTATCGAATGCGATGCGTTATCCGCTTATTGAGTTAGGAAGATCCACGCGTCGATATGTGTTGCGCCCGGTGGCTGCACATTTGTGGTGAAAAGGGAGGTCGCCGATGGCGGTCATCGGCGCTAAGCAGGAGGTGGAGTGGGGCTTTCCGGGGAAGCAAGTCAAGCGGGATGCGAGGGACATGATGGGTCAGGCCTTTGGTTATGTGGTCAAGCAGGTGGAGGAGAGACCGTCGGTCGTAAGTCACCAAATGGGCTTGACTCGAGCGGTGAAGGTCGAAGGTGAGCGACAATTTTCCGGTAGGGGTCGCCTCTATAGCCGCGCACTCGTCGCGAGATTTTGAGCAAGCAGTGATGAAAAACCGTAAAAAAAATACAAGGAGTGGATCAATTTATTGTCCCCCTGGTGATAATTTTACGTCCGTTGACGATTTTTAAATTATTTTTTTAATGAACGTCAATAATGGCTCTTCAGGGTGCCCAAGCACCGGTACAACGACCAGACGCGACGGAAATAATTGAAGCCCCAGGAAAAAATGAAGAGTAAAAATGGTCCTCGATAATTTGGAAAGCTTTATTAAATAAAAGCTGCAAAAATAAAATTTAGCAAACATTATAAAAGTTTCAAGTAAGTTTCCCTTTGAATATCACGCCTATTTTATCGCGCTTTGCGATCGCGTAATTATTTAAGACTCGATTCCGAATCTATGACTTTTGCTAAGTCACATTTCCAGTTAAATGTCGCGCAGCGCCGCTTTATTTCCGTCGATAGTGATCGGACCGATTGGTGGGCGAAATCTGACTGCAAAATCGCGGTTCCGGAAGATAAATTGCCATGACCATGGGTAGATATCTCTCGTTAGACTTATTGATGATAGGCAGCGTCACGGCAGAGATAAGCTTCAAAATGAACATCCAACAAGAAAACGACTCCTAGACATTTACTAAATAAATTGTTGCCTGATGGCCGTCGCAGGATATGTAAATCAAAAAGAGGAAACGTGAACCCTACATTTTTTATCCTCAGAACCACATTTCGCACAACCCCTGAATTAAATATCAGCAATGCACCACAGTTAGCTTCCTGCGAAAGTCATCACACAAATGCCCTACCTATACTGTGGGTGGAGAACATATAAAATCTTCAGATACAGTAAAATATCTTGGAATTACCTTATTTTCTGATATATCTGGGGGAACACACACACAAAACATATGCGGCAAGGTATTTAAGAAACTAGGTTGTGTTAAACGTATAATAGGAAGGTCCTCGGATGAAAAAGTAAAAGAGAGATGATACTTCGCTCTGGTTAGGCCACACCTGCAATACGCCGTGAGCATTTGGGACCTTGGTCAAGTAGATTTAAAAAAATAATAATAAAATACAAAGGAAAGCAGCGTGCTCCGTTAAAAACTGCTACGAGCGTACATATAGTGTCTCACAACTTTTATAGGGATGAAAGTGGGAGCCCCTAGATACTCTGAGGCTACACGCTAGGCTTAGGTTGCTTGAGAAATTAAGAACTGATGTTTTTCGGAGCAACACACCGAATATTATCATGACGCCTTACTTCATCTCTAGGTCTGACTGATGTGGTAAAATAAGAGAAATACATTGCCGATCAGATAGGCAGAAAACCTCATTCTTTCCGCGCACAATAAGCGACCAAAATAAAAACTGAGCTCCACTAAATACACTTCCATCATATATGTCACCATTTCAACTCCCAAAAACTTACATCTTTAGACGGCTTGTGACCTAACACCCCCTGCCGCACGCCCTTAAGGCGGCTGGCAGAGAATTGTATAGTTGTAGATGTAAATAAATAATAAAATAGTCACCAATGCTAATAGAGGATCAATATACTCTCTAATCACCATAATCAAACATCAACAATATTTTTAGACCAAGAACATCTCTAGTACTCTCTAGTCTCTCTCTCCAAGTACATCTCCCGGGGTCATCTTCAAATTAGCAACTTAAACAACCCATAAACGAAAAATGCAATTCACTTTTGAAGAGGAAATAGAAAATTCGCTTTGAAATACTAATTCTCGCAGATTTTACTTCAAGTTGATCACACAGAATATGAATACACAGTACCTTTGACAGCGACCGAAAAGTTTTTTGCAGCAATTTGGCTATTCATCGGAAAAAGATTGGAGATTGAATCCATGATAATATGTTGAAGGCGATATTCTAGCATATGCTAATCATATCATGTTAAATGCTACCAGGGGAAAACATGGGTCACTGAAACGATTGTTACGAATTATAGACAAAGTAACCATTCCACTTCTTCAAGAATAGGCAAAAACATTGCATTAACCATTTATAAAATTAATATAAACACATAATTTTGTCATCATAATATTATACTTCCTCTTGAGGGGTAACATTCTCGACCTTGCCTCAATTTACAGCGGATATATTTGCAATATTTATAAGATAATGTTCCAATATTGCCTAAACGAATGCTGGCAAAATTTTTAGTATCGATCATCTTTTTCTCGTGTTTGTCATCCAAAGTAATTCCAGTAGGATGACGGAATTTTTTAAGTGTTAACACAGAAAAATTACTAAGAAGCAAATTAAACGCTAGGGATTGATACGGTGTGGAACTAAGTCCTCGTAAAAGAAAAGGTGTCATGAAAACTTACACATAATAAGTTGGTAGGAAAAGAAGAGAAAGTTTAGGGGCTAAAATTATCCCAAAGGTACTAATGAATAATACCCATTGTTGTGACCTTATCATATCAAAACTTAAGGACTACTAGGATGATGGTACCAAATATTATGCAGGACATGGGAATAAAAAATTGATTTTTGGAGTATTTTTCTTTATTAAAAATTCTCAAAATATCTCAATACTCTAAATTAGTTTTATCTCCCCTGTTTAAGTCGAAAAGTGCAGAAGGAAAGAAGCGCAATGAGGAAAAAAATCAGACAATCAACCATACCTTCCATTCATATGGGATAAAAAGGAGAATGGCCACCTTTTGACGAATCAGCGAGAGTATATGTATGATAGAAGACCGGCTTAGATTGAGATAAAGAGGCAGCGGTAAAATGGCTCCAATTATCTCAGAAATGCACTCGAGGAGAGAGCACAGTAGGTGACGGGCGTAGGAAGCGGAATTAATTTGGATCGACTTCAAAAAAGTTCTGGTTAAAATTTGGATGTAATATAACGAACTCTAGAGATATGCTTTCTATTTTAAATGCTCTCATTATGAAAATGCACACAAAAGCAAGAAGCAGATTTCTGCCACCCATGTCAATGGTTGTCTATCAAAGGGAGACACAGGGGAACAAATAACTGAAGAAAAAAACACTGAAATCAGACACTACCCCAAGCAATGAAATCATCATAAAATAGGTTCTTGAGAGCTACATAAACCGGGCTTGGCCCGACCGGCTGGGGACCATCTCGAGGGGTTTGACTAGTCCGGCCTGCGGGCTGTTTCACGGTTCAAAATATTCTTCCTTTCTTCTAAAGACAATGCCTGTTACGTTACCTATAGATTTTTCAACCGCGAGAACGGCGAATAAATCTTAACAGCCTGAATGCTGTCTTAAAGTCCCTTGAATTAAAATTAAAATAATATCCCAGATGTACGTACAAAACAGTAGTGCAGACATCAACAAATGGATAGTTTTCTTACCAAAGAATGTCTGCAATCGATGTGATAATTTTTCCTTAATGGGTGCTAATGCTTACACGGCCGATCACGCATCATGTAAGTCCATAGAGTGCGGGTCGGGCAGCGTTCAAGGTCTTGCCGGTTGTGTACTTTGGGTCGAAGAGGCTCGTGCAGTCCTTTAATAGACATACACACAGAAGAGCCAACTAAAGTGATATGCTTTCGCCACACTGACGGAAGTTGGCGAAGGGAAAATGAGGGATATTCGGGTCGGGAGAAATGAAAGAGCCAATCGAGCATAATGATGACTCTGTCACGAAAGGGTGGAGAGACTTAGATTTCTGGGCAATTCCATGCTAACGGGAATGAGAAAATGTTATTCCACATATTTCAAAAACAAATAGTTAAAAGTTCTCGCTAAATACAAACTTCAGGGTTTAATTAGAGTAGCATAGGTATTTCAGGTTTTCTTCTAAGGAGCAGTCAGTAGACATAGTCAACACTGACAATCATCTACTCTTGAGCCGCGGATTGAACAACGCACATCACCTTTTATCAGAAACCACAAGGAAAGTGCTAAGATTAAAAAAAGCGTCGTTTTAACTGAATCATGCATTGAATCATAGTATCATACGAAGTTACGAAATGAAAAAAAACTGGCAACGATCAATGACGTCCTCGTCCCTAGTCTAAAGGCAGTTAAGCTCTTATCAACATCCAGAAATTTTACTCGAGTCCTTGATGAGCAAGACAGTTTGCTATGTCTGCCCAAAAATCGTACATACCTCAGCCGGGACTGTGAAAAGGAGACTTGTGAAACCCGGTTTTCTCCCATTCTACTCCAGAGAAATTCCAGGAGGAAGAATAGCTGCCGTGCAAACGACAGTTTAATGGATGGGGAGCGGCCAGCGCAGTGCGACGGGGACTTATTTGATTCCCCAAGCAAGCCGCGTGCGAGACTCACGGGAGCGGTCGCTGCAGAGAGCGGGGCATCACAGCGAGATTCCCGCGATGGGCGGACTGTAGGAGCAGCCGGCCCTTAGCTCTCCTCTCCAGTTTACAGGAAGTCCGCATTAAATCTTATTCACTGGCCAGGAAATGCTTTGGGTATTATAAGCGAGATTTTTCTCTAGCCTTAATGAATACCTTGGTCGCGACCATGACAATCATAACGCGTGAGATAGCTAAAGTTATTTTTCGAATTCACTCGTGACAGCCAAAATTTAATTGCCAATTTTCTAATTTTTGCCAGCAGCTTTAAATAACTTTTATTAATCGATGGAGATGATATCTCAGGATAGTACACTTGAGTAATCTCCTTCCAAAGCGACTTACGATTTTGGAAAAGATAATAACAACGCAGAAGAAAGAAACGACTTCTTACCCATATTTATGAGGAAAAACCTTTGTTACATGAGCCTGAATTTCTCAATAATAAGCTAAAAATATGTCATCTCCTTTAGTGATACGACAGTCATATGCAAGGCCAATGGTTATTGAGAAAGGCTAATTTAGGAATCAATAGAAATACATCATCAGCCCAATAACTGAAATCGGAACTTGGAGTAATCGATAAATCAAGGGTGGAAACCGTAACTTTCAAAAATTATAACGGAAAGAAGTAACAACAATGGCCAGTCAGACGTAACCGTCCAAGACCCTACATTAGGGAGAACACAGGCGGCCCGGGCATCATTACCCTGATGACAATGGAAATGTTGTCCATCGAAACGTTGGCGGTAAAAATTTAACCCGGAGTGAATCCAGAGAGAATTTCACTCTAAGTATACATGCTTAGTTTATGACGTTGAATGCGTTTTAAGGTAGTGTGAGCGAGATAGTTTCCTAGTTATTATGGAGATCATTTTCAAATTATACGTTTAATTTCTGTAGCTTTTTGTAGCGTGAATTAAATACAGCATTTATACTGCAATTGTAGACTTGTATATGACAAGAATTCTGAGTAATCAAATAAAAATATCTTCATAAGTTTTTAACTAGACTTTTTGCGCGCGGTACGTTTAAAAACCTTTCACAGCGGATGATTTTTTGTGATTCTGAAAAAATTACGGCAGCGATAATATAATTTATTTCCAAATATAGTCGAGAAAACATATAAGCTACTCCCTTTTTTTCCAAAAAGACCTAGGAGTGCGACATTCCTCATTTTCTAAATATAGTCTCTCGGGAGTGCATACACGTATCACTTTCCATACAAATGGGCTGGTAATTTTCACCAGAAATATCGGAAAGCAGTTCGGTAAGGGGCTGATATTTTGGTATTTTTGGAAGGGCGAGATATTTTTCTCTAAAATGAGATATACTAATGGATTTTCAGGTGAGATGATATTTTTCTCATACCACCATAACCCGACTAGTTTCTCACGTCATAGGTCATTTCTTTGTCACAGAATTTTCCGATTGTAAACCACGCGATACGTTTCTGCGAGTTAAGGATGAATTATAACTTTGAGTGATAAACTTATTCCTAATAGTTGTCAACGACATATCAACTATCCACCGTGATATTATGACAATATCTCAGCCTCAGATGCTCTTATGTATTGCAATAATTGTCCCAGATCGCATCGTAGTGCTTAAGAACTCATATTTTCCACTAAAAACCATTTTTAAGCAATTTCATGAAGGGGTTTTATGAAGACATCATATTTACGCATTATAATTAAACGGAGATACTGTTATTCAAATGCGTATAAGTTCAGAAAAGTTAATGCCAAAACATATCTCGCTTAACTTACTTTATTTTGGTCTCCCAATGATGGAAATCATCTACACCTTGCATTTACCAAATACTTGGGCTCCAGCAAGGAATTATAACGTTAAAAAATGAAAATAATAGTAAATTCAGAATTCAAAATCTATTAAATCACGGGTATTTCCAAAATTTGATAATTTACCTAGTAATTTTGGTGAAGTAACCACAAGGAAAACAATGAAATAGCTCAGTTAACCCGTCAATACACAATATCTCGCAACAATGGATATGGATATGTATTAAGTTCCGATCGATAAATGGGGAAAACGACCTTTGGGAAATTAATTTTGAGATCTATTTTTACAATAAACACGATGCATATGAAATAGTAAACGCAGACAGCAGAGTGACAAAATTTAATTTAGCAGATGCTTGTGAAGTAGAATACTCGACAAAATATAACACATATACCATACGCAATGATAAATGTAACTGCATAAATGTGGTGTCAAAGCTTTGATGAAATCACCGAATGATACATAAGAAATTGACTGATAAGTAAATGAAAACTCACAGCAAATAGCAACAAAATCCTTTGTTCATCCATTTAAAATTTTCAGAGTAATTAAGTTAACTGCTTATCGTGCACACTCAAAGCGCCACACCAATGCTTTGCGCAGGAATCACAGGGGGTTTCAAGGTTATGGTCAAATTATAAGAATGCATTCAGCGCTGAAAGGGTGTGAAGATAGGTTATTCAACATTCCACTGTTATATTATAAATCAATTTAAAATGGAATCCTGTTCAAATGAAAATCTAATTACATAAATTATGAATATTTTCCAACTTGAAACACGATTCGTGTTTCATGCAAATTTCAGCTGAAAATGAATTTTTGACACGGTTAAAAGTCGCAACTAAAGGGCCATGCAAATATTTTGACGTGCATAAAATAAATCCACAAACGGATACCCGTGAGAGGCCAAAAGGGATTATTCAAAGAATTTAAGGCCTTTCAACTAACGGGGGCCGGGGAACCGTGGGCTTGAAGTGCAGATAAATGAATATTCACGATAATGGCACTCTGATACGATTATCCTGCACTCTAGCACACCCTATGGAATTCATTCGATTTACCGTGGATTAATGACATCCGAAAGTCTATTATCGCGCTGTAAGGAAATAAGATTTGTAGTTTTCGTCTACAAATTCGTAATGCTGGCTTCGTGCAGGGAACGCTTGGCGTCGATTAATGCTCTCGGGAAAAAAAGGCCATTTCCCTTAAATGCACCGATAAATTACTCAATACCTCCACACATCTGCTCTTAGACAAAAGACGGTGCATTAGGTACAAAACACTACCTAGTTTTAATTAATCAGCTCTGTGAGCCAAAGAGCGGCGAACACTCCCTTACAAACAAAATACGAATTGATTTAGCATGATTTTCAACATAAATTAACTGAAAAAAAAACATATTTTGACCGCATTCTCCAAAATAAAATCGATTGTCGAACAATACAAGATGTGTATCGCAAAAAATGACGAGAGGGTCAATTCCGAAAGGAAGAAAAATTCAATAATATATCGTATTCTCGGAAGAAGAAAGTCTTGTGAATACACGTTGAATCAACCAATAAATCACAACTAACTCAAGGTTAAACCTGCCAAAGCCAATATATCTACAGCGATAAAATGAGCTGCTTTCAAGTGAAGAAACAACAAAATTGGCACTAATAGGGTACCTGACGTGAAAAAATATGAAATTTATCAACAATTTCCCATATGACGTACAGTGTACCCGAGTCAACAATTTTCCATATGACGTCCAGTGTACCCGAGTGGGCTTGGTATTTTCGAATAATATTTGCGAATTCATTTAAAAATAATAATGAAGACCATTTAAAATTTAGCGTATAGGTACTTACATATTTGTGAAAACATCGGCCGTCCCGAATCTGACGAAACGACATCGGTCATGTTCAAAGGAACCGAGGAAAGGTTAGCATTAAAAAACTATTTAGATAAAAAATTGGGCCAGATAGATTGGTGCATAAGGCTAGCTAATGATTATTAATTTCTATGAATTTTGTCTCAACTAAAGGCCATCAGGGTACTCTTCCTCAAGGATTTTGTTCATATTTGGCCATAGGGCAACTTATTGCAATAAAATAACATGCGACCGAGTTCATGAGCCGTTCGAAACTAGATTTTTTTCCTAATATTTACCAATCTAAACTGTTTTCCATGTAGGGCAAGAACATTGGCGGAAATTATATCGAGCGAAAAATACGGCATAGGATACATTCCCCATGAATCACTCCACCGTTCGGGAGAACACGGGAAAGGGGGCACTTGATTATGTTAGAGGCGCAACGTGATTTAATAAGGCGAAGAGCAGGTGAAGCACTCAGCTTCGATCGCGAACCCCGTAAGAAAGAAGAGATAAGTGGAATTCGAGCACTCAAAACCTTAACGCTCGAACAGAGGACGTCGAGCATTCACAATGGAACTAAAGATGGAGCTAACAAGTACCTACCAAGGTCACCCCAAGGTATGAGAGAGAAAGAGGCGATTCGGATGCGATATCAGTGAGGAGAACACCCGTGGAGGGATTTCGTGAAGACTATCACGCCTTAGTATCCCACAGTACAAGGTCAGAAAGTAAGGGCGAACATTCCAGAACCAAATAATAAGAGTCGAAAAAACCACGAAGAAGGTTACCGTTTCCTCATGATATTGAATCCATTAGGAATCAGGCACATGAAGTGAAAAACTATGAATTTATCGGCAATATTCCATGTGATTTCCGACATTCCCGAATTTAATTGGCACTCCCAAAAATAAATTTACGAATTTACTGAAAAATTAAAATAATTTCCATTCAAATTCGGAGCGTAAAATATCAATGCTATCTATATTGAATGGGTATTCTTTTTTGTGTTCACACACATAACACTTTTTAGGATAATTTCATTTATGAGGAATGTTTAAAGAAAAAAAATACAAATAGAATGATCGCGTTTAATTGTATGCTAGTTGACCTAGTACGACAGTATTTTGATCGCAAACTAGATTGACTCTCATTACCTTCCCTTTTAAGATTCTCACCTTCAAATTTCCTTTCAAAATATTCTCAAGACGGGATCCTGTTTCTATAAGGCCCTCTAAATGCTCGCTTATGCATGTCTGAGAGACGAAAAAAAGTTCAAACTAGGGTACTTTATAAATTATCTTAATCACGTCTTACGATAAATTCCTTAATGCTTGATCCTTAAATGTCTTGAATGACCTACGTTATTGGAATTTCACTATGGGCAAACTTCAGCTAAAGCCAGGATAAATTATTACATTTTTAGAGTAGAAAAAATAAGGTAATATCTCCATCATTGTATTCATTTTATGAACAAAAACACACTAAAAATTGACTTTCTAGGTTGGAACTGAAATTTATATCATGATATAACATTTTCGCGAAAATGTCAATGCTAATGGAGACCTGGTCTTCGTTTCTCTTTCAGGGCATTTCTTATGCAATAACTTACATTTTATTGAGAATAACGTTCTTTAATGCTGTAGAAGCTAGCAAACAAAAAAGCACAATTTTGTGTCCCCACGTACATTTTGCCTCAAATTCACATGGTCGCCTCCGCAAATATACACATTTCAGGTGCAGTAATGAAAAGGACGGCCCAAGAAATGACATAAACGTGAACACGCCGAATCTCTAATTTATAAATATCTTATCCCGATTCAGTCCATCTAAAAATACAAAGAGAAAAAATTTTCAGAATTATGCGTCCATTCTTACAAGTAAACATTTAAAAACATCTCGGGCTAGGTCGTCTACCTGGATGCTAAAATCTTGGGGAAACCATATTAGGGAAATATGCGGTCAAGCATATAGGAAGCTAGGCTTTATCAAGAGAGTACTCGGAAAATGTGATGAGAAAGTGAAAGAACGTTATTTTTCAATCGTTAGGCCTCATCTGGAATATGCTGTTAGTGTATGGGATCCATACGAAACGGGCTTGATATCAGAGTTAGATCGCGTACAGCGAAGAGGAGCTAGGTTTGTGAAACGATGCTACGATAAGTTGGCTAGTGTGTCTGGACTGTTAGAAGAATTAGGATGGGAATCGCTATCACAGCGTAGATTAAATTATAGGCTTAACCTCCTAAATAAATTTCAGGAAAATCATTTTACTGACGACGTAAAAAACATACTATTAACCCCTTCGTACTACGGCAGATTAGATCGCGCCAATAAAATTAGAGAGCTAGATTGTAGAACCGATAGGTATCAAATGTCATTTTTTCCGCGTACCATTCGGGACCATAACAGCTGTGATCGTCGTCATGAATAGTTCGAGTATTGACAATAGGCAGGCAGTTAATCTTTCTCATTATATTCTCCTCTTTCTTATTTATGCATGATGTAAATAATGATGTTCTTATTTATGCATGATATTTTGAATCTGTAGTAGTAGTCTTTGTATCCCTTGCATGTTAGAACGATTGGAGATACAATGTTTCTTGGGTATTAGATTTGTAATTGGCGCTTTGCATGTGTGGTACGCGGGTTTTTAATGTAATGTCGGTGTTCTACCATATCATTCATGCATGCCTGGTGCGAAAGCACCCCCTGCCACACACCCTTTGGGTGGCTTGCAGGGTATGACGTAGATGTAGATGTAGATGTAAAATTTAATGAATTATTATGATTATGCTCACGCCCAATTTTACGCGGATACTAAAATGTCGCTCTCTAAATCCCATTAACTTCAGTTTAAATCGCCTCCTCGGAACGCCATTTGATCAACGAGAGATAATGACACAGTCGCCGACAAGTCAAGAGAGCAACCCAAGCCATGGGTTTTATCCTTCAAGCAGCAATAACATACAGCGGCGAAGGGGGAGTAGTCGGATTTTTCGGTAGCTTGGCGTAGGTACGAGGAAGTTCACCCCTACTGTGACGATGTTTTTTTATTGCGTTGGGCACAGAAGCTACCTGGATGAAAATAGAGGCGTCGGAGCTGTATAAAATCATACACAGACACCACTGAGGACACAGCAATGGAGTGAACATAGAAAGCTTTGGTTGAAAAATTGAAAGCTTCAGGCTGGGATAATGTGGCTGAAAATATCTTTCCTGATGCTTAATACACATTGTAATCATCCCTCGCGAATGCCTATAATCAAGTGTCGTTTGTATTTTACATCGAGGATATACCAGGAGGTAGTGAAAATTAATTTTCAGAACCAATTATGTTTTCTCCCGTTGTTTTCATCTTTACTGCTATTCTTCCCTTAAAAAAATTAGCAACTCGTCCAAAATTGTTATCGATAACGATTTACCATTCACATGAGCATATTGAGCGACCTATTTTCAAAATCCAATCAGGCAGCCGAAGAAACATTGGAAAGCCCTATTTAACGTTAATGTGTAGTCACAATTGCGAAGGTTATTAATTAAGAAGCGTTACTTCTTACGTGAAGTGTTCTATCATGAGACGATTTCTTACAAAAAATGAGAAGTAAAGAAACCAAATGAAGATTAAATCTATATCAAGAACTGAGAACTATTACAAATCCGCATATGCGCTAGCACCTTCATCTGAAAACAAAAGGGCAGCCTTAGATTTTCCATTGTGATGAAAGCTTAATCAGGATGACTCTTTTGACGAATACCACGCTAAAAAAGTTTTAAACATGAGATACGGGTTGGAGTGGATATTTGGGAAGGCGACTGTCGGCTGAGGTCATTTGCTCCATAGGGAATAGGTTAGGGGTGAAGGGTGGATGGAAACCCGGCGTTGGCATTAGCCTGCTCTTAACGAAAGGCTCCAAGCGGACCACGGCTTAACGTCTCATCCGACAGACGGAGTACTGTACTTGAAGTGCCCTCCACAAGACACTCAATTAGGGGTCAGGTTTCCTCTGAAAAACATTCACATCTGCAGGGATTTGAACCCTGGACGTCCGGGTAGGCGAGTACCCTAGCCACCACACCAACCCGATCCCCCATGAAATACGAATGTAGAATTTCGAATAACCGCAAACTGAACCATTTCGAATAACCGCAAACTGAGAACCATTATGACCTGACGCTGCGGATTCTCCATTGCCAACTGGCTTTTCTAAGCGAACTTACAGCTAAGTTAATTGTGAAGCTCAACAGTCTAACCCTTTGAGTGCGGCATGACGTGCTTTCACGTCATGGTTGTCTTTACGCTGGTACTGATGACGTGATATCATGTCATAGGTACCGTGAGTGTTCCAGCTTTCATTATAGAGCCTAGTTAAAGTCCCCTAGTGAAAGCTAGAACACTCACGGTACCCTTTGATGTGATATCACGTCATCAGTACCAGCGTCAAGACAACAATGACGTGAAAGCACGTCATGCCGCACTCAAAGGGGCAACTATGTGGATAGAATACCGTCCTGAATAATTTTTTAAGAGCTCACATAAATATCTTTTCGCGTCCATTTTAGTACTCCAATGAAAGCTGGATATTAGCACAAAACATCATAAACTTTTGATGGCGGATTATTTTTATAGCAACCAACCCCACATATATTTCATACGCGAGCAATCAAATTCATGTTAGGATTTGATCTTCTCATTTTCTGGCCAATGGGACTTCGGTGCCGTAAGAATAACTCCCTGAAACCAGCGTTGAGTCTTCCTAGAGCCTCCCATGACATCGATATTACATTAAAAATTATTTATAATATATAGAAATATGGGCGCATATTCGCCAAACGCATTACATAGAATTTTTAGCCACCCAGAGGCATTCATGTCTCCTATTTTCAATAGGTAGTCTTACGAAGGCCATCTAAGGAAACAACTTAAGTTAGTTCGCCATTTAAAAATCATATGATATGGAAATTCACCCATGCATGTATTTATACCGTAATAATATTATTTGAAATACATAAAAAATTAACTCAAGGGAGAACTTCTGAAGCATTTGTTGTAAAAGCAAGCCCCGAATAAGGTGATCTATGCCGAGTTCATACGAGCTTAAATTTCAGGCAAAGATCTCTTCGAGTCGCGAGTCGCCTGACGAAGAAAATATTAGAATATTCAAAACTGAACTGCTGAAAAAATTAAAAGTACTGAAATAATGAAATAACACGCCTTAATCATAATACACCATTTTGTACATTTTCATTACAATATGTACATTTTAGAAGGAGTGAAGAAATACTTTGCAACCTTCCAGCTAGCGTACGGTCGGAAATTTGTCCGCTCTTTTGAAAGATAACCCGCGCCCCACCGTTGTAGATGCTGGGGGACTTTTAGAACTCAAGATATGCTCTAACAACCCTCATTAACACAACGTGACCCTGTAGTCGCGTAGTACATATAATACAACGTGGCTAGAACGAGTCAGCATCAAAGCTGACAAGTCCGAGGAGGAGCGTTAGGGCGGAAAAATTTCCGCCGCGCGCTCGAGGAATAATAGCATTTACTCCGGACCCGACTGAAAAAAAGTAAGTGCGTATTTATTTTATTTCATTTCACGTATTCGCCTTGATTTTATTCTACAAAAATTTAACTACAAACACAAAAACTTATGCATTTTAGACGAAAATATACTTTTTCTCCATCTATCCTCACTCACTGCCTATTTTTCTTACGTTTTACGAACGTCACTGTTCAAATTTTTGTTATTCCTCTCTGAATATCGAGATGGATGAGAAACTTCTAGATAATCCTTCTAAAATGTCTGCCTGGTTATTATCACCATTCTAAATACAGAATTGTAATACCAATCGCAATTACTCTTACATACATGACGTTGATTTCTTATTTGATACTGAATTAGTGATCGATTTGGAACTAAAACAGTGATTACGGTGAATTTTCTCCAGTTTTCCCGTATTTTTCTGCCTGACCTGGGGAATTAGTATGGTATCACAGGTTATGCAATTTTTTCTTCAGTAAAAATCAATTACTGGGTGCCATGAGTATCACTGGTGATATCAATAACATGTTCACAAATACGGCATAAAAATGATATTTAATTAAACTAAAATGGTAATATAAACTTTATGACAACGCTTTGATAATCACGTATGATTATCATTTGTAACCTCTGGGGATAGTCCAAGATCTATAAATGTGGCAGCTATCGTGTTAAACTCGCAGTTAAATGTAGTAAATGAAAAGATATAACCGAAGGCAGGCCGCGGTTCCGCCGCGCGCGTGAAATGAAGAAAATCATTGAACGGTAAATTTTTTGCCCATCAAGACTATGTTACGATACCCTAAAACTAGAATAAAATAATTCATCTTTACGACAGAAAATATCACTACAATAAACTTCGAGAGATCAATAAGTACAGAGATTTTACGAAAACATTTCTCACCACTACCGCAACGGATTGATGGAGCACTTATGCTCAATAATGGTGCACAGCGCTATTCGCAAAGGAAATGACTCTGTGCCCCGGCCGGCGTCCGATGGAATCACCTGACTCAGCGGTCATCATTTGAGAAATCCGTTGAACATCGATTTTCAATCAATCAGCGCATAGCAATGGTGTATTTTCTCATTCACAGCACTCCACAGTAAAATGTTAATTGTTTTCCTAGAGTATTTTAGCTGAGTTACCCATGACGCGATCCTGACGTAATCCGCACACTTTTCGTGTCAAGTACAAATTGAGGAAAAATCTACCAAACTATGAATGACGGCCGTCGAAATCGATTCCCAATCACAAAGTCGATAACAATGAGCTTGGAGCCGAGAGAAAGGCAAAGAAAATATGACTTTCTAACTTTTCGTATGACATTCTGTCCATGATTACAAGTACCTAACCTTAGTAGTTTCAAAAAAATAGGTAATAAATGGAGCAGGTGTCAAGACACGCATTGCGGGAACATATGTAGAAATGAAGAGAAGAGTCGCATCACTTCTAGCATTGATAGACACGGATAAGTTTTGAGCTGTTTTTTGCAAAAAAATTAATATCCCTGCACATACCACCATAATTGAAGCACTGCAACATTGTGTTATATAGAAATACCAACTGATATAAGAAACGGGTAACTTAGGGTGTTGTCGAGGAAATTCAGAGGTATATGAGCAAAAAATATGTGAGGAACAGACTTACTACAGATGACAGTGTAAATGCAAAAACGGCGTAATGAAACAGAATGAAAGAATTTTTTGAAAACTATAACGAAAATTCGTCACTTGGAAACGCACTATATAAAGCGATTCTCTCACTGAAAAAATGAAATGGGTTTTTAAATCAAAAGTCATACATAGAAGTAACTCTGTGTCATCAAACTTTTCAACTATCATCGGATGATTGAACGAAATGAAATATCATTCAGTTGAAGTTATGGCCATAAATTTACAAATACTTTCGAGGCTATATATCCAACATTTTTCATCATGATTAGGAGTCTGACTGATCTTCACCGATGAAACAAAATGTTTGAAGAAAAGTAAAGTATTAATTATTGAAGGGAGAATCCATCCATTATACTGATTTAAAAAGCAATATTACTAAATGAACTTTAATTATTAACATTAAGTATCATGTAGACAATGGATGAATGAATATAATTAAGAATAAGAGTGTCAAAAAGAAATCAGAAAATGAATCGGTGATACAGTGGTGAACAGTTTGAACAGATCTATCAGACTAAACAGAGGACGATAACCCCTATAAAACTTAACTTCGAGCCAGAATGCAATGCTAAACATTGCAAAATAATTTTTAATTGCCAATTAACATGAACCATAATGCCTCAAAATACAAGAAAATACCGATGAGCAAAAAAATTCATTTTGAGGTGAATAACAGTGGATTGGATTTCGAGTGCTAACTATCTATTCACAAGTGAAGACTAACTTATGGAATGCTAAATTCAATTTGATTCATCAGAAAATACTCAGCAGGTTATGGAAAAAAAACTTAAGCTCCGTCTTAAGTTTAGTTGCAAACTTTCGTATAATTTTTCGAGTAAAAGACGTCAAAAATAATTGTTTCCTCAAATTTACAGGAAATTAATTTTTCGATTTTACTGACAGTAAAGTGATGGTGCCTTTTGTCAATGTTGAAAAAATGAAATAGAAAAAAGTTTGATACCCATTTTTAACCTAGTGAGCAATCTCTTCGTCAACGCACCCAAGCACTGGATACCCGGGATATCACCGTCGATCACAGGGTTTCCCAAACTTATCCTTCCGTGGAAAAATTCTTATGTCCAGGATTTTTTTTGCCGACGTATAACTATTCCGTTTGACGTTGAGAAAAGTTAGTGTTATTCTAGGTTTTTCCGAATTCCTACTAATATATTAATGCCAATATAATTTTATGCTTCTATATCGCGGAACATAAATTGAAAAACCCGGGTACAGTGTTGTAGTAACAATATTCAACGTAGGTCCGCACCACTGCGTGCATCACTCGCATAGAGACACTCACCTACTGCCGATGGTTCCGCCGTGGCGAACACGGGCGAGCCCAATGCCGTTAGGAACAGCGTCACGGAGAGCCGGAACCGGGGCAGGATGGTTGCCCGGAGCCTCCTCGGGCGCCGGAAGCTGCGGCAGGGTGGTCCCGGAGCCGCCACCGCGGGACCCTGTGATTGCAGTCGACCCTTAGCCGCGGAATCCAAAGCCATGACCACTCGATTCACTTGCTTCGTAGCTTGCATGGTTCATTCATTACAGACACGGGTAGCAGATGTGAAAAGGGTTTCCGATCTCTTCACGGAGGAATGAAGACACAACACGAAAGAGCACCAACGTTTGGACTGGGTAGAAAAGGATTTCTACTGAGCGCGACGCGAAAAACCCTCGCTGTATCCTCGTTTTATTCTTCTAGGGAATCACCATCGGGGTAACCGTAGTGGAATATCCAAAACTATTGGTGAGAAGAGTATTACACGCTTACTTTCGACTCCCTGACTACCGTTATACCGTCAAAGATATCCATATTTTGCGAGAGAGAAGTCAGGATTCACGTTATGTATCGCTGTTTCACTCCAAGAAGCAAGCACAAGGAAATGCACTGCGGGATAGGGGGGTTTGAGAATACTCTGTGGTCTTCAGAAAATTATTGAATAAACGTCGCCAGTTCACCGCCTCGGGTTCAAGATTCTTTGGAGCACAGATTTCCTGACTTTATTCAAGAATCATTTCTCTCTCCAGAAGAGGGGGGGATGTGAATGGTGGAAAGTCGAATGCGTCACGAAGCTTGACGAAAAAATGAAAGGAGGATTCGCTGAAGCACTTATCGGGGGAGAAAAAGGGTACACTTTGGTCGGGAGACGAGGAATTTTTGCGAACGTAGCGGGGTGAGGGACAGAGAAACACCGGCAGATAGCGTGGGATTAAGCCGGCGTCTGTATCTCTCGTCGACGGTGAGCGTGAAAAATGAAAAAAAGTAGACACGAACGAACCAAAAATATCACGTCAGATTCTACAGATTGAAATGGTCACAGGAGTCTTCTTTTCCTTTTTTCTCCGTTCCTGGTATCAATTTTTTTCAGGGAAAAAAACTTTTAGTTCTCACCCTTCACAATTCCCTCGAAATCTTCTTTCACACATGAGAAAGGGGGTTTTTGCACAAGAGAAAAAAAAGTAGAAGGCTAGTTAGTATTGCCGAAAAACGTTTGTTCCCGCATAAGCAGGAAAGAGATAGAAGGAGAAAGACTAGTCTTGTGGGAAAAGGCGAAAAAATATAGAGGAACGAGCAAAAAAAAGCACTTGGTCGAAAAAAAATATTGGCGTCCTTTTTCCGTTCCCTTGCCCGTAAGTGCGTGCTGAGAAAGACGTTTTCTTAAGGGTGGAAAGAGAGAATATGGTCAAAGTGTGGGTAAGGTGGGAGGAAGGAGAAGAAACGATTCTCTTTTTCTTCCTCAAGCCGTGGGTAAGGGGGAGGTGAGAGCGATCCCCGGACAATCGAGAGGGGGAAGCTAAAGACAACAAGGTATGCGGGGGGGAAGAAAAAAGCTTGAGAGTTTTTTTTTGCTTGAGTGTGCTTTACAATGCGGAGAAGAATTTTTTCACCTGTTTGGATTTCGAGATCCCCTTCCGTCTCACCACAAGCACTCCTGTTATTTTTCTCATAGACGATCTCCGAAATAAACTCGAAAGGAAAACACCCTATTCCCTCAGCAAAACAGTCCACTCCAAAGATTCTCCCTTTAAACGAGTTGCTTGGGATGGAAATAAATATTTCTTTACCCCTCACTCAACCAACGAACCGGCACTCAAGTCAAAACATTTCTATTCCCACACTCATATCTCCCGTGTCCCTTCGAAAGCAATGCACACGGCTGAAATTGTATTCCACGAAATTATACACTCCTCACTGCCAAATACTTGCGGGGTGTGCTCGCGAAACTTTTTATTCGGAGCGTTGGGACGTGCTTATACCACAATCGGCAGAAATCCTTTGCTGCCCGGCACACGACAAATTTCCGAAAGGGTCCTACTTGACGCGCCGGGGCTGAGAGAGGTATCCCTTATCTCGCTGCCGGATAGGCAAGCGTGAGTTTCTCCTTGGTATGGGGAATTTTACGACGCCAGGACTTCTCCCAGAGGATCCCGGCCTGGCGTGACCGTTAAACTCCTATATCAGACGTGTGAAGGACAGCGATGTGGGTTGAGGCGTTTGTAGATTCCTTCGCCAGAAAACTTCCAAACCGCACTCGTCAAATGACGCACGGCCGGCCAGAGGGAGGAGATATTTCAACACGTAATGCAATAGAATGGGTTTCGGAGAGGGGAGGGTGGGGAGGTGAAGAGTTGAGTTGTGCAGAGTTGTTGAGCAGGGTATAATGAGACACACTCAACCCTCCCGTAGTGTCACTCTTGGGTTTCTTAGCTGGAGACACACCCGACAAGCTACCCCGCTCCACAGAAACACCAATGGAGGAGAATTAGCGGGGGGACCCTCCTGAGTCGTTGGATTTCTGGAGAGGGGCCCGCCCACAGTCTCAGAAGAATTGGGTGACGCTTCAAAATCACCGCGCACAACCGCTCGACGCCTGGACACACTGGGGAGATTTGTCCGATCCCGGGCACTACCCGCTCCAAAGCCGCATCCCACGACGAAAAGACGACGGTCCCTCAAGCCGAATTAATGAGCCCGTTTGAGAAGTTTTAGAGACACCTGCGGTTCCTTCGGAATTCGCACAAATCCCACTTTTTTTCGCTGCAAAGAGCTTCAAAGTTCCGTCTCATCCGTGGGGATGGAGGCGTGGATGAAAGGGGGATGAGAGGCAGAAGGTAGAGAAAAAAATTCAATTCTTTTCTCCTCGGCGGGATGAGCAATAAAACCGATCTTTTTATTTCTCCTCCTTCCGTCTTCTTACACGAGTTTAGCGTGGAGATTGATGGTTCGTCTTTTAGCCAAGGGCCTCTCTTTCTAACCTCCACGATCGATTCCGCGAAATGAAAATCCTCTCTCTCTCTGTGTCCTCCACTACGTTCCTCGGCGAACGGTCACGAAAGACTGGGAAAGGAGCAGAATCGTTTCAGAGACAGAAAGATCCTTCTTCTACTCCGTATTGTCTTGGAGAAAGGAGTTTGAACGCTCCGAAGCGATGCGGCCGCTCAATTATAGTCGGAACGCGGAAAAGGGAGAACAACTATTCACCAATCCTTTCGACGTGCGGTCCCGATGTGATCTGGCGAGAGGGCGAGCCGCTCAATTTTTCAGCGCGGAGCAGTGGTTTCAAGTTTCACGGAGTGGAACGGTTGCACAGCTGAAATCTGGGATGAATTTTTCACACAGAAAACCCACAAAAACTCCTCGGTCAAGAAGACCCCTCAACGATGCGATAGGACACCAAATAATTCATAAATCCTGGAGAAGATGTTCGAGAAAAAAAAATCTTCTCAAATCACTGAAGATACAGGGAAGAGTGAAGATTTTTAAAACAACACAAATCAACTATTAAGTACTAGGTATTGAAATCAGATTTGACCGCAATGCTCTCTTTACTTATTCTGAAGCACAAAGTAACGTGTTTATTCGGGGCTACGGCGTGAATGCTCTTGAAACTAACTCCACGAGTGAACGAGCAAATATTATACCCAGAATCCTTCAGTAATATATTTCTGTGCACCTCTATTTAAGCTCTGCAAATTACTACTGACGTAAACAAGAGGATATCCATATTCGGAGACAAACCCACTTTTTGGCGTGGGCTTCTTTATGTCTTTTCTCGTTCCAAAATGAATCACTCCCACAATTTCAAGAAGAACTTCATGTCCTCGCAGTTTTATTTGCTAACCCTCCTAAATAGAAACCATCACAAGGTTTCTGTTTCATTCAGCACGAAACCCTTTGATGGTACTCGAGTGAACGAGACGTACAAAATGACGTAACATTCACATCTGTTCCCACAAAATTTGCACGCCGCGAAACTTCATCGAGTCCCGAGTTGGCAGAGCCGGCAAAACTCCTCCATTGTCACTTCATCCAGCGAATTTAAAAAAAAGTAATTCACACCGAGCACACAAACACACGGTTTATTTCTCCAACTGTTGTCTCAAATCAGAAGAGTTGAACGAAACTATGAGGATAAAAAAAATCAAAACGTTTTAACGCATCGCCTCCGCGACAAAAGTGAAGTGGTATACCGTTTTACTTCCCCGGAGAACAGTAACCGGGCGGCCGATTTCTTCCGCACAGAACTTATTTGAGGGGGGGAAACACCACCAACCGGCGATCTACTGTTGCGAAATTAGGGCAGGGTTAAGCCACACGAAGCTCCCGCCTTGCCTGCCCGCTAGTGACTGAAACGGCAGGAGGAGCGGGGGTGAAGGGCGACGCCAGCGCCGAAGGTCCTGCGGTGGCGCGCAGCGGCAACGACGACTCTGAGAGTCCCCTCCCCTTCTGCTTCCCCTCCGAGCGGGGACGTCCCAGGGCAAACCCCCCCTCCCATCCGCCCCCCTCACGCCCCACCCCATCTCAGCCGCCACCACTACTAGCAGCGACGCCCGGTCGACGGCGGAGAGAAAGATATGTATTCCAGGGCACTGCGGGGGCTACGCAGGGGCGGTTAGGCAGGCAGGCAAATGGAGGCGGGGAGAAGACGCCCGCGGAAGTCTTTTGCGCTGTCAAAAAGGGAAATACCTAATAATGCCGTCTTCATACTGGTCGGCGCCGGAGTCGAGTAATTAATCCTACCGTTGAAGGGAAAATACTTTGTGGTAAAGAATGCAATTCCTTTTGGAAGTGCTTTTTTGAGTGGAAGTAGGAAACAATTCTCCGCTCGCCAACGTTCTACCAACTTTGTAGCGGTTTCTAGAAAAGAAAATAGGATTTGCCAGTGGAATTGCTTCCTACTATGAATGCAATGATAAAATGCCTCAAAAATTTGTAATTTTTTCCGCTAAATAACCGTAAGAATTGCATTCACTTTACATGAACTTTTGACTAAAGCAGCGTCAAAAACTGGGTATACGATTCGCATCCATTAACTCATAATTTCATTCCCGTGATAGTTCACGATTTCTCGCTAGCGAAGCTTCATCTGTAACTTTTTATACCCTGCTCAGTAAATTAAAGCGTAATTTTGCCTTATATGCTAAAACTTTTGCGCTGAAATCAGATTCATTAATCGGTCGTAAAATCCTATGATTGGTTGACGGCAACCCTCCACCCTTTCCTAGTATGTTAGTTTCCTTACCTCCTGGTATCTCTGCCTATGTACTGGCCTCTGGCCTATTTTATCCATGAACTTATTCCTGGGTCTTCCTCTGGGGACTTAAAAAACTCACTGTGTCTCAGGGTGTATCCAATCAATCTGGTTCTTCTATTCTGTATGATGTTCCATATGTTCCTTTCTTCTCCTACTCTTCTCTACACTTCATCATTTCTTATTTTGTCCGTCCATTTTATCTTCAGCATCCATCCTACTCCAGCACCAGGTTTCGAAGGCTTTTAGTCTTTTCTGGTCAGCTCCTCCAATGGTCCATGCTTCCGATGCATGGAATGCTACGCTCCGCACGAAATTTTTCACATACTGCTTTCTGGTTTGTTGTCATATCTTCTTTGAGTTGCAGCACAGCAGTTGTCTTTTTTCCATGAAGGCCGCCTTAGCTGGAGCAATTCTTCGCTTGATTTCCGTCATACTTCTTCAATCCCACGTGATGGTACTTCCGAGATAGGTGAAGGAATTCACTTGTACTAATTTCTCTCCTCTCAGGGTGACTTCAGGATTCAGCTTCTCTCTTCCGCATACAAGAATTTTAGTCTTCGGCTTACTTATCGACTGATATTCAGCCTAAAAAGACCTTAACGTGCTGTCAGACAAATGATACATATGAGGGTTTACCCAAAAGTATTGCCCCACACTTTTTCTAAAACACTTTGTACTCGACAAGAATTAAATTTACACATATGAAGTAATGATACTTTATCTGCTCACTCAATTTTCCACAATGTCTTTCAAGTTCTATTGCCCTCCTCCAGCGATACATTAGGGCGTGTGCCCTGTCGGTACCAGTCCTCACTCTGTGTTATGAAGCCAGGTTGTCACTGTACTAATCACCTCTTCGTCGTTCAAAGTTGTAGTGTGTTCAAGTACTTAGTGTCATTATTCAAAATGAATTACAAAAGAGGAGAAATTAGGAGGCAATTTACATTCTTTTATGTCTTTAGATTTCCGTAAGACTGGTATTTTCGAGCCTAATCTTGCAGTCTTCTTCGGAGTCCATAAAATTGGTCAAAGCTTTCAGAGATAAGGTACAGCAGCGTTGTGATATCCCGATGAGCCTCTCGATCAATGAAGATAAGTCTTCCTATGACCGTTTAAATGCAATCATTTCTATTATTTGGAAGTTACAAAAACATGTGGGGAATTACTTTTTGGGAAATCCTCAAGTTTCGTAACCATCAACTCTTAAAATGAAGAGCACTAGATATTGTACTGTCTACCATTTTCAATACTGAAAACTTAACAACACGTGTTTCGGCACTTTATTGGCGATCGTCAGGTACAGTGTGAAAGAAGGAAAATAGTGATGATGACCAATAAAGTGCCGAAACACGAATTGTAAAGTTTTCAGTATTAAAAATAGTGGACAGTACAACATCTAGTGCTCTTCATTTGAAGCATATAGTTCCACTATATCTCGTCCGACACTGTTGACTTCATCAACTCTAAATTGGTTTCCGTAAAAGATACACATTAAATTCCGTATGAATTATTATCACAATCCAAAATATCATCTCAATTGACTGAAAACCAATAATTTTTAAATAATCAACTTAATTGAATAATTATGAGCAAAATTAAACGACTGTCCGCATGAATTATAGAATGTCCTACAAAGCGGGAATGTCAGATTACCTTCAAAGAAAATACGTTGAAACAGAGATTCAACCAATATTTACAAGATCAGTATAACAAAGGTGAAAAACCTAAAAAATAAATCACGCAGAGGAAATCCGATTTGTTCGCAAGAAACATTATTTACCTATTGTCAGATACAAGAAACAGGTCACTTTTTCCCATTAGAATCTCACGAAGGTGATCTTAGACAACAGGCGCCATGAAAGTAGCGCTGAATAATCCCGTTTCCATGAAAAAGCCAGATAAGCTTACAAGTAACAAAAAAGCTTTTAAATTTAATTTATGAATACCTCCACAAAAGTACCTTCCGCAAACATATTTCAATAAGAAGAACCAACTTTACATACTCCTCCAATTTCTCGCTAAAACAAGCAGCACTTAAGTATGTGCATAGCTAAACACCATCGACAAGGGGATAAATCTTTTGGGTGCAGAGCATTTTTCATTCTGCGTCGGTCAATAAACCATGAATCTGCTTCGCAGCTTCGCTGAGCGAAAAAAAAAACTAGTTGAAAATGCAGATCGGCTGGACGTCCGCTGAGATGGAGTACCTCCATACAATCGCGCTACAATTGGTCAGTCCTCGACGGACATGAAAGACTAACGTTGTATTTTGCCCAGGCATAATTATCACGCCTTGACATATCAGCTTGAAGGGACTAATGGAACCGTCCTAGCCAAACAATCACCAAATCAATCCATCATTGACTTAAAGTGGAACGTTCCACTTGCTCCATTGCTTTCGGACGGTTGACAAACTTTCTCCATTAGTGTTCATTTGAGGTCGTCGAGGAGGCGTACTATATTTTCTTTTGCTTGGCGATATGATGAAAGAGGACTAAGTATTTCCCTGAACAATGCTAGATTCTCCTCGGTGACGAAAAGGAGTCACGAGCCTAAAAAACCACGAAGAGAGATTGAAATAAAAAATATTTGAAGAGATAAGACCGTGCTGCTCCTGTTTTCATCGACCATCTACGGATTATGAATGCATTGATCGCTTGAAATAATTGCCTCGCAGCTTTTTGATTTATCAAAAGGGCATACGTATTACCTGGCAGCTTTTTTAGTTAAGCAGCAGGGGAATTATCTTAAGGATTAAAATACGTTATTACGCGACCAGAAAATTCACCTGGTGAATGATACAAAAAGTCTGAAATTCTGATGGCTCCAAGGGAGCGTCAGTTATTTCTGTAAATAAACAACATTGCCAGCCATGAGTGACCTAGACCATATAAAACTAAGCTAAAATCCATTATCACTGATGGAAATAGTAAACTCAACTCTATAAATATCATGCAATAAGTATTCAACCTAAGCGTTTGCGGCACAAGGGCTAAACAAGCTTCATTCCAGTAGATATATTGCAATGAAATATCACGAGCTATATAATAAATGCGTATTAAATTAACATGCAGGCCATAAAGGGTTAAACTACAACTAGCTCAGTAAATAGGATTGGACAATTGATTGTCACGATACTGGAGAAGATTTATGAAAAATTAAATATATGCCCGATTTTATGATCTTGATCCAATATTCAATAGCATATATATTTAATATCAAGTGAACTAATTATAGATTACGTAGGCGCCTTAATAGCAGCCGATAATTCGACACAAACGCATTGGAGATGCAATTAAGGAGAAGACCATCGCCATAGCATGAACAGAGAACGGGACTACTTCACCGCTCTTGGCTATCTTAATTACGAAATATCGGAAACTCTGAACTAGGCCAAAGATGATACCCAGAAAAGTTAAGACTTGGGAAATTATCTGATTACTTCCATCATATTCACTGAGTTAAGTGGCTTGCTCAAATCGCTTAGGCTTCATTCCAGGAGGACCAACTTCGCACAGCATCCCCTAGTGCTTTTATTTCACGACAACCTCTTTGCTAGGCATTGATAAGGGGAACACTTACTTAATAGCGCAAACACGCAGAGGAATACTAACGGTTTCAAAATACTTCGGTTACAGATCTGTTACGGGAGACTCCAAAAAACTTTTCTCCGGATCCGGTGTAGCAACGTACACATCCATTAAGAAACTCAAGCGCGAATAATAAATATATTACTCCTTTACAAACATTTTAAAATACCCTAAGAGAATTAAGTGGTATAGTGGGAGCAAAAGAAAAAAATAGTTTATCATAATAAGTCAACCGTGGTATCTCAAACCTTAATGCAATGCAAAAGGGATGTAAATAAATTCACTTTGTAATATTCCACGATGGTTTTTATAATTCTGACCTAAGTTTCCCTCCCCTACACCCTGACAATGTATATAAGTGGCTCGTTGGTATTTTGTCACATTACTGATACTGACTTGAGTAGAAACCTAGGTCGGAATAATAAAAATCATTGTGAAATATTACAAAGTGAATTTACTTACAAACCATCGCAATGTGATTGCTCCACCAAGTGAAGCCTGAGAATTTTTATACATTCGTGAAGCAATACAAAATATTGAAAATACCAACGAGGAAAAACCACAATCACTGGAGGAAATAATAATATTCACACGCAAGTAACAGTGCTGAAATGTGAAGTTATATTACAAAAATATTATTTTCCAACCTTTATAATACGGTTCTTTCAATCACCGATCGAAATCTGCTGAATAGATAAGTAATTATCATTGAAAGTCAAATGGCATATTTTAGTAGTAATGATATAACGCAATGAAATTTCCAAATACTCCAAGGGATTAGAAATGAAGAGGACAGTCAGTCTTTATCTAAGGATTTAGATGCGATTGATGATTGGTGTGATAGTTGGCAGCTAGAATTAAATTTGAAGAAATGCGCGATAAAGAACTTTTGGAAAAAGAATGGCTTCCCCCGGAATAATTATTGTATCAATGAAAAGAAAATATCTAACGTAGAATTTATTATATACTTTGGCGTCACCATCACTGAAGACATATCATGGGGGAAACACATCAGGGAAATAACTAGTGTAGCAAACCGTAGATTAGGATTCGAAAAAAGGGTTCTAGGCAATTGCGATAAGGAGTACGAGAAAGAAGCTATTTTACACTTGTCAGGCCTCATTTAGAATATGCCGCTAGTATATGGGATCCGTACGAGGAAGGTATGACAAAAGAATTAGAGCGTGTGCAAAGGAGATCCGCTAGGTTTGTTAAAGGCCGTTATGATAATTGTATAAGTGTTACGAGTTTAATAGAAGAATTAGGATGGGAATTACTATCAGAACGCAGGTTAAAATATAGGTTAAACCTTTTAAGTAAATTCGAAACCGATTTGTTCACTGATGACGTTAGATATATATTGAGAACCCCTGCGTATTATGCTAGGTTTGATCATATTAACAAGATTAGAGAGATAGATTGTCGTACCGATAGACTTTAAATGTCATTTTTCCCGCGTACCATAAGAGAGAACAATAGGCAGCGTATCAAAGGGATAGGTAGGTGAAATATAATTAGAGTAGTCTGTAGCGCATGATGCATGTAATAACAACCAATAATCCCTTTCTTATTATGTAGATATTAACCACCTAGCTGCATGTGACCCTGTTCTCTAGCATGCCTCCCGTAAATATCCTACTTGCATGGCAATTGTGCATGTTTGGTGATCTTCACCCCCTGCCACACACCCTCGTAGTGGCTCGCAGGGTATTTCGTAGATGTAGATGTAGGGATATTTATCTAGCGGGATCAAATTAGTTACTAAAGACTGACATGAAAATTCTTTCTGCTTTCCTTAATCACCAAAATTAATTTTTCCATGGCCGAATGAAAGTTTAGCTGCTATTAACACGGCGGGATTCCCGTAGGGCGCGCCATGTTACAGTAAGTGACCCGACGTCACAATTGTCACAGCGGCCGGACGCCATTTTCTTTCTTTATTCGCCTATGTGTCTGCAGCAATTCTTCCCCAGAAACCTTCATAACAATCGTCAGGAGTCAGTATCTTACAATTATTAAATCATATTTAAATATATTAGTTTTTTGGAAACGGAAGGCGATTTCGTCCGGGCGAAGCGTTATAACTTGCTTCAAGTGGTCTCCCGGCGAATCTGTTGTGGAACTTATTCAACAAGCGTTTGTTCTTGCCATTTGTTTCATTTCGATATCCTAACGTACGTATTCGATCAGGGTAACGTAATTATTCTCCCACTGTTGTTGGTAATATTATCACATTTTTATCCGCAGATAACACTTATTCAAGATATACTTGGAACAAACAATAACAAAATGGCAAATAGGAGAGGTAAAGGAATGGGTATCAATTTGAATAGTACTAGCACTTATTATTTCTTATGCCATGCAGATGATCAGATACTGATAATCCAGGATCACTATGACTTATCTTATACGGCACGTAAGCTAATTGAAGAATACAAAATTTACGGTGTGGAAATTAATAACAGAATAATTTGAAGTATGTGCAATGGAGGAGCACAAGGGAACATAGTGCTGGAAGATGGACAGGAAATACAATCCTCCCAAGAATACAACTACTTGGGTGTTAAAATAACTCAAAATGGAACCCTGGATGATGCAATTTAAGTAAGAAAATAGCAAGGAAAAAGAGCCATATCCAGGGTGAATAGCATTTTATGGGATCAAAATATATCCAAAGCTAACAAAAATATTATATAATTCAATTGTAAGAAGCATTATCACCTATGGGCGTGAGATATGGCAGATGAAGGTGAATGCAAAAAAAACATGTTAAATGTTACGGAGATGGATTACTGGAGACGATCTGCGGGGATATCCAGACGGGAAAGAATCACAGATGAGAGGTTATGAAATAAAAGGGAGTCACCCACATGATTGTCTATGACATTGAGAAAAAAAAAAGGTTTTTTTTCAACGTCATAGACTTAAAAAAAATTTCCGGTATAGTCACATATAACATACGACGAATGAGAGATTAACTAAGCAAATTTTTATGTGGAATCCACAAAGGTGGAAAACCATAGGAAGGCCCAGAATTATTTGGAGAGAATGGATAGAAAAGACAAAAGAGAAAAGCATTTGCCGGAAGGCCTGTGGATGAATTAGAGAGCATTGGCAGTTGGGCATCGGATAGGGTCAAAGAACGTTATAAAACCGATTGTATGGAAAACACTGATACACATCGAACGATTTTCCATCGCCGGCATCGGTCTTGATTCCATGGTTTCTCATATTCATGGCTTTTATAGTATAGCTTTTGTATGGAAATTGATAATTTTAGGACAGTCATTTGCATTTAGTAATATTTTTGTTTATCCATATAATAGTCAGCACGCAGATTTGATCACTAACCGGGCATTTTGTTGATGACTAGCCTACCTGTGCGAATATTTCGCACAGTATGTAGCTTCTTCCTGTTTCTTCTTCTTTCCTTCTGTTCTTCTACCTGTCGAATATTTCGCACAGTAAGCAGCTTCTTCCTGTCCTTCTACCTGTTTCTTCCCATGGACAATTATATGTTATTTATATTTGTGTTAAAGATACATAACATAAATGTAAACGGTAAACGGTCACACTGTTTGCATGTAGAATGTAAACAATCTAACTGAACAATGTGTTAATAGATTGAGCCTTCTGCAGTCTTTTAAGCACGTACCTATAGCCAACATATAAGTTGATTATATTGTCAACAGATGGCACTGTATCACTTTTTAACAAAAACTTTAATTTTAATTTTTTTAACAAAAACTTTAATTTTAAACCATTGGTCTATTTTTCGTCAATATCGGGGAACATAAGCTTTAAAACAATGTTTAAATAATTAATTTTGATGAAGAAATATGGGAGTTATGGCGTTGCGACAAAAAAACACCTTTAAGAAATAATATATATGATTTCCTTATTTTTCCTAATGAAAGACTTTAATAATTGGTTATCTAATTCGTGGTACTAAAAGAAAAAACATATAATTAGTGACCTCATTAGACTGGATTTGTTGTGGAAAAGACTCATTATCCCTCATTTTCATTCTCATTGCCGAGGAAAGTATTGAAATCACCTGAGTGCAAAGAAAAGTTTTGGGATCTGAGTGGTAAATGATGACAAGGCAAATTTATCTCAATGAAAGCGTGCATTAGTTGCTATCAGTATTAATTCCACCGAGTGGGTAGTACCTCTTTTTGATCGTGGCCTTATTTATTTAGAAACATTTGGAGAGTTTTTTAGGAGATGTTTGAAATTATTAAAGTTGTAAGCTAACTTAATCAGAAAGTCTGAGTCATTGATTTTTGTATAAAGTGATAGATATTTTATATTTGCAGAAAGTGGTACAGTTATTTGTGCGTCATCCTTCCCAGAATACTCTCTGCTGTCATTGTCATTATTTGCCTCATATTTCTCGCGACTCAATGAGTCGCCCGGAATATTCACATCACACATTTCTCACTGGTCTAAATTTTCATCAGCTGACAGCTCTTAAAGAATGTCCTTAGAAAAGTAAACCTGATGCACTCTCATAGGTACACTGATTCAGTAACAATTAACGGTAAAGTTACGAATCACTAGCTTAATATGGTACATCTAATATATAAAAATGAATGTTTGTTTGTTCGTATTCTATGCGTTCCAATACCAGTTACCAGATTAAGATGAAACAGTAGTGAGTTGTTGTGCGCGCGACCGTGAAGGTTTCTGAAATGTTCAATCCATTTTAAAACAGGTGATGCGCGAGTCGTTTCAACAAATGAGTGTTGGAACGCGAGCTCCTCAAACAGGCGAGAAACGACAAGCAAGCAACGAAGCAGTACGTTTACGAGTTGCTCAACCACGTGCATCAGAATCGTATCGTACCTCTTTTTAATTCTTGCATTCGATTTTTGTATACGCTTCACTTTTTCCTAAAATTGGATTTTTAAGCTTGAAAATCTTAAATGTTTGCATTAATTTAACAATATAATATTTTATTTTATTGAAAACCGCATCATAGGCATGGAATAGAATCTCATGCCATCATTTGTGCGTTACGAATTCCTGTATAAATACGAGGAATTAATTCGACTAGGAATCAAACTTGTTTGTGTTTGCTTTCTATATGTGCGCCTAATTAGAAAGAAAAAGAGGCATTGCAACGCATGCCGGGCACAGCTAATGATAAATAAAATAGACATCTTTCGTAGCTCAAAGAAAAATATTCACCGTAATTATATGATTATTACTCGATAGCTCTCCTTCCATTACTTTTTATGGCCAACATGTTGACTTTTGAAAAACTAAATGGACATGCATAATTAGTTTCGTTCCTCTTAGAGTACCGATGTCTTACTCAGAAATTGTTGAGTAGATATGTCCGAAGGTTAGCGCACCAAATTCGAATCGCTACTACAAATCGCTATGCTACCCAGAACCCTGAAACAGGATGTCCAAGTATGAGCATAGGCGAACCAAAGACGTTACAAAGGAACTTCGGGCTTCATTCCTAGCTCCTCAAACAGGCGAGAAACGACAAGCAAGCAACGAAGCAGTTCGTTAAGACATCCATTGCGTCCGTTCAAACACTGCTCAGATGTGTGGTCAGTCACTGTCACACAGTCACTGTCACACAGTCACTGGTGCGGAAGCAGCTTGCACCAAGCGAATGTGTACAGAGACTTACCAATCAGCCTCTGAAAAGTTTCTTTAACTAAGATATTGGGAAAAAACTGAGGAAAAGACCGGAAAAATTGGTACTTGCAGAAGTAAATTAAAACAATTCGAGTAAAAAAAGGAGACATTTTAGGATTGAGAATGCATCTGCAAAGTTGCCCGAAGCAGAAGGACCATGTGACCATGTTTCCTGACGAAATATCAGATATTTGAAAGAGTAGCAGGGAGGGATGTCAGAGTTTGGTTGCGGAGGTGACGAAGGGAAATTACCAATTTTTTAACTCACTTCTGCGACGGTTTTATCCGCTTCTTAGCTCACTTTGGGAGTTAACACACGAGTTCATATACAGATGAGATACAATTAGTGTTATAATACAATGGTGTTGAGAGAGATATTTTGAGGCAACACTACCAATTATGGATAAATGGGTACAAAAAGGATACAAATGCAAACGGATACAAATTCTCTCCGTTACCGACTGCAGCAACGGAAAGAATGAACGGAGGCATTACTTTCATACCTTAACGCATATTATTTTGCTCGTGTTCCTTCGGATGTGAAATATGAAGCAAATGTATTTCTTTATGTTCCTTACATTTGTATATGTTCAAGTAAATACGTAGATTTAAGAGCTATTTCTAACTACTTATCATCAACAAAGGTAAGAGATAAACGTAGCCAAGATTTGATGGATTCACTTACCAAAAGGGGATTCTGCGAAGGATAACTTTAGGTCCGGTCAAGACATCACAGCCACTAACAAACATCCATTAAGCGCGCATGAAGACGTAGACAGGAGACACGGAGGAAGGAAAACCTAAAGGAAATGTAAGGATCACTGAATGAGATAATAGCCATCATGATATAAGTAACAACAGTAAACTGAAGTATAGAAGCGTGATGTATAGTATGTGGTTTATCAGAATTATGGCCAAATGTTTAAGCAAACTGAATACAGATTCCATACATACATACCAATCACGCCGTTCCCTTCCGGGGTAGGCAGTGTCACTAACTTTCACTCATAAATGCATATTTGTACACTGCATACATTTGTACATGAATACATACTTGTCTAACTCTGCTTCAATAATTTCCTCCATACTGGCCTGTCCTTGCAAACCTCTTTTGCATCATTTACCCCCATACACTGCTTCATACACGCCCTTCTGTTTTTAAGACTCCTCATATTCCTCCTAAGAATTTCCTCAACCACATTCAGCCATAGCCAGCCATTCAGCCTACCTCTACCTCTCGCATCATTCATTTCACTCTTATATATGTTTCGTATATTCAACTCTCATCCATTCTCTCAACATTACCAAACCAACGAAGCACACTCCTTTCATATATGTCCATTACTGGAGCATCTATACCACATTCATTTATTACCCACTCATTCCTGACCCTATACATCCTACTTTTGCCGCAAACACTCCTCAGATAATTCATACCCACGGCGTTTAGTCTACTCTTAAGACTATCCTGACATACCCATGGCTCACTAACATACAACAAAGTGAGGACTAGTTTTTAAAGCAGCATTAAAGTATAAAATTGTGAAATTGAATTCATTTTATATCCTGTATTCAGATCTGTATTCAGATTACAGATTTGGCTACAAAAACAAAAAACCCTTACTTCAGCCATTTTCTCCAAAACAAAAAGTAAAAATGAGGAGTGAACAGGTACATTCAATTCCTTGTGTAGGCTATAAAAAAGTGTGAAATAGGACAATATTTAAACAGTAGGATAGCCAATCATAAATCGGACATAGCTAACAAGAAATTTGATCACAAACAGTTTTGATTTTGAAAATGCTGCTATTTTAGATTTTGAATCCAAGAAATATTATAAACCGAAATATTGCATACAAGTGAACAACCCATGTTAAATAAATAATATTTCCTAGCGTATTGTCTATTATTTTCTTGAATTATATACTAATATATAACATTGATTGTCATTGTAATTAATATTGCAAGACTTTATTATGATAACTCGTAACTCTGTGATTCCACATATCTACCATAAAGACGGGTGGAATCACAAAGTTACGAGTTATCATTAATGTTAACTAACAAAGTCCACAAGGTTACACCTGAAACTATCAATTGTTACAAAGATGTTCTATGTTATCTTCTATATGTATACCAGGTGTCATATTACGATGCTCAGATGTCATTTAAAACTATTGTGAAGCCAGTTACTACACAGAGAGGGCTCTCAAATACGGATTCGAATGCAATGTACATAATGGTGCTAGTGTTCATGAGTGCTATGGTACTCCGAAAAACTGATAGTACGTGTACTTAGTGATGCGATAATTAATGATTTTAATGCTATCATTCTAAGGTAATTGACGCGTTGATATGTTTTTGATGACAAGGTTTTGATGTATCTGTTTAGTATGTGGTGTTTGTTGTTAATGACATTCAGTATATATATATTTTTTAGCCCTGAACATGGAATAAAGTATGTTCCGAAACGTTGGTAAAGAATAGCTGTTGTGGACTGTTTGACCTTAACTCGATAAACTCATCCCATCCAGAGATGAGAAATAGTTCGTAATTTGCTACCAGTAGTTAGGAAATGATAAATATGAAAAATCTTAAGAAAATGAAGAAGGAACACAGGGAAAATAAAATATATTTTCACTGCCATAAATGGCAGTGTTATGCTGAATACTCAACAAGAATTCATTCCTTGAGAAGAAAAGTATTTACGAACACAAATCGTGGTTCAAAACTCCATAGACGAAAAAAAAGAAATATGGGAAAATGTGATCCCTGATGCTCACATTAAACAAACTGAAGATTTCTGTGCATTACGCAAGCAAAAATTTTAATGGGCGTATTCTCGGTGGAAAACGCCTGATAGTGAAGTTTATACGGAATTCACCTATGGACAAAAGCTTAGTAGACAAAAAGCAAATGGACGAAAGAATCCATAAAAAGAAAAGTTTCGAAAATACTCATGAGATCTACAGGAGAAATGCACTAATGATAAAATACAGCTGTTTCAAACGTCATGTCAAATGCAGGTCATATTGGAATACAACGGTGTTCTCAGGTACCAAATCCTTGCTTCACTATTGGAAATACATTCATACGTATGTTGAATTATTTTTCTGACCTTAACTCGATAAACTCATCCCATCCTATCCAGTCGCATTCAGAGGTTAGCCATGAATCTGGTTAGAGATTTGAAAATTATGAAAAAAATTATCGAATCTCTGTAGCAGCAAGATATTAACAAAATTTGTTCTAAAAACAAGCATCACAAATACACCAATAAAGTTATGTCACACACATAAAGAAGATAGGGAAATCATTCTTTATGGAAAAGTTATTGAAAAGGCTTTCGATAACAAACTGAAGATGACAGTGGATTTAGATCGTTGTGGTGACAAATATGTGACTAAAGTGACAGTAAACTAAGAAGTCTAAATAATAGAGAATTTGAATGTGATGGAACTAAATGTTGTTTGCGACGAGAAAATTCTATAAGTTACGAAAAGAACATCGAGCGGAAGAAGGTCATATGCCAGCCCTCATTTCCTAAATTAAAAGAAAGTGAATAAGGAGGAAACATGACAAGCAAAAAGATATCATTGATGATGAATTTATCTCTCATTTTGAGAAGTTAACCCACTGAAACCATCAGCAAGAATAGGGAATCGGATATTTCAAGTTAAAAACACCTTATTCTCGCAGAGACAATTAGATTCTATGAAGATGTCTGATTCATGTTCTCCACGAAAGACTCTTCTGTATTGAATGTCTTATACGACATACGAAGAGGTGTGAAGAGTTAACGAGTAACAGAAGAAAGAAATCTCGGCATGCATAACTCGTGGAGGATATGGTGGTATTTGGACGGCATGTAAACTTGAGCAGTAAATGCGCTTGAGCAAAAGTAAGTTATGAATTCAATGTACAATTATAGAAGCTCCTTAGTGGTGACTCAAATAAGAAGACTAGTCCATATTCAGCAGAAAATGATGGAATATGGAGGATTAATATGTAAAGACAATTCCCATTTTATAACATAATAAAATTTTGTAGATTCTTCAGTTCTAGAAGCAAGAGGAATGCAGTGCACAAAACCAGTGAAATAAGTAAAAACATGAAATGGCTATCTGGATATGAGATTGTAGGATATTTTATGAAACTTGGTGGATACATACAGAAAATACTAAATTGAGGGTGCCAAGGAAAACTCTAATAGGCTCTAAGAATAATAAAACATGAAGTTAGGAGAGAAATTACAGCAAGAGAGTTGTCATATCGTAAATGGCATTTTAGGATAAGCGTAGCAATGGATGAATATTGAATTTTGCACAGGCACGGTGGCTAGAGTTTTCAGTCTCGCTGGCGTACATATTTTTCCAAAAATAATGACGTATATATGTAAGAAAGAGTATTCCCCCAATAAAAGTTAGAAATAAAATTATTTAAAAATAACAACCTTTGAAAACAGTAATATTCAAGATCTACCTGCTAAATTATACCTTTTACAATTGAAATAAATCACAAGCAATCTTTCAATAAAATACATATTAATGACAAGCGAGTGCTTTAAAGATACTTCAATTATTCCACAGTGATATTTTCTTCCACGAATTCCACGCTAATTCAAATTCGATGCAAAAATTACGCACAAAAGTTACAGTTCGTTAACTTGATTTCAAGTAAGAAATGTCCGGAGATCTCTATAAACGGCTTATTTACACAATTGAGTTTACATACAGTTACACTGCAGCAAAGAAAAGAGCTACCTCTGCAGTAGCCACTTTCAATTTAATGCAAAAATTGGAATAATAATTGTTACCATAATTAAGTTTGTCGATGCACCCATACAAAGTCAATATTGATTCAATCACGAAATTAATCCAATGTTTTAAACAACCAACACGTATGAGCAGGACGCTTACCTAGTTGTTCTCCATTATCAATCACGGTAGGAAACTGCATTTATAAATTTCTCTTCAGGAATTAAAGTTATCAGGAATCAAAGATACTTACTCCAAACCATACCTCTCAAATATTCAAGAATATTTACTCTGAGCTCTACTATCACGCAAACCTAAGGCCACTATGTTCTTCAAAAAAAAATTATATGCGCTGACATGTGAGAGCTTCGTGATTCTAGCATAAAATGTGAATTATAACTTTAAGTAATAACAGTTTCATTACTTCAACGAGTCCACACTTTGTTTCTCAAGAAATGCTGATTTGCAGATTTTGAGTCACCAGACCCCCAATTCATTCACGCTATTCACTAAATAACGAAGAACAACTGAAGGTAATGGTCTTTTTTTTCTCTCGATGTGTCAATGGGTATAAGATTAACACTAAACGCAATCTTCAAAAAAATGTTAATGAAAAGAAATATCTTTTCCCCCCATTTATAAGCGTGCTTGATGTGATGATTCAGGAATTAAATTTATCAGGAATCGATGATAATTACTCCGAACCATACCTCTCAAAGATTCAAGAATATTTACTCTGAGCTCTACTATCACGCAAACCTAAGGCCACTAAGTTCTTCAAAAAAAATTTATATGCGCTGACATGTGAGAGCTTCGTGATTCTAGCATAAAATGTGAATTATAACTTTAAGTAATAACAGTTTCATTACTTCAACGAGTCCACACTTTGTGTCTCAAGAAATGCTGATTTGCAGATTTTGAGTCACGAGACCCCCAATTCATTCACGCTACCCACTAAATAACGAAGAACAACTGAAGGTAATGGTCTTTTTTTTCTCTCGATGTGTCAATGGGTATAAGATTAACACTAAACGCAATATTCAAATAAATCTTAATGAAAAGAAATATCTTTTTCCCCTATTATCAGCGTGCTTGTGATGATTCTCTTTCTATTTGGACACAGATATCATCATCATCCATCGTATTTTTCAACGGCGTACAGATGAGTGCTCATCTATTTCTCATTTACCACCGCGGCCGAAGGGCATAACACCTCAGCAACTCCTTGAGGGAATCTACCAGGTGTCATGCTTGTGGGGGAGGTCCTACATAAGCAAGACTTGCAGGTCCATGACGACTCGCCTGAAGGAGCACGAAAGGGCTACAAGAAGAAGCGGTTCAGTTTATCGGTGATTGCTGAGCAGGCCTGGAGCGAACCTGGCCATAATATCAATTTCGACGAGGCCAAATTGATATACAAGAAGAAAAGATGTTACCATATGATGATTAGTGTATCCATTGAAATTAGTAATGCAAAGGATAAATTTATCAGAGAAGATGGCTACCGCCTATCCAGTGCATGGAAGAGGATCTGGTGGGAAGAAAACATCCTATCACAAAGCTCGGAGTGAAATAGATGTCCTTAAAAAACAACCTACGCGTTGGAAATCCGAGGAATGGAGAGGTATTCACCGATGTCATCATGTCTCCAAAAGAGTATGGCTTCGACGGGTGAAATTCATTGGATGTATATATAATATTACTAATTATAACTGTCACTGTTTTCATTATGACGATTCCATATTCATGACGAATGCAAGCATTTCATTTTAATAATTCAAACCTGATTTCCCAGTTATTACGGGTTGAAAATCAAACGACGGGCCCAATACCTAAAATGATACCACATATGCGTAAGACTAATTATCTCCCTCCGAATACTGCATGTGAACGCTAGCCGGAGTGACACACTGGGATAGTTCTTCTGTAGAAGAATTCACGCTGTTTATCAATAAAACAAAAATTTAAAAAAGGAAATGATTTCATAATTTAAAAACATATTTTTTTAAATATTTCTTATTCCCTTATGATAAATCCATCAAAGAGTACTTATTCGACATGGAAAACTTCAATTAATTCGTCCGAGACGCCATCCTGGATCTCCAAAATGCCTATAAAATATTTAACATCAGTCATGTTCTTGTGAATACAACATGTTGCATCCGCGGGGGTGAATGATCCTTCCAAAGACTACATTTTTTTACAAAATAATCGTGTTTCGGAATATGCATGGAATTGTGTACCGTAGATCACATCAGACTTTTCCAATGAGATAATGATTCTGCCAATATGTTATCACTCTTGTAATTTAAAAATAAACTAAATTTTTTCAATAAAGTCTCCTCAGTTAATTCAACAAAAATATACATTGTTGGTTCTCCAACGTATAAAAAATGCTACGCACGCTTATACATTCAAAATAATTATCGAGAGGTCAGCGCCCGCGACCTTGGTTCTATTGCAATTGAGAATTTATCGCAGTTCAGCCAAGTGTCACTTCTGATGAAGCAATTTTGGACGAAAACCAATTAACTCAGCTCCTTTTGAAAAAAATGTAAAAACTAAATTTCCACATTGCGCAGATATATTAATAGTAATTGAATTACCGTGCTAAAAATCCAAATCACACAACCGGTCAATGGACTCTTGTGAATTCACACAGATGGACCAGGATGATCACTTTATGGTAAAAAGCTAATTAAGAACTTAATGGTGCACTTACATATTTGCGTTACATTTTCAATGCCGATGATATGGAAACCGTATTTCCTCCGGCTTGACAATGTGATAATAATAAGCAGGAGACCGGCGTTATTACCCCAGGATTATTCAATAGGTTATTTCCCTCAACAGCCGTTTTAAATGGAAGTCTCTCACCGATTCCTTGAATTTCATTTCAGCAGGAATATATAGTTTAGCCAATAAGGTAAAGTAAAGGTTAACTTTCGCCGAATTTAAGAATATCTAGATGCAAACCACAGTTGAAGAAATAGAGAATAATTGCCCCATTTTATTTCTTAATCTATACATTAGAAAAAGGCATATTTTCGTTAATTTGAATACTAAGTTTCATTTAGGATCAAATGAAAGAGTTCGCCAAATATATCTTCCTCTGAATTTCCTACCATATTGCTAATTGTGCAATACAATTAAGGGTAAAATAAAATAAATTTCATGTCAAAAAGGACATGGTCATACAATTTGTTAAAAATACAAAAAATCCCAACAGGGAAGTCGCCATTGACTGGGAAATTGAGAACCGACACTACCTCGAGGTACATTAAACGAGGAAGTATTACGCGTGAATAACTAGCAACAAATAAAAAACATTTAGCTTCGCTGAAATTTTATTTCTCGATATCGATGAAATAATTTGCTAAGTATTGCTTCAAATTGAAAATCAAACTAATTGAAAGTATACTGCAAAGGTATAAGGTTCCATACCGTTGATAATGCGAAACATAATACTGGACGCGGACAATTCGAACTCCAGAGCATTCGGCAGAATGAAATTCCAGCTTACAAGAAATATACGTAAAAATCTATTGATAAATGATTAGTATGCAATTTAATGTGTTAATCCAATAAACATTCTAATGATAGAATGTTTGGCAAATATAGCCATTAAAGTTTTAATGCCCACAAAGAACATTTCTCATTAGTTGTAACTGTACTGAGAGTTATGTTCATAACAGGGGTTCTTACTACTGCTTTTTCATATAGGATTCTTGTTATCAAAAAAAGGCTGAACAAAATATTGAGGAGCGCAGAATTACACATACAAAACTTATGTGGCACAGCATTAAAGAAACTAGGTTCAGCTAAACGTATAATAGGAAGGTCCTCGGATGAAAGAGTCAAACAGAGATGTTACTTCGCTCTGGTTGGATCAAACCTCGAATACGCCGCGAGCATTTAGGACCTTGGTCAAGTAGATTTAATAAAAATAATAATAAAATACAAAGGAAAGCAGCGCGCTCCGTTAAAAACTGCTACGAGCGTACATATAGTGTCTCACAACTCTGGTGATAAAGATTTAACCAAAAAAATACAAAAGAAAAGCAGCGCGGTTCGTTAAAATTTGCTACGAGTGTACACATTATTTTTCTCACAACTTTTAGAGGGATTAAGGTGGGAGCCCCTAGAGACTCGGAGGCTACACGCTAGTCATAGGTTGCTTGAGAAATTCAGAACTGATACTTTTCAGGGCGACACGGAGAATATTATTATGACTCCTCACTACATCTCTAGGTCTGACATATGCTATAAAATAAGAGAGATACACTGCCAAACAGATAGGTACAAAAACTAATTCTTTCCGCGCACAATAAGCAACCACAATAAAAGTTGAGCTCCACTAAACACACTCCTATATTACATGTCACCATTTCATTTCCCAAAAACTAAAATCTTTACACGGATGGTGACCTAACACTCTCTGCGAGACACCGTATGGGCGTCCCCCCCTGCCACACGCCCATACGGCCTCTCGCAGGGTATTAAGTAGACGTAGATGTAGAATATATTCCGGCTCTTTATCCAATATCAAAAGAGTTAACTACTGCCCATTCACTTATTACATGTTCCGTTTCAATAACTAGGGTGAAAATATAACTTGACGGAGGAGTTGCAGAACAGGCAACTCACGGAATCACCACTCTTAACTCGTCTAAAGAGACACCTTTGGATATCCCAATACAACAACATTTACAGAAAGGAAATATTACCAATATATATCATTTTACCTACACATATATTGGCTCATTAACACGTTTAAATATTGGTCGATAAATCACTGTTTCACATATAAACTATTATGAATGGAATAACAGTAACTTCTGACTCTTATTTTATCGCAAATGATGGAAACCTGATTACAGGGAAAGCAGTGAAACCATAGCGGTGGACTTGAGTAAAATTACTTCTCGTCTGAATTGGATCTTTCACGAAGTCAACCGAACAAATCAGTGGAGAAATATAAATATTTGAAATGTATATCTTTATCAGTCCTCTAGATAGCATAGATATTAGTAGTGGGTATATTGGCAAAAAATCTTGTTTGTCACACTAAATGTTAATCAGCAAAATTATCTGCCATTTTTGAAAGCACGATAGATATCGTTATTTCTCAGCTTACAAAAATTTACTTTTAATACACTACAGATTAACGTATTTCATTTTACATTAAATTTATGAAGATCGTTTACTTGCTCAGTGTTTACCAATGAAAATACAACTCTTCTCATGATGCGATAACCTCCGCGAGGTACCTTGAGTTTAATTTATGAATATAGCTCTTACAGAATTTGAGTAAATGATTAATTAAATTATTAGAAATCCAGGGTACAAGGTATTAACTAAGTGAATAGAATAGAAACTACGAGACACTCAACTCAATAATAAGACTCCATTCGACTTAAACGGAGTTTATTGGATTAACGCACCTGTTCACTCATAAGGCAAGACCTTGACTTCACAACCGTTCATCCTTAAGGAAAAAGGTGTCATCAGTTAAAACGCCGGCGCTTTTTACTAATTTAAACGGGTGGAATTTATAAGAAGAACTTACACAAAACGTTGGCCAGAAAAACAGTAAATCTTTTTCGCAACCACAGCTGCACATAACACCATATCATGTCTTTCAAACAGTATCGTAACGTATCGAGCATCAATAGACCTCATATTTGTGAAATAGAAGACACATAGTTGTATCATTCGAAAATACAGTGTGTTAAATTTTCATCCGTATATAAATACTAATTGATCTCAAGAAATGGTTATCTTTTAAAGCTATAGACTAAATGTTGGGAGCCTGAGCATCTGAGCCAGAGAATGGCCGTTTTGTAAAACAAACCTCCTCTCGAATAAGTCCATTCCTAGTTGGTACTCAGAGGCTCGTGCAAAATCATTCCAGAAAGAGTCGGGATCACCAAAAAATCTATTCTTATATGCTAGTTACTACTTCATGATGCCGAAAGGTAGAGAATATCGGATAAAAAAATGATCAAAGCAGACAAAACTAGAGGAGATCAATCTAGCACAGAGGGTCGTTTAAATCAATTAACCAGGCGTAAACAACCTTGAAAACTAAAGCACTGGTTGAGAAGGAGTTGATGATCTCCTTAATTGCATAACAAACAAATTAGCGCGGAAGCTCCCAGGAAGTTCCCTGCGGAAAAGGGGTAGGGTGGCGGTGAAGGGAAGGGTGGTAGGGGAGGAGAGATGAAAGGCCCATAACCACCCACATGACACACGTAGTACTCACACCAGCAGGGAGATGTGCTCAAAATAGAGCACACATCTCTCCACGCACAAGTATACGCATACCTTAGATAACCCACTGGATGGGGGAAGGGGGCAACGGTGGGAGGGGTTCTTCCGCCGCAATCTTTTCTCCGTCTGTCCCCTCTCCCCCTATTCAAATAAAGAGACTAGAATGGGAAATAGGTGAGCAGCGATGGCTGAAAGAAGGAAAGGGGGCCGCGGCGGAAGAAGTGAGATAGAAGGATTACAGTGCCTGGATCAGAGGTTCAAGAAGCTGTATTGTTACATGCGCGTAATTTCATTCTTTTTACATTGGTTGTCATTGTTCAGGACTTTTAGAGAGGACGGGCAGGAGTTTGCGGGAGTAAAGATATTTCACAAAGACATGGATATAAAGGACGGAAAAATGACTTGTCACATCAAGTAGTATTTAAAGCTACAACTGAAAAGAAAAAACAAAGTGGGTGAAATATATATACAGAGAAAAGGTAGTCAAGCTTTAGAAAATAGATAATAATGAAAGATTTTTAAAAATAAAATAAATACCATTTGATTGATGGTAGGATGGGGTGATAGCAACTGCAAGCCATGATTTCTATTACTACTTTATTATTTCTCAGCACAAAATTATGCCCCCACAAATTAAGACGGGGTTGCGAAAGACATAAGGTAAAAAGAATATGAATATTTACAAAAACACGGAGGACAAATGAATTATACTAAATGCTAAACAAGTATAATGACATTTTGTGGCAAGGCTTTGGGGTCATTCACAGGCAAAATATGTCTTTTTCCAATAAATAATAAAAGGGAGTACCAACATTCGGTATGTACAAGTAACACAGTAAACAAATTCCTTCAAAATATGAAGACATACGATAGTTTCAAAGCTTTCACACCTACGTCGGCTCATTTGATTCAGAAATTGAAGCTTATATAAACACCTACGTGGCATGAAGTATATATAAACACTTCTTTCGTTTGAGTGAACGTTACATTCCAAAAGTTTTCACCTATTAACAAAGAGGATGATACCATAAAGGCTGGAGGACAATACCTGTGACGAAAGAAGGAAATTTTCCACCTGGAATGAAGGATCACCCACGAAGGAAGAAACAAAAAAGATGAAGTAGGAAGATTCAGAAAGGCATGCATCTTAAGAAAAGTTCGCGAAAAAAAGGCAAAACCTAGTTGGAGGCAAAGGAGCACTTCAATATAATTAACTGCTATATCATACTCTCATACGCTGTAAAAGGTCCGACTGTAGCAGCAACGGAACAAAGAAAGCCGAGAGTTAGTAAAATGTGGTACTATATAATAGTGATGATTATAAAATGGACGCTGAGTTACAGCAACGTAATTAAGCTAAGAGCTAACGAGAAAACGTGTTTCATTTTAACAATGATAAGTAGAAGTGACAGGCATAAAGAGTGCATTCCATGTAATGACAGCCTGATGAAAGGGACAATGGGTGCACGTGTCATATACAATCTACAGGTTGCTTGATGTTTACAGTCCTAGAATATACACAAAGATGAGTGGAAAGCTACAAAATATTCTCGTAAGTTTTAATGCAATGTTTTTCTATCATAATTAATTTTTCCAAGAACTATTAATAGAACGGATTTCAAATTTTTATGACATTAAACGTAATCCCTTCTCCAAGGTGTAAGTTTTTTTGACTCCACATCATTTCTCACATCAAGCACCATTCAATCAACCTCTTTAATAATGACATGCGAATCTCATTTTTATCGTTCTCAGGCTTTGTTTCTTTCGCCAAGTAAAACTAACGGCGTCGTCCGAAGATTCAGAAAGAAGGGTGGTGAGAAAGGAAATGAAATACAGTTGTATCTTCATAGGGGATTCGGTCTTTAATGTGAAATTGCAAGAACAGTCACAATAGTATTCATAATTTTGCTCTTGAAGTCAGCACTAATCAAAAGGGACGTTTTAGTAACCCTTGCCACCGTATAAAATAAAAAGGGACTTTCTAACAAGAAGTCTAAAAGTATTAGAGGATAGGCAGAGAGGGTAGTGGGGTAAAGAACAACAGAACATCTTTCTAATACAACTAATAACTTCAGGCTTGATTATGTGGGGCCTCTCCATATCAGGAATTATAATACTCTAGTAATGGTTCACTAAATAGATTTATTGCTCACGACCCGGGTTTCGCCACATAATGAAGAAGTCACTGTGACTTCTTCATTATATGACGGAAATTACGAAAATTAGGAAATTGAAATTGTCCACTCCAGTAATGGCCCACTAAATAAATTTATTGCTTACGACCGTGGTTTCGTCACATAATGAAGAAGTCATTATGTGACGAAACCCGGGTTTTAAGCAATAAATTTATTTAGTGGACCATTACTAAAGTATTTTAATTTCAGAACATCTTTCCTTTTGAGAGGAGATTGCTGCTGATGACAATGTCGATGGTATTAGAATGCATACTAAAAGGGTGACGTGAAAATAATTACGGCATTTTTCACCGGTCTTAACCCATGCTATACCGGAAAGTTTTCTCGAGTGTGGGACGTCTAATAAAGGAATGCGATGGGGAACGAAAATGGGGCAGGGATACAAAGAAAGGCGGTGAGGCTGGAAGAAAACGAAGAGGCAAGGTGAGCGAGAGAGGGGCGAAAGACAAAAGGATTTCATTTGCAGTGAAATTGAGAGAGCGAGCGCAGCCCATGGGTCTTCCACAGGACGCGAATAAGAAAGGGAACGAGGAAGGAGGCGCTGGGTGGTCGCCTCGGCGAAAGGTTCATGGGACATGTTGCCTCGAGGGCGGAAGTACGAACGAAAGGACAGGACGTCCCCCTTTAAAACCAAAACCCAATTCCAAAGCTCAGATGAGGCAAGTGTTCTCCAAGGAGGTCAAAAGGATATCCGTTATATACCACTGGAATTGGTGAAAGACAAGCTGCGAGTATAAAACATACTAAATTATCTAATACCTAATAACTAATTTTAGGGACTACAGAGAGACGAGTTCAGTCCCAAAATATTGAATTTATTGCACTTCCTACAGAGAATGTCTTCCAAATCTACATCTCATCTACATACAAACCTGCGAGCCGTAGCATGGGCGTGTGGCAGGGGATGCTAGGTCACCATCCGTGTAAAGATGAAAAATGTTGGGAGGTGTAATGGTGACGTGTATTATGGGAGTGTATTTAGTGGATCTCAGTTCTTATTGTGGTCGCTTATTATGCACGGAAAGAATGAGTTTTTGTATCTATCTGTTTGGCAGCGTATTTCTCTCATTTTATTGCTTCTGTCACATGTTTTATTTCTTCCTAGTTTTGACCCAAAAGACCATTATTACGGTTATATTCGTTCTTATCTGCCAATATTTTTTGCCAAAGGCAAAGCTGGTTTTTTTCAAAGAGCTGATTTTTTATTTAAAAAAACAATTTTATCTACCTAAACCATGATGAGTTCAGCGTTGGCGCTACAATGTATTAAAGAAGGTACATTAAGAAGACATTATTTTTAGATTCTCACCGTAGGAAATTTATCGTTTCAACTACAAAAGTAATACTTAATTGCCAATAACCAAATAATGGCCAATATATAAAATAATATTGTTCATTGAATCGCTTTGAGATGCGTAAGTGAATTAATAAATAAAACAGACAACATTCTTCCTATGTACATTCCCACTGAATGAAGAGCGTCAACCATGGAAAAATGTGTATACGCGTAAATCCCACAAATAGCTATTTCAATGCGTAATTTGAAAATTTCAGACAACTTAGAGAGAGGTTCACGAGTTTTTGATCGTGGATGAGCACGTGATTTTAGGGCTAAGAACTAACACTGAGCTGGCAGTTTGAAAATAACACGGCTGAAATAAAGAAAAAAACCTTGGCTGATTATTAAAATCTGTCAATTATTTCATTTTATTATCATCATACAATTATCGTTTGAATAAATTCATACCATATGATTTAAATGGTCACATAACATCACCTAAGCATTGGTGTTCATTTTGTCGTTCAAAAATATACTCAACAAAACCGCAAACCGCACCTCAATTTGTCAAGTAACATTTTATGAATATCTGCTTCTATTATTCTTTAACCAACGGATGGTTTTAAATTTCATCAAACGAGTCACTTTCAAGTGTCTTACACAGTCAATGCTAATGTAAGACAAGGATTATTGTTTGATGTAAAAGAAATACAACCCCTTCAATGAGTGGAAATTGAATTGGTAGATGGCTGATAAATAAAGTAGCAATCAGAAAAGGTGTTTTCAAAAAGTCCAGCCAAAACAAAAGATCTCTACCCAAAATGAATTTTATAAAGGGATAGCTGTAACTTCGAGAGCAGAGGAATACAGTAAACGAAAATTCTTTAGTACTTTGTGAATGAAACGATTTCACTGTATTTTTTTTTTAATGCGCGCTCACGACTGTGAGGAGCTATTCACCTCAGATGAGTAATTCAAATTAATGAGTATCTCTACAAAGATGAAGATTATTTCGTGCGATAAAAATTCAATCGCATTATTTTCATGAACAGAACTTTCTTCCTCAAACTTTAACCTCAAACTTTAACAAAATAATAATTATTAGAAGTTACGCCTTTACTTGTTAAACGAATTTATTCGATAAATTCGTTAAACTAGTTTTGCATTTGACTTGATGGGGAAACGTCAATTCTAAACTTAAAACCCTTTTAAAATTTAGGTTACAAATTATAGTTATCTTTATAATAAATCATAGACATGCGTATCTATTATATTAAAATATTTTCATCGTTATCAGCGGTGAACTAGGAATAAAAAAATATTATGGTTTCAAAATAATACTCATGAGGCTTAATCAGGAGGAAATTTTCGTATTAACAATTCATTGATGAGTAGTTACTAGGGTTTTGCTTTAACAATGGAGGTATTCTACACATTCTCCATTATTTTAGGCATGAAATATGCAATGAACACGGAATAAACCTCATGGTTTAAACTTCCTCATTCCATGCACTCTTTATCATAAATATATGCCTAATTTAAATAAATAATCCCCAAAATTAGATCATGAAATTAGATATTCTACTAATCAATCACTAATTTGAAGTTTAATTTTAATCATGGCGTGTAGCTTATTAAGTATGAATATGTACGCAGTATGTAGTATTGATGACATACCTAATACACGATGTTTTCTCTTACTTTGTAAAGCCCAAACCCACCCACTGACGAGTAAATACGGACTTTCGCAGATATTCACCCAAGGGTAGTTTTATTATTAACTGGAAAAACAGTATACACATGACGTCAATACTTTTACAATTAAAAATTCAGCGTCCACAAGCTTCATTTCTTTGGATTGATCTTTTCTATTCAGGCCATCGGTATAATATCCCGAAGTCCTTGAGTTGTTTAGTACATCATCCAGTGATTTAAAGTATTCCTTCGATTAATGAATAAAATGCGGTTCTCAAAGCTTCAATGAATTATGAAAAACTTCTACAACCCGTATCTGCTTCTTTGATAAAAAAACTAATTAGAGATTTGTGATTACTAGCAAACGAAAATAAAGCTCTCACTAGAATAGAAACTGGAAGATATGTGCCGGCAACTGAGAGACTTCAGTTGGAGCTCATAATTTCCAAATGAAAGAACTTAATATGAACCAAGACGATAATTAGTCAAATGAAAAGTGTGAAATAAAAAAAACTGCTGCGGAAATCAATGAAAAAAATGAAAGAGGTGGTTTTTTTGGTGATGTCGAAACAATAAACATAATCAATCCAGCGACATGTGGTGAAGATTATCATTTTTTCGAATAATATATTCGTTCTTTTCGCTCATTTCTGAGATTGATTTCAAGAATGTGAGGGATTAAACATCATAACCATAATTCCAAATAACTATTGATTTTATACTAAATATATGTTAACCTCCTTTCATCATACATAAAGATCCTGAACGCAATTGGATATTAATGGAATGTGAAGAAATTGGTGGTATACACATACAACTTCATTTTAAGCAACGTATGTTGAAATATTATTCTGCTTTTTGCAAGCGCCATTAACGAGGAACAAAAAATTCATATTCCAATCCAAATACAAAGGTCATTTGTTTCCGAAGAAACTAGATTATTCTTCATTTGTCATTTCTCATTCCTAAGTAGAGGCCATCCCCTTAGTAAGCTCAGGCAGTAATTTGTTAGAATATGCGATTTCGCACAAATATTTTCGATGCTAAGCATAAAAAAATAATCTTCGTTGATGCTGTTTCACCTCTTCCAAGAGGGTACCTTCTCAGAAAGGTACTGAGTAAAATCATTACGTTTGAAAAGTTTGAAAGCTCAATAAAAGGTCTAAAATGACTACAACTCGGTCAGTCACACTTTATTTCAAGGAGGGGAAATGAAGAGCCATAATAAACTCTTCTCGGGCTCTGCACCAGGCGATTGGCTTCATGTTTGCCGACGTTTCGGAAAACGACTTGTTTTCCATTTTCAAGGCGTGTTACTCTGTCCGTGTCAGATTGTAAACTGAATTGAATTGACCGTTGGTCGGGCCCAACAATTGAGCTCAGGTGCCATCTGATTGGCTGACGTTTGGATTTTGCCATTGAAATACGCCTTAATCCAATAAATTTCAATCGTGGCTTTCAGCTGAGCAATACATGGACACCTGTAATAAATTTCATTAAAAACATAAGGAAAAATCAGAAAATAATTCAAGGGCAAAATCCAAACATCAGCCAATCAGATGGCACCTGAGCTCAATTGTTGGGCCCGACCAACGGTCAATTCAATTCAGTTTACAATCTGACACGGACAGAGTAACACGCCTTGAAAATGGAAAACAAATCGTTTTCCGAAACGTCGGCAAACATGAAGCCAATCACCTGGTGCAGAGCCCGAGAAGAGTTTATTAATACTATTCACCAGGAGAAACTTAAATCTGAAGAGCCATAAGTTTATACAGTAGCGGCGAGAAAAGTTTAAAACAATGAGCCAACAACAGAGCTGAAATTATGTTGAAGAGAACCGAGCGATTAGGCTGGGAAAACTTAAATATATTACGCTATGAAATATGAAATAATATGGAAGAGCAAAATATGCTCATTATTTTACTGATAGTTGAACCATTAGCTGAGAAATCAACAAAAATCAAGTAGGTACTATAGATCATTTAGGAGAAAATTTGGGTTTATTTATGCGTAAAGAGTTAAGGCATTGGGTAAAAATGATAAGCAAGAACTTATCTATAGATTGAAGTGTAGTATGGATGTAATATCGGGAACCTTAGAAGGGATGAATTGTTAAGTGATGAGAATACGGCGGAAGCCTTAGAGTCATGGGTTTAGTCAACCATCAAGAAGGTAACAGAACTGGTGTTATGCTAAAAAATGTTGAGGCGTGATGAAAAGCGTTAATTCAGCAGCGGCAAGTGGGCAGCGTAGGTAATGAGAGAAAATGGTATGCTGAAAACACTATCAGCTCCAAAGATTTTGGATGCCATTATGAGTGAAATACTAGAGAACAAAATCCAAGAGGAATATGATCCACGTTAGAGCCATCATAATTTCTTGACTTTAAACTTCTACAGAGAGATCCAATAAATTACATTACATATCAATCAATTTCTCTTCCATATCGATCACTATTACTTCTACTACCTTCATTCATTGGTCGCTCAATCCTAATATTGGTTGACTGCAGCCCTCCACCATTCCCTGTCTAATGCTAGTTCCCTTACCTCCTGGTATCTCTTCCTCTGTTCGTTCCATTTTATTTGTACCATGAACATTGTTCCAGGCCATATCAATTAGTCATTAACTAAGAAAACAAACTAGGATTCTCCGTAAATATTTTTGTTCAGTTACGTGGATATATGGTCACAGAATATTCAGAGGCAAAAAATGTTTAGTTAATTTCCTGATATTAACGTACTTACCCTAAAGATAAGGCAGGTAGCTCTGAAAAGACGGTGATGAACATCATTGCTACACTGTGGGAAACTCGTAATTTCTTCCTTCAGTTCTATTACACCGTTTCCCTGTGTATTACCAAATGAAAAACCATAATCTCGTTTAATTGGGCGAATGAAATTAAATTCAAACTTATTTTCCTTCCGGGTTGGAGACATTTTTAAAAATTACTCACTGGTAAATCAGATTATCGGAATCAGAGCAACCCATGTCATTACAAAGATGTTGCTTTCAAAAGAATTCACTGCGTCAGTATCTGATAACAGTACGGAATGAAATACGTCCTCACCTTCTAAACCAATGGATTCGACAGATTAGGTTGGCCATTAAACCTCCAAAATTAATATCGCCCAACCAACTCTCCTCTGCCGTGTCGACCCCTACGGTGACTCCCCGGCGCTACCCCGGCTCATACACCCCTTTCATAGCTCCATATCCGACCGTCTCACCCGCCCGTTTCTCCCCCTTTCGCGGGCAAAGTCGTTGGCTCAACCTGCTCTCCCTCTCTCTCCATTCTATCACGACACTCCCCGCCCGCCCGCCCTCATCTCCACTCCCAAAACCATCCCATTCTTTCTCCCTTCGGACGAATCAGCCTGTGACCTCCATCCACACTCCTCCTCCGCCCTCCAGACCATTCCAAGGGCCTACTCTCTTGCCGCCACCGGTCCCTTCTCCTGCTGCAACGATCCTTTCCCTTCCACGGAGCCATCCTCCAGTACTCAATATCTTCAAACTTTCCACCACCTCGCTCTCACTCACCCCTTTCCTCCGCCTTCCACCTCAGCACGCTCCATCAATATAGGGGGCGGAGTGTAGGCTGGAAGGGGGCATCCCCTACATACGATTCCACCGTAGGCCATGTGATGTGAATACTGAGCGCGTAATGTCGATCGGGAGGTCGGGAGGGAGGTAGAGGAGAAAAAAGGAGAGATCGGGGGGGGGAAGGGGGAGAGTCCAATATGAAAGCCCTGATGGCGAAATATTTTGAAGCCACGGTGGGGAGAGGGGTGGGGAAGGGGTTGGTGCCTTGAGAGAGGGGGGAGGAAAGGGGTGAATTTGACGGAAGGGATACCGGAGGGATCAAAACGGGGAAATGGGCTTCGGAAGGACTGAGAGTTGAACTTTAAGGCGAGGAGAACGGGTGATTTTTCAAGAGGAAAGCTTATGCAATTGGAAAGCGTTCACGGCCTTCAGAGAAAATGTAAATAAGGATTACGTTACTGAAACATATTTTCATTACTGAAAATTTATATTTTACGTTATATGTAGTTATGTGAATGTGGGGAAAATATTAACATCTCCTCTCGCGGATGTTTACATTGTCATATCCCTGAGTGCTATATGGACGTTGCTCAGATACACAAACATACACGAGGAACTCTCTAGGAAATTCGACGCCGTTACATGATATTGCCGGCTCATTCGCATTTCTGTGTTAACTTCCGTTGATCGTCGGTAAATCACGGATATGTTTGTTTGTGTTTTTGGACGGTTTTGAAGTGTATTTTTAACTATCATAATACGAATTTACCGTCAGTAGTCGTACGTCGGAAATTTTGCAGATGACGGTGTATACTATAATGATTGTTATTATTTTCGGATATTTAAACTATCGCTTTCGTTTCAAATCAAAATCATTCACCATTGAATTGATTTCATCGAATTTCTAAATACTTTTTAACTTTCTAGCTACACTATTCGTTTCAAGGCTGAGAATAAAAAGAATTATTGCATTCATTACAGTACAGGAAGGACGAATGAATGGGTATTACTTAAGGTACTAAGGCAGAATTATACTGAGCGCATCGTGAAGTAGGAACACCCTATCGGAATTCTCCTATATTAAATGAAGAAATTTAAGAAGGGGCTTAGATGTCATGAGAATTCAACGATGTAGAAAACCAATTATTAGAATGGCGGCCACTGATGATATTGACAATTGGGTTCAAGACTTTCGTAGTAAAGGAAAAAGTACACAATATTTAACGTCTCAACATTCACCTAAATATTTGGGGCAAACGCCATGCTAATTAGGTTTCTTCCACAGATAAAGTCCGTTGTAATAACAAGAGCACAGAACAATTAAAATCATGTTGCACCTTAGCACATAGAGGTTTTTTTCCCTCAAAAGAGCATATCTACTGCAGTACTGTGATATAATGATAACGAACAGTTTCCAAAAAAGTACACTCAAAAAGAAATTAATATATAGAAAGGTATAGACACACAGATGGAATGTGGAATTCTTGTCATGAAAATTTTCTCTAAACAACACAATCACTAACTAAAGAATTTTTGGCCATGGAAAATAGCGTTTATTTCTCTTAGTTTATCTGATATAGTTCATTACATGGGAAAGCATTATCAATAAACGCAAGAGTCATCAACCCAAAGATGGATTTTCTGCAGCTCCCTACGGTAATTACAATTAATAAACTTCTTATTACTTAATTTTTATACATTCTTCATAATACGCCGAGGACACATGAAAATAGAAAAATGTAGAAAAATACCTGACATATTTTGCCATTTAAAATCGTTACGAAACAAAAGGCAGCTTTACACGGAACATTTTATTGCACAAACGAATGTATGAACTCTTGCATGAGGAAAAATGTACCGTGTAAAGCGGCAAATTGTCTGGATGACTTAACGGGAAATAGAACCTGCTCTAATTCCATTCAGTTTCCTGTACATTCTGTGATACATTCGTTTGTACAATAAAATGTACCGTGTAAAGCGGCCTAAAGAAACTAATGTTTCTGTGGATACTCTCATCGGACCATGGATGTAGATACTGTTATCGGACCCGAAGATGGATTTTCTGCAGCTCCCTGCGGTAATTACTGTTAATAAACTTCTTATTACTTTGTTTTTTATACATTAATTACAATACGCCGAGGACATGTAAAAATATAAAAATAACGAAACGTACCTGACATATTTTGCCATTAAAAATCGTTACGGAACAAAGAAACTAATGTTTCTGTAGATACTCTCATCGGACCATTACGTGTTCTACTCAACTTCTAATAAATGGTTCTGATGTACCTATGTTATAAAAGCAAATGCAACCGTTTTATACATATTCTACAAGTCGAGCATTGATGTCGCCACCCCTTGAGTATAAGGAACATTAATTAAAGTTGCTTCACATTTTTTTAAGTAGATGTCAACAAATGCAATATGGTGATGAAAACTAAGCACATGAACAAAAAAGAGACAAGCAAAAAACCATCATATGGACATAGAGTGTATCCAATGAACTACATATTAGCTCCGTTGGCTGGATATTTGGGGAGGCGACCGACGGCTAAGGTCATATGCGCCACAGTGGATAGGTAAGGGAGGAAGGGTGGATAGAAACCCAGCCTCGGCATTAGCCTACTCTAAACGAAAGGCGCCAAGGGGACCGCGGCTTAACGTCTCACCCGATAGACGGAGTACTCCACTTGAAGTGCCTTCCACAAGACACTCAAGTAGGGATCGGGTTCCTCTGAAAAACATCCGCCTCTGCAGGGATTTGAACCCTGGCCGCCCATGTGGCAGGCGAGTACTCTAGCCAAGACACCAACCCAATCCCCTAGCTCCGTTGGCACTCGCAACCCAAATTTAAGTACACAAATTATGGCTGAAGATGCATGGGGTAATCACATATTCTAATCACAGATCGTACTTATAAAACCCTTTAGGTAGGAAGGTCTTTTATCTACGTGTGGTAAGGTTTCACAAATATCTTCTAGTTATAAATAAGAACTACGCATCGAACCAATGAAACTTTACGTCATTTATAAAGAATTTACGAATGCTTATTTAATGCTATGTGGTTCACGCCAGTTTGAGTTAAAATTGGAGAGAGATTAAGAACGATAATTTAGAAAATGGCGAGTAATATCTACCATGCGCACTGTGAAATAGACAGTCGAGGACTCAAATTAAGACACACATCGTGCGCGAAGCATGGCTATACTAAATAATGGTCGCATTTAATTCAAGCGCATGTCTTTGTCAAGACCAAATGACCAAACTGACACAAGCCATATTTTCACACCATTTGCGTACAAAATTTTCTGGTCAGGGGAAAAAGTGACTCCTCCTCAATATGTTAAGGCTGCGACCCAACAATTATACGCCTACTTCTAAACAAGCATAATGTACCTAGGTCATAAAGATTTAACCAAAATATCAGTAAAATACACAAAAAATGTGCACGCTTCGTTGAAAACTACTACGAGCGAACATATAGTGTTTCAAAACTTTGAAGGATGGGAGCCCGTAGAGACTCGGAGTCGGCACGCTGGGTTTAGCTTGCTTGAAAAATTCAGAACCTGTGTGTTTCAGAGCAAGTCAGAGAATATTATCATGACACCTCATTACATTTCTAGGTGTGACAGAAGCGATAAAATATCAGAGATGGATAAATGAACAGATCGGTAATAGAACTCGTTCTTTCAGTACACAATAATCGACCGCAATAAAAACTGAGCTCCACTAAATACACTCTCATATTACACGTCACCACGTCTCCTCCCAAAACCTTATCCCGTAAATCTTTAAATGGCTGGTGTCCTAACACCCCTTGCCACACGCCCATGTGACGACTCGCAGGGTAGTCTGTAGACATATATGTAAAGCCCCTTCTATTCAAAGTAGCATAAAAGAGCAATACTGAAAAAAAAACGGTCATTCCTCTCGGATAAAAGGATAAATTCATTTCTCGGTCAGCCCTGGTGGCGGCGGGGTAAAGTCCTCGCCAGCTAACCCGAGGGTTGCGGGTTCGAGTCCCACCTGGGGAGAATATTATCTGCCCAGAACATGGGTGTCTGTGTCTCGTCCGTTGTTAATATTGTTCACCCGATGTAAAATGGCCTATTTTGCTATATTCGGGACAATGAAAATAAATAAATAAAGAGTAAAATGGAGCGATTCAAGGGAGAACGGCAAGACTGCAGTCTTATGCGGACGGGGAAAGAAATGTGTAAAAATGGATGAAACGCCACGCGATGTTCAAGCCGGAAACTTTTACATTTTTCGCAAAAAAGGAACAAGATAAGAATAGGAAAGTAACCTTGTCGCAGAATAGTACGAAAGAAAAAAATTCTCACTCTGGGAGACGTTGAGTACCACCCAACGATTGGATCCGGTATACGAAGGAGGAACCAAGTTTGACTCCCGCCGCGCTAGAGAGGACATAGCTGGAGGGAGTGGTAGTTTCTGGGTTGGGTGAAGATTAGACACGGTTCCGGAGAAGCGAGGGTTTTGGGGTTGCAAAGGCAGAAAGTGGAGGGAGCTACATTGCATCTTGGAGGTGGAAAAGAGGGTCTCTCCCAGTTGTGCCTTTGGAAAACGCTTCCTTGGCTACATATGTAGCCCACCAATGGGAAAAGAGACCTGAGGGATGTTGGAAAGGCGTAGCAAAACACGGATTGGTCTTCGAATATACTGGTTGGGAGGGGGGCAAAGTAGAGTGAGCAGGTGAGAGCATCCTTGGATATTGCCCCCGGAATACCTCCGGGAAGGTGATTCCGGGGGATGGGGATTTTGAGGCTGTGTCGGAGGGGAGAGATGTCGAGAATATTTGCCCCCACCGAACCTTCTCTTCAGGGGAGAGATTCTTCCCGTATACCATCCCTGTGTTCCCGTCCTCCCAGTAGTCACCCGCTGCGCTGGAACAAATTCTCCTAGGGCGAGATACGTGCCTTCCAACTCCAGGAATCTCTTCCCCCCTCCGTTCTCTTGTGACCTGTGACCCAGCCACCTCTCCCCCACCGCCCCCCCCCCAACCTCTTTACCCCTACAGATTCTTACCTCGTCCCCAATCCCACAGCACCACCATGCCCTTAGGAGGGCTTTTCGGAAAGAGAGAGAGAAATAGTTAGATGGAAAAAAAAGAGAGGATCTTTCGCTCATTCTCTTCCTGTATTCTTCCTCCTTTTACCATACCAGCCACATCCTGCCAACCTTCTCACGCCCCAAAACTCCCCAAAAAACTCACCTTTCCCCATCCCTACCCCACACCTTTTCTCGCCGCCATCTCTGCAGTCAATATAACAACCGGCTTTTCGGGGCTTCCTTCCCCAATTCTCATCATATCCCCTTCTTTCAATGTCTCTCGCGCGTTCTCCTCTTCCTCGCAGCGTTATTACTATTTTTTTTCGATTCTCATGGATTCCGCCGCCTTTCCTCTCGTGCTGGGACATATTTGCGTTCCTTTTTAAAAATGGTGTCTTTTCAACAGAAACGGTGAAACACTGGCCCATATATTTACGCTGCTGTAGTTTGAAGCCTATACGAAGTTCCTCTAATTGCTTAACAAATACAAGTATTCGGTTTTTTTCACGAAGAACCATTTGCGTAAATTTTAAATGGTTCAAGATTTAATTATGTAGAAGTATTTCACGTTCTCTCGGCAATTTACTGATGTAAACTATTCATAGGGTATCACCGGGTCCGGGCTATGACGGTGACAGTTGTTTCGAAAAGAGACTTTTCTATCGACTCCGGAACTGAGGAGTTACTCATTTTTTGAGATTCAGTTTTCATTAAGATATTGAGAAAAAAACTTTGTAAATTACACACTGATTAATATTGGGAACGGCTGAATCTGTTGCTGCAAACGCGAAGGACGAGTGGCAGCAGATGAAAAAAACATTTGGGACCTCTCCCAATTATAGCCAGGTGACGTTGAAAAAAATGTTGAGGTACGGTACATCTGATGGAAATATTAAAAAACACTCACCATCTTTGTCACCAAAGCGATGCATAGCTTCAAAGTTTCGCGAGCTGGCTTTTTGGAATTTAGAATCCATTCTGTAACTAAAATAAACTTTTAAATTTTCAATGGTATTGCTTCCAAAAGAGTGAGGAATATACAGAGTTATTAACGTATATTCAAGGAAGCATTTATTTGTTCCCATGGCCACGAAATTCAGTCGCATTATTCATCCTTTTTCCGTGAAATTAATAAGTGAAAAACCTGCAACAAACATTCCATACAGAGACAAAAAGTACCAAATATGTGGTTGAAGAAATATGCTTCGATTATTACAAAATGAATACAACTATTACAGGTATGCGTTTGTTCATTCTGCAATCCTAAACAAGAACCATTTAAGTTGAAGGATTACGCCAAGTAGACTGTAGAATTCGACTAATCCTTTGTCCGTATTTTCCTTGAAAGTTATACACGTAAAACTTTTTACAAAATAAGTTATGGGGTTAATAATTACCAAAAATACGGTAGAGTAAACAAGGATTCCTTAGTTATGAACGATAAAAATCAAATTTGGAAAACAAACTGAACATAAAAATATACAGAAAGTAGCAGTTTCATGTGTTATAATTAAAGGGAAAGAAAAATCATTCTTCCTAGATGTGGACTCGCATACTTAATTGCCCCTGCCTATTTCCCATAGTAATCAGATGCTCCATGTACTTAGATTGTTGCCTACTCTTAAAAAATTGAAAATTATCAATACATGTGAAGTATTATGGCTATAAGTTAATTAATAGAGATATATAATTGAAACTCAATTGTGATTAAACGGTTTAAACCGTAAAGACGGCGTTCATAAAGAGAATAACAGTGAGATTTCTATGCTTAGAAAGCAAGGATAAAAGAGTTTAGTATGCCTTCATGACTACAGGCATCTCAATAGGGCGCGGAACGGTGTGATTTGAATGGGCAAATGTACATGAAGAGTGTTGATTTCTCTGGCTTGGATAAAGCCATGAACGGGATTTAATAATGGATTACGGCTATAAAAATAATTAATGAATGTGCCAATAATATAATATTTGAAATAAAATAGAAGATCCTTTCATATATAGCTTGGTAGTTTGGAGAATTGAATGTTCTATTCCAGCACTAATTTTCGAAGCCCCTAATACATAGCTCGGAATCAAAAATATTACTTTTGGATCACAAATTTTTCAGTGTTGCAGAAAATTTACTATATTTTAATGAGGTAAAGTTCTAAATCGGCCTTTATAATGGGCGGCATACAACAAAAGGTGAGTTTGTATCTCTCAGACAGAGGGAACTGCAAACCCGTTTTATTTCTCAGAATAAAAATCTTGTGCTGTTAGTGACGCGGAGCGAAAAAGCAAATGCGTACATCTCAAAGTGCAATGCTGTGATATTTCCACAAACGAAGAATTAATTTGACATATCAATGTGTGATATGCACATTCGTTTAGAAGTAGGTACGTTCAGATATCAATCCATATGTTTGCAGATCGTTTTTTATTCCCTATCAAACAAAAAAAAATCATTTTGAGAATATGTTCTCTTTCAGTAACTCGCTTCGATGTTAGGGACGTGAAATTTAATTCTGAGGACACAAACCCCAGGAGCAATCAATATGATCATTTAAGTTACCTCCAAAGAGTCGGGAATAATGGAAAATATATTTTCCTTTGGGCCCGTGGAGCAGCCTCCAAGCGTAAGTCGATACGCCCACCTACTCGCGTACGTCATGGGCGAGGGAAGCGACATCACTTCCAGATGACCCAACTTGTATGTTCGTTTGTCGCGATGCTAAAATCACCGCCAACGACTTAACAAAAAGAATTAAATGATGGATACCGGAAGAGCCACCAAAGTTATAATGTCAAAGCTTGAAGAGCACTCATGAACCAAAGGCATATCTACTGCGTTACGACCATCGGCTATGTCCTGCAAGCTATGTATAAAAAGTTCTAGGATTGGCATTTAATGTCTTTTATATTGCTGTATCACTGCATTTAAAACTGGGCGGGGGAAAATAAAATTCATTTAAAGTACATAATTGATTGTTTGATTCAAACTTTAGATGGTAAGCTTAGCGTGTGAGCACAAATTAAAACCAAATTCTTGACCTTTCATAAATCTTTCAAAAATATTTATACATACACACACACACACACACACACACACACACACACACACACACACACACACACACACACATATATATATATATATATATATATATATATATATATAACTTCGTCACAGGGTGACACTAAACATAAAACATATGAAAAGGATGAAAAGGTAACTCACGAGTTTAAAATTTTCGGTGGGTCGTCCGCACCTTCATCAGTGATAGAATCATATTGTTTTATATTGTTTGCCACGTTCGTGGAATCTTCGCAAAAACTTATATATATATATATATATATATATATATATATATATATATATATATATATATATATATATATATATATATATATAAGACATCCATAGATATCTATAGGTTAATATTCGCGAAAAGTTATTCTTGAAACTCACAAAAATTTAAGGCATGCTCCAATTTGAAGGCAAATCATTTTATATGTTCCTGATATTAAACTTTTGTATCCTAAATGATTCATGAAAATGAATAAAAGTGACAGTCTCATGAGTATCAGAAATTAGTCCAAATAGTGCCACTATTTTGCATTCAGAAGTTTTCCTCTAAACTCAATAAGTAGACTTTAGATAACAATGAAGTTCAAGCATAGACACATGCATGAGTCGATAGTCTTGTGAAAAGAAACATGATGTTATCTTGTCTCAATAAACAGTCATGAAGTCATCCTCAAAACAACAGTTGTCGTGCCTGCTCATTACAAATATGGCTGCATATATTATCTCTTAGAGCAATTCTAGATCCGTAATATTATATGACGGCTTCATCATTTACTCGAGTCCATAAGTATGTACGTGTAGTTGATGATTTTCAGCTATCCAGTGCAGTTTATATATACATATATAAAGTTCTTGCGAAGATTCCACGAACGTGGCAAACAATATAAAACAATATGATTCTATCACTGATGAAGGTGCGGACGACCCACCGAAAATTTTAAACTCGTGAGTTTCCTTTTCATATGTTTTATGTTTAGTGTCACCCTGTGACGAAGTTATATATATATATATCCGATTAACCTGCTTGTACTCTCCCTCATCCGCAGGGTGCCTTTAATGCTCTGAAGATAATTTTAGAGCAAGCATTAATGCCTCTCTTGAATTTAAACTGCACTGGATAGCTGAAAATCATCAACTACACGTACATACTTATGGACTCGAGTAAATGATGAAGCCGTCATATAATATTACGGATCTAGAATTGCTCTAAGAGATAATATATGCAGCCATATTTGTAATGAGCAGGCACGACAACTGTTGTTTTGAGGATGACTTCATGACTGTTTATTGAGACAAGATAACATCATGTTTCTTTTCACAAGACTATCGACTCATGCATGTGTCTATGCTTGAACTTCATTGTTATCTAAAGTCTACTTATTGAGTTTAGAGGAAAACTTCTGAATGCAAAATAGTGGCACTATTTGGACTAATTTCTGATACTCATAAGACTGTCACTTTTATTCATTTTCATGAATCATTTTGGGTACACCATTAATATCAGGAACATATAAAATGATTTGCCTTCAAATTGGAGCATGCCTTAAAATTTTTGTGAGTTTCAAGAATAACTTTTCGTGAATATTAACCTATAGATATTTATGGATTTCATGGTCATTCTAAGAAGAATTTTAGTTTCATGGAAATACTTAAGCTACATGTATAGTAAAATATGAAGATTTTTCCCAACCAACAAATATGTATCCAGTGCATTAAATTCCCTCTTGGACATCAAGCGAAGAATAGCCTAAGCAAAGCAAGTTCCCACATTAAATAGGCGACTAATTTGGTCCAAGAAGATTGGATTACAAATGAAGTAAAGGTGGGAATGAAAAGTTATGTGAAAACATTCGTGTGGAGCGTACCACTCCATGGATTGGAATAATCGACCACTGAAATATTACACTAGAAAACACTGGAAACCAGGTGTTGGAGGAGGATGCCTAAAAATCAAAAGAATGGATGAAATAAGAAAAGGAGATCGAAGAGAGTATACGAGAAATGGACCCAGTTGAAAACGATGCAAAAATGATAAACTAGATGGGTGGAGCACACCTTGAAACACAATGAGTTTGCAAAGAAAATATGAAAATAAAAATAAGTAATAATAAGAACACTAGCTTCTGATAGGGAAGGATGGAAAGCGGCAGTCATCCAACCTTAGGATTGAACGACCATGATGAAATACGTTCAATGGTATCAGGCTCAACTATGTGGAAGTTGATATTCACAAATGAAAAAACGACTTCGTTTTCTTCCACTGATTTATTTTTTTGGTACAACATGTTTCGACACATAGAGGTCATTTTCAAGTACCTAAAATGACCTCTATGTACTTGAAAATGACCTCTATGTGTCGAAACATGTTGTACCAAAAAAATAAATCAGTGGAAGAAAACGAAGTCGTTTTTTCATTTGTGGACCATGATGAAAATTTAGCCTTTGGTAATCGTATTTTTTCCAAGTAATATGGCAATGAAATCAGGGTTCATGAGACGGAAAAATATGGTTTTTCTGTATTTCACTCCGACAAAATTTAAAATAGGCTCATTGAGGAGATATTTGTTATACTTCCACAAATAATACCGAAGTTTCTTCCCCGAGAAATATTATCAAAGAAGGCATACTTCACTGTAGTAACTGTGTAAGAATTTCACGCATAACTATCGTATAAAGAAATCGATAACGGTCTTTGGCAAGTCCCTTGCGTCCAGATGTACTTTAAAGAAGATTGAATCTTAAAATGTCTCTCACTTGCCAATTTTCCCTATACACATAGTGTCCCCAGACTTTTCATCACAAAATAGATATAGGAAAATACCTACCAGGATTGAGAATCGAACGAAAGACCTCTGTTTTGCCATATCAACAGCTAAGGCTTTTTCATTCCTCAGACAGTTTTTGAAGAATATAAAGGAACTAAACACTCAGCACTTACGATCTATCAAGGATCGCAATAGGAAAGGAATGTGATGTGCCTCTTCACACTGACCCGGCAAGCCAAAGGTCCATGGTTCGAGCTCTGTTCCAAGTGAATTTTTTCTTAGGCAGTTTATACGTATTTTTAATGTTATTTTCGGCAGAAAAGAAATATCTTAATCCAATACCACATCGTATGTAAACGCAAAAGCAAAAAATGGAGTATCACAACACAGCATACATGCCAGGAATGCGTTTGTAGATATTTGAAAGGGCTGACTGACGACGTCCTACCCCAATGGATTTACTCAACTGGCGACGATACGATCGAAGGAGCTAGGGACATAGAATATGGATGGCACGGATGCATCAAGGACTCTATTATGGACTGACGACCTTGGAATTCCGCCGAGATGTAAGCTCGTTGGAGAAAGAAAAGAGAAGTCCGGGTATAAAGAGATAAAATTTTGATAAGAGGATTGACAAGCTCAAAAATATGACATGAATAGCGGTAAGTTTAGTGGAGAATTAACCGGATAAAATGATTTACAGGGAATAAAAGAATGCTTACTGGCGAATGGCTTAAAGTTATATATATATATATATATATATATATATATATATATATATATATATATATATATATATATATATATATATATATATATATATACACACACACACACACACACACACACAATGGAAAACTTCGCCAAATGGCCACAAACAAAATTAAAGAGGAAACTTACAGGGGGTAAAAAGACGAAAGTAAAGAGAGAGTCTTACTTAGAGACGTTTCGGGTGTTATCCCTTCTTCAGTCACACAGCATTCTCTGTGGAATTCGAATAAGTAGCGAGAAAATACAAACCTTAGGTGTAAATACTAAATGACACACGAAGTGGAATACTTAAATAAAAATGTAGATGAATTCCTGTCCTTGCCAAAGAAGAAACGTAGTTCTAATACGCTTGCTCGATTCTTTTGAGGATATATCAAATTTTCCAAGTTCAATAACAATCATCTACTTCTGTTTCTAATCGCCTTTTAAAAATTAAAAGCAGAAAAATACATTGATATTTTATCATCCGCAAAAAGCATTTAGCAATTGCACAACTTGTTTTTTGTGTACCGAACTTCCAAATATCATTTTTCGAATTAAGATTGCTCAGATTTTCACGCAGACAAGTGATCTGATAAAGCTAAGATCAATGCGTTCGTCGCATGGGAGAGAGTAAGGGTAATCTGTCTTCGCAATATCATCAAATTTCCTATTTATTTTAAATACACATTTACGTCCATAGGTTCACTTGTTACCGCAATTATCTACTGGTGAGGGGAAGAATCTCACGTATTTTCGCTTGAATGGATTTTAAGTACCTGTAACGATACTTAAAATCCATTCAAGCGTGAATACGTGAGGTGAATCGGTTTTCTATTCACATTATTAAAAATTCGCCCCACCGATTCGCCTCTAGAAAGACAGCAAATTACAAGCACTTTAAAGCACCAACAAGAATATTTAGATCGGAGAATTTTTCAAGGTTGCACCAAGCTGCTAAAGATGCTGTAATTTTAAAACTTTTATCTTATATATGTCTTTTTGAAAATCCGTTGCCTAGTTACGGGAAGAAGAAAAATTGAAAATTTCGAAAATTTGTGTTTGATTTGTATTTGATATCTCCGGACATAAAATATATAAGTCAAATGATAAAAGAGCTTGTGTGAAAGAGGAAGTAATGGCGCATTTCATGGCGTTATCAATCCATAGAACCAGAAAATAAAATCTGGTGTACGAAAGAGTTTCTGCTGACCTTTGAAAGCAAATACATTTATAGTGCAGAATGTGTTCCCTTGGAGGAATAGCTCATTGTTTTTCGTGTCATTCATGCAAAGGAAGTTTTATTTATGAATGGTGGAATGAATAAAGGAAGTTATAATATTTATGAATGATTTATGACCAAAAATAAGTACAAATATTCCTTGTTGTTGTAAATTGTAAAATGGACATTACAGCTTGTAAACTATTTGTAAATAAATTTATTATTATAAAAAAGTGATGTAATGAATTGGAAGCAAAGTGAATATCGAAGGACATTCAAAAACAACTATATTGATTGAATGATGTAACGATAAATACAGGAAATAAATCACTTTTCACAATCAAATTTCAAGCAGCGGCTGAAAGAAATAATGTGTATCTAACATAACTCGTACAAATCAAACGCACTTGTATGATAATTTTCAATATTCCTTCAAACCTGGGAGTAGGTGAAAACATTATATTCAAAAGTGATGTGACATGTGGAGCAGAAGAATTTTCCACACGAGCTAAGAAATGTGTCCATGAGTTCAAAAAGGGAAAAATCTTGCAGCTCGAAACCGGAGAACCGCAAAAGTAAGTGAGCATTCATGATGAGTACGCCTAGATGTTACGCAGCAGAAATATTTGCGATTGGGTGGCCATGTCTGGCAGGAAATTTGCGCACGTCATGATGGAAAGGTCTAACGTTCAACCTCCGATTCGAAGAATGCTTTGGGGAAAAGGGTGCCGTCTGTGTACACTAGTGTGGTTCGGAACTTCGGAGGAGATTTTCCGTCGGATTTAAGGTAGAAGGATTCTTCAGGAAAAAAAAAAGAATTTATTCATCCAGTCTATCCTCTTTATAATTTTCCTTTTCCCTTTCTTCTTCTTCTTTATCTTCTTTATTATTTCCGTGCTGTCTGCAGCGTATAACCAGCTGGCCTTTTTTCTTTTCCAGAAATAAAACTGTCCCAACGTATGAGGACACCCAAAATTCGTTTTATATTCCCTTGGCGAACACTTCAAAAGGCATAAACCGAAACTCCCCAAGGGAATAAATCCTTTAAATCTTGGGGAGCATTGTCTACCAGTACGTGTGATCTTCTCCAGCTTCCTCCTTCCTTTTCCTCCTCTCGGAGACTCAATCATATCTACTTCCTTCCTCCCGAGCTTTCCATTGCTGCCACCAGCAGGCGCAGCCGTCTCCTTGAATCTTCAGCATCTCCTTCTTCCCACACTCAGAACGCCAAACCGTTCCTCCCCCTCTCCAGCGGCGTGGCTGCGAGGGGGGGGGGGCATCAGAGGAGAGATCTGCCCCGGGCGGCACTTTTTTCAGGGCGGTATTTTTTTAGCATAAAACGTTTACAATTCTGAGAAATTTTATGATAGAACAATCACAAAAATAACCATGACAATCAAAAACAAACACACACTATTCCAATTATTTGCTAAAAACAAATACGAACTTGCAAATTAAATAGATTTTGAGAATTTCATAAATAATATCGCTACAGGAAAGCAAGAAAAATTAATATTTCATTTTGTACCAGCAGGCTAATGTTAAAGTATCACGCAATTTTTTTCACCCGAGGGATATCGGTATAAAACAAAAAAAAATAATTTATCTACCGGTAATTTCATTTTATAATCGATAATGGTGAACTTAATATGTAAAAGAAGATTTAATAATATGAGAAGCTTAAATTGTAGAGAACATACATTTATGTGATCAACATGCTTATATCTATACTGCCTAACGTCAACTTAAGTTTAGAATGCATTGCTCATTGTTTGCCATAGATTTGAAGAACATCGCCGTGCTTGGATCGATTGCAGATATACTAGTGCTTGTAGATAATTCACTCGATGCCATTCACGCGACATAAGATAGATAAAGATATGTGAGTAAAAGGTGGATATCGCCGAATAATTGTATTTGCGGTGGGCATATCCGCCGTACGGTCCCGACTTAGCCCATAGTGACTTTCATCTGTTCGTCATCAATCGTCCCATCATTAAGGAGGCCGATGTTTTATAAATGATGATGCCGTAGTCCAAGAGGTTACTCGTTGGCTGCCACAGTAAACAAAACACTTCTTTGCTGGCGGCTATCAATAAATTGAAAGGAGATGAGAAAAGTGTCTGAATATACAGAGTGAATATGAAGAAAAGTTGAATAAAATTCAGGAAGTTACTTTGATTATCATTGCCTCAATCCAGTTTTACGAGTTATATATTTACTCACCCTCGTACGTTGAACACATCCCTTAGGCTTCAATACAAACGAGATGGATGGGCTTGCGCGTTTAAATGATCCCTAGTGCTAGAGAGGTAGGAAAAATAATAATTGCTCCTACAGTGCCCTTACATAAGAGATAGGTCAAAAAGTATGACCCAAGCAAAGGGAGTACCGCACGATGGTGTCCCGTTGTAAATACTGTTTATCAAGTCATTTACCCAGTAGGGAAGCTCACCCAGCAACCTATTTTCCTGAATATGGGAGGTAATGCAATGCTCATGGGAATAGTATGTGAAAATCTTTGTGCGGAGCGTGGCACTCTACGGATCGAAAGAATGAACTATTGGAAATGCTGACCAGAAAATATTAGAAGCCTTCGAATCCTGGTGCTGGAGGAGAACGCTGAAGATAAAAGGACCGGACAAAATAAGGAATGATGAAGTGTACAGAAGATTAGAAGAGGAAAGGATCATATGGAACACCGCACAGGAAAGAAGAATCAGATGGACTAGACACACCCTGAGACACAATGGATTTGTGAGGAACATAACTGAAGATAAAATGGATGGAATAGTCCCTATAGAATGACCCAGGAATAATTTTATGGAACAAATAAAGAGGATAGAATATAGTAAGAGATCCCAGGATGTAAGAAAACTGGCTTTAGATATGGAAGGGTGGAGGGCTGCAATTAAGCAACCTTGGGGTTGAACGACCAATGAATCAATCATGAAATGGCTTTTCAATGGATCTTTTTTATTTTTTTACGTCATTAGTACTTGCGGCTCGCAGTTGGCGGCAATCGCTGCGTCATGATTTTAACCTTATGGATTACTACATATGCATGCATGATTTATTCGAACGAAGCGCAAAGTTGTTGCAGGATGTTTGATGTGAATTCAAAAAGAATATATAGGTTGAAAACACCCCTTGGACTTCAATATTGACGAGATGGATGGGCCTGCGCGTTAAAACTACCCCACTGCAGGAGAGGTAGGAACAATAATAAATGTTCTTTGCACAATAGATAGGTCAAACTGTATGAACCAAAAAAGGGAGTTCCGTAGGATGGTATCACGTAGAAAATACTGTTTTGAAGTCAACGTGATGCCCACTCAACTTTCTAAGTTCCTGAATATGGGAGGCAATAATAAAGCATTGAGTTCTGGCAAGTAAAGTATATGGCCCAATAGGACGGGTGTCGTGTCCGGCTTGCACCGTAAAAACCGGGTAATTTCTATTTGTTAATTTATTTACTTGGACTTAATGAAAATGGGTTTATTTTAATGCATGTCACCTCAGTCCTAAATATTTTCATTGACAGACCACAGTCACTTTTTAAAATATTTTTTAAAAATTTTTTTAATTATTTTTTCAGGTAGGTACACATAGAGCCTTTAAAGAGTTTAATAATGACGTACGCATGTAATAATTTCAACACGCACCGTAGAAGTAATGTTTAAAAAAAAAATTAACTCGTATTGTGCGTAGTATACTCTTACATGTAGTCATTGATTTTTGACACAATAAACGCGGGGCTCAATGGAAACTTCTCTTCGAAGGTATAATCGTGATGCGGAAAAAGGGTACTGATAGAATAATTCTACAGGAATCATTTCCATGTTATCCAAGCAAGAGTGTTGCCCATCTTATTACTATCAGAACATAAGTAATCACCGAACAATGCTATTTTACCCCAGAAAAGTCCTTACTTTAGACGTGCACGGACATTCACATAGCATTTTTTCATATATAAACACATTCCCCACTTTTTTCTCCCTTTAAACCCTCTATGGACGAGCGAGATAAATTTGATAATAATAATAATAATTTCTTTAACACTTACAGGTTTCCCCAATTACAAGTGTTTTAATATATCATTAGACGAACACAAACACCCATGTCCTGGGCATTGAATAATCTTACCCAGGCGGGACTCGAACCCGCGACCCTCGGGTTGGAAGGCGAGGACTTTAATCCGCCGACACCGGGGCCGACAAAGATACGTTTTAAAATCATGAAAAAATCTGTTTTTTTCATAGGCTTTGCCATTTAGTTGCTGCGTTGGACAGAATTGTAATGCTTCGGACTGTATTGAAAGTTGCGTCTCTTTCGGCGGTTTGACATGCAATTTGAACAGATGAATGTGTGAGGCTATTCATTGACGACGGCGTGCCTGGTGGAGCACTGAAATAAATAGTTTCAGCTGTCATATGAAGAATGAATTGGGAAAGTTTAAAAAGGTACGTCAAGAAGATAATGTTGAAGTATGTCTTGTGTAAATATTATAATTTAAAGTATTATTTTAAATTAATATATACAATACAAATTCGTCACATTTCAAAATAAATGTTACTATCAAATAAATTGCAGTTTAAAATAATGCTTAAATAGCCCTTATAAAAACCAAATAAAAGCTGCATTTTTTCATACTGATGTTTCATAATTCAGTCCACAGAGGGTTTACCTTGATGTACATTCATTTCTATTCATATGAAAGTTTTCATGTTTCAAGGAAGTTTATTTCTTCTTAAATACTAATTAGAGAAAATAATTTTAAACTTCAGATACCACGCAAAGGGCACGGGTAATGTCAATCCTGTAAATATGTCTCCAAACTTTATAAACGAAATGTAGCGGATAATGATCAGGCTATTCCAGTAAAATCAAAATGAATCGATAGAAAACATCAAACTTCCTTGCTTTCTCAAATAATTATCCAATCAGTGCAATTGCGATAGAGACAAAGGCAACATAGCATATCAACCCGAACATGGGCTTCATAGGTGAGACTTGAGCTCATGCGGACGTAAGCCCCACGACGTGAGGTATTCATGCTCTCTGGGTACGGAGTGGTAATTCCAACCCCTGGGCCATCGGGGTTTCTCATGCGTGGTTGCTTATCCCAGAAAATTGCACAGTGAGCTTTCGACCGGATATGAATGAAACCAACACCCGGATTTGAACAAGGGACACCTTGCCATACGCATTGCAGACCACAGAGTACGCGGCAAAAAATATCGCAAAATGATTACTCATAATGAATCGATGAAGTCTAAAAACTAATATACTCCAGCGCCCTTAGAATATAGTATCAAGTGATAAGTATAGCCATGTGTGAAAAAATGCGTTATAGATAGCTACAACAAAATTAAATAGCATAACATTCAATTCATTGGGCCTAATTTTAAGGGAAAAATTACACGATTATAACAAAAATAATGCATTTTAAAACATTTGCATTACTTTTTGATGTATTTTCCGAGAAAAAGATGCTGTTTTTCATGGGTTTTGGAACAGCGGACAACTTATAGGGAAATTCCTCTCGCAAATATCGCGTCAGAAAAAGCATCGGTAGTTAGTTCACACGTTTTCTGCACAATTTGGAAAAAGCTTTCTTTAATAATAACAAAAATGAGTTTATTATACCATGAGAAAACTCTCGTGGAGTCTATATGAAGTATTGTTAGCCGAAATATGAAACAAAGAAACCATATTTTGGTCTTACTCAAAGTTATCTTTGACTGAATTAGTAAAATTCATATTTTATGAAACCTTTTCAACCTGTTTCAGTGTTCCACCCTTTGGCGATCGAAGTTGATGTATCGATGAAGAGTCCTACATTCTTTTCCTGAAATTCCAATGGACTACCAGAAAGAAATCGAATCCAAAAAGCAAAGTTAGGGAAGAAAGATTTTTTTTGCCGAAAGATTTTTTTTTGCCGTTTTGCCGAAGACGAGTTTTACCAGATTTCAACATGCCGCGTCTACATTCAAATCAGCACACCATAACATGCGGCAATACTTTCACATAATTTGGATGTACAGTAATAAAACGTAATAAAGTTGCCGCAGAAGTTCACCGTGAACACGATCATTAACCCTGGGACTCAGTGGACGAGGGCAATTCAGAAGAATCTGACCGCAACTTCTGAGTATTTATAAGAGTTGTAAGCTACAAAGTGTGATAACACCCAAAAAAATAATTGACTTTAATTTATTTACCACTGCGATGTTACTTTAATTTATCATTTGTTTTCATTTTCATCATTAAACGCAAATAACCGCATAAATGTAATCAGCAAGTCTATACCAACTTTCAAAGCGATTTTACAAAAAAATTTATTTTTGTGCCACTTTTTTACGATCCGGACCACTGAGCGAAGGCATATACCAGAAAAAAAATTACTTTGTAAAAAATATCTGCCAGAAATGTATTTCATGATCTGTATGATTTAACACTTTCCAGGCGAATTAAATTAGTGTACATTTCTCGGGCTCGCCACCGGGTAAGATAATCATAGGCAGCCGACGTTTCGGGTTCCGACTCGTTACCCATTCTCAAGGCTACTAACCTTGCTAGCACCAAGGTAGCCTTGAGAATGGGTAACGAGTCGGAACCCGAAACGTCGGCTGCCTATGACTATCTTACCCGGTGGCGAGCCCGAGAAATGTACACTATTTCATGATCTCTTCATTTAATGAAAAACAAATGGATTAATTATTTATAGAACAATCTGACCACCGTTTATTGCGTTAACAATTAGACCATCATTACTTTTACAGTCAAAAGTGAGCAATCTCCGTGTTTTCGGCTTTGAAATAGTGGCCTTGGGCTTATGACCAGTAAGCAGTCAAAGGAAATGTGGAATCATAATTGGTTCTTTAGCCTTTCCAAGTCCAAGGCGAGACAACATTCTTGGTTGATCCAAAAGAAAGCATTTCGTTAAATGTTTATGTTGGCCGCAATCAATATCAAATAACGAGAAAACACTCAGTGCGAAGTACCAGCTCGCAACATTCTCTACAATTCATGCTCAAGACAGTCTTTTCTGGCGGGAAAACCCTTATACCCTAATAGTAGGTAACACAAATAAGAGCATTTCACATATCTAAATCTCACAGGCTTTCGCTTTGTTTGAAATGTCCGTAAAAAAAAGGTCAAGATATCGAAGTTTGAAATGTTCTATCTTGTGAACAAAGACATGGACTTCATTGCAGGAACCGATTTGGAGTGATTCTAATTATGTAAATTAGCAGTTTATTTACTCCAAATTTTTACAATTAGAAACCCAGATTTACTAAAAGTAGTTTCCACAAAACGAATTTTCGTAGTAAAAAAAATTACTAATGCTGTACAGCGTGTAAAACTCAGCAAATTTGGAATGAATGACTTGATTAAAACTTGAGAATTTTTCCGTGAATTTATGATTTTGGAGGATACTGTACTCTAATATGCCTTCTTTCACGGATAATTGAACGATAATCAAACGAACGAAATATATATCACCAGTGCTTCCAATATTATCTCTTGTTTATACATAGTAGAGTATATAATTTGCGCGCACCGTAACACCAACTACACCACGGCAGTAGTAAGTTAAATAAGCGCAGCATGCAATGAATACTTATTCATCATGAGGAATCTCAAATGAATGCATGCGTCGGTCAGCTACTACTGGACAAAGATGTTTTTCACGTAGCATTACTGTTTACAAATGCGATAGCAAGATAGTCTATGATCAAAAACAATGATTAGTAAGCTGGGCTTAAGTTATATACGAATTAAAACAGATTGATAGTCAGTGAATGAGAAAGCGAATGCGAGATGGAGGAGCTCGAACTCGAACAAAAATATGAAACTTTCATTCAATAATCGACAGTGTGTCGATTGCTCTGGCAAGAAAGAAATACGGGGTAAACTTTTCGATCATACTTCCAAATCTCAACCCACACAAAGGACGTTAGGGGTTTTGAAATATCAAATTATCTCATTTGAACTGCCTATTTTCTATTTGCGCGTTACTTCTATTAGCCTGCCCTGTTTTCTACTAGCGTGTTACAAAATAAATAATACTCCGCGGTGCGAAGTCCCAAGTGATATACGTATGTGTCGCAGCATTACTAGGTTTTGTTAAACGTATAATAGGAAGGTCTTCGGATGAAAAAGTCAAAGAGAGATGCTACTTTGCTGTGGTTAGGCCACACCTCGAATGCGCCGCGAGCATTTGGAACCCCGGTCAAATAGAATTAACCAAAAAAAATTAATAAAATATAAAAGAAGGCAGCGCGCTTCGTTAAAAACTGCTACGATCGTACATATAGATATTTAGAGGGATTAAGTTGGGAGACCCTACAGACTCGGAGGCTACACGCTAGGCTAAGCTTGCTTGATAAATTCAGAATTCAGAACAGAATATTTTTCTAAATGACATAGAGAATATTATCATGACTCCTCACTACATCTCTGGGTCTGGGAGATGCGATAGAATAAGAGAGATACACTGCCGAACAGAAAGGTACAAAAACTCGTTCTTTCTACGAACAATATGCGATCACAATAAAAATTGAGATCCACTAAATACACTCCTATAATACATGTCACCATTTCATCTCCAAAAAACTTGCACTTTTAAACGGCCATTGACTTAACATCCCCTGCCACACGCCCATGCGGCAGCCCACGGGGTATTATTTAAATGTTGATGTATTGCGCTCTCATGTCGCTTAAAGGGTTTTCTATTCATTTGGTTTCTAGTTGGGAGACATCGTGAAAAATTCTATGACTAAAAACTTTGCAACCCAGCAATAATGGCTCGAGATGTCGTTTAAATGAATGCATAAATATATAGATTTACTGATAACGCCCAAACAGCTTGGTTAGTGCTACAAGAGCATTTCCCTGGGAGAAACAGAGCCGCATTTCATGAGCTGTTTCAAACAGATAACCGATGGAGAAAGCCGATAGGCTCACGGGAAAGCGATACAATTCCATTGGTGACTTTGAGAAGGAATTCGGTAGCTGATTTCCTTTGCACCGTAAGCTAGGTGGGAATGATCTTGAGAATTTGATCAATGTATGTAAGGTATGAGAGCATTCCAGCATTACTACGCAATAGAATCAAGAGAAAATGACGGAATTCAACAAAAATGAACCCAACGTCTTTAAAAAACCTATCACACTACGTTTTATGACAAACCACATACAATTTTAATGTGCGAATTGCCCTGGCTCAAACCACTCGGTGAACCGTTGAGAAAACTTAAGTGAGAGAATAGCGCATATTGAATAAAGAATACAGTCTTAGCTGTCGTTCAGTGAAAAAGAAATTCACGGCAATGAATAAGTTCATCGAAACCCTTAACTTTAGTAACCATTATGTGAACTTATCCAAATTATTGTATAGGAATTCAAAATCATAATTTTCCGTCTTAAATAAATAAACTTAAATATGACAAAAAGAGATTTTTTTAATACCCACAATATAAAGACATTATTCGAGCATTATAGATAATGTAAAACACTATTTTTGGACAAATTATTACATAAAACTTCCCCGACTCAAGCATGAATGAAATTATGAACAATAGAATCTTGGAAATGTGAAAAAAAGAGAACTGCACACTGGCAAAGCACGCATTGCGGATTACTTTTATGAGCGTATATTTTATGATAATAACATAATGCAACCCTAATGTTCAAGATAAATTACGATACAATTATTTAAATAAACACAATAGTTTACACCTTACTCTTTATTCACTTAGTTAAAGAAAATTTTTATCCTCGCACTGAAAGTCTATGAAGTCGGAACATTTCCCTGGCCACTTCAATAAACTACGCCGCGATTAAGGCATAGTTTTTATGGCGAAATTAACCGGCTTTTAGAGGAAAAAACAAGCCGGGAGAAGATTATTTAAGGAAGGTGGTTAAAGTATCGATTGACAGATTGGAAAGGAGAAATGTTCATGAGCATTGCGAATTTCATGCACGTCGCGTAAGGTTCATCCATATAGTGAACTATCGAATGTTATAATTATTCCAATAAAATGAAAAACTACACGTAAAACCTTGAAACATAGATAAAAAAGACCTAATGACAGAAAAAATGAACTTAAATAAAAAAGGGCTACATGGGCAAAGAACAATACACGTACCACAAAGAACCAGCTACGTACAAAGACCCCATGAGATGAAACACACCCTATGATCACAAACACGCAGGATATTAATCATAATTAAGACGGTGTAAACAATTAGAGGGTTTAACTATTGAGACTTTTGTTACAAGAGAACTCTTCATGGCGGGTTAGTTTAAGATCATTTCCTACGATGAGTCAAAGGATAACAAACTTTTTTTTAGAGTAACAATGCAAACTTGAAATCATGACATGAACCAACAAAGCATTGTTCTTATTCACCAAAGAGGCTAAATAAAGTTTAATCCCCTGTTTCAACAAAATAAAATAATTGTGTAGTTGACAGGGCAGTAAAGATTATGTCACGAGCTACGCTGCAATTTAGACGCGAGGAAGACCCTGGAAGGACTCACAAAGTGGATCACGCCAAGATGGGACAGGAAAGGGAAGAGACGAAGGAGAAGATTTAGGCTTAGGAAAAACGGGATGGAGAAATGGGATAGGCGGGAGAAGCGTGCTCTAAAGGAGTGAGACAGGGGTGTGGGAAAAGCTGTAAGGGGAGGGAAAGGAGATCAGAGCGGAGAAAATTGCCTGTCAAGAGCACTGGAGGCCGATTTAGAAGCTTTTGCCGCGTTTCCACCCCCTCCACGACTCTCTTCCCACGCTTTCTCCACCACCTCCCCCTCCTTCAACCTGCCCCACTCCTCCTCTCCCATATCTGCTATCCCCTCCCGACAAATCCACATCTAACCACCCCGCCTCTCCACTCCCCACTCAGCAAGCAGCAAGGTCTTCTTCGCCGCGGCTGTGCGCTCGGAGCGTCGCCGAGGCACGGTCGCGGGATGGGGGGTCCCGTTGGCGCTGCTGCCAGGCTACTGACTTATGCGACGACGGCGCCTCTCCGGGACGGTGCGGCGCGAGGCGGAAGCTCTATCGTCCTCCCCCTCACCCCTTTCCTGAGGCTCGACGCAAGGGGTGGATATCATTTGCGAGGGGAGAGATTGGGGGTTTGGGGAGACGGGGGAAGCATCGTCCGTGGTGATAAGGCGAACGGGGAGTGAGAGACCTTCTCCCCGGCTGACGAAGGACGCGAAAGTGATTCCAGGAGGGCGTTTAGGATCCAGATTGCGCCGGGGGAGACGTGGCAGATAGGGGGTGGAAAGGGGGTTGCAACCGAGGCCTGGGTGGATGGAGAACGGCGAGGGGTGGGTGAGGCGGGAGGGGTTGAAGGAGATGTCACGCTAGTCTTGCTTTCTGGCACCTTGGAAGTCCGGTGCGTATTTTTTCAAACAAAACAGTTTACTTTCGCGATAAAAATATTCCCGCCACTTGCTTCTTAAAGAGATAAGGGTTCGAAGAATTTTCCAAACCTCGTAATGAATTTTTGATCAATACTTTCATTATTTATCTAGACGTGTAAACGTAATTTAAGACTAAAAAAATCAATTTACAATAAAGTTCATTGATATCCTCAAACAACTATACAGATTGGAATGGGGTTTCTATGGCTACTTGAGAACTTCTGCTGGTGCAATAATTACGTAGCGTAGATGTGTATATTTTTATGCATGTGTATATTTTTATGTAAGAGTATATTTTTTTCAAACAAAGCGGTATACTTTTGCGATAAAAATATTCCCGTGACTTGCTTCTTAAAGTGGTAAGGGTTCGGAGACTTTTTTCTAACCTTGTAATGACTTTTCGACCAAAACTATCATTATTTCATTATTCATCTTGTCGTGTAAACGTAATATAAGATTAAAAAAGTCAATTTGCAATAACGTTCATTGTTACCCTCAAGCAACTAGACACATTTGAATGGGGTTTCTATGGCTACTTGAGAACTACTGTCGGTGCAAAAATTATGCTGAATTCACTTCGGAAACATTAAAAATGAACCATAGTACTTATATGAATGCATGAAACAGCAAATATGAGATTATTTTATCTTGCATTTAACTATGGTTGTCGATTATTTTCACAATCCACCTTCGATTTGTTATCGCGATGAGAGCAAAGAAAGCGGACGGACGCCTTTGTGAGAGGGATGGTGAAAGCTGTTCATTAGTGCTGGGGGTGCGTCTCACCGGCAGATTAAGCCCGCTAAAAAACTTTTTTACTTATTAAATCGTTAAAAATCAATGTTTCAATGTGGCTTAACAATGGTATTTGTGTTTAAATACTATTGAAAAGAGCTTCTAAACAAGATTAAGATCTTGCTATCAGTACCATTCATAGCATAATCATGGCAAGTTTTAAAGAACTCAAAGCTTGACAATACATTCAAACATGATTTTTCCTACACGTGTAAAGCTTTCATATAGATTAACGTCAAGTTTCTTCATAATTTTATGCCAAATAGAGAGCGTTCCATTCGAAAACGACAGAATACCAGCACTTTTTTGTTCTCATCGCAATGAAAAATCGGTGGCGTGTTGTAAAAATAATCGACAAACTAGGGTAAACGCAAGATAAAAACGGTAAAGTTTAATGTATCTCTTTTTGTTCCTCGTTATGACTTTCTGCCATCTATATTTTGGCGTCAAAACGTCGTTAATGACATAAAATCTATTTACGATCCAAACGATCATTTGTATCCTCAAGTATCTATATTTGACGTATTGGATTTGGGATTTCCTTGGCTACTTGAGTACTAGCTTTCCATTTCGAGCTTCAAATCCGTCAATTAACCATATGAATGAATGTTAGGGGAATGCGGGAGAGCATGAGTGATTTGTATCGCTAGTCCATCTTTGTTTGCACAGGTTTGAGTGCTTCCCGGGAGGGAAACACACAAGAGCATGGGTGCTTGACTGTTTTTCATTTTCTGATACATTAAATCATCATATTAAAGGTCTACAGTGCCATTTTAGTGATCGTTGAATGAAATAATTTTAATACAGGTACAAACACAACTGCGAATGTTTTCTTTGAATGCAAGTCGTGAAGAATAATATATTCTGTCAAAAATAACCGAGTGGTTGGTAACGTAAATCTATCTATGCTGGACTCTGTTCTCCAAATTAACAAGCTGGGACCCTAAAGATCTCGCAATAGTTTCTGGTACTGTGAGTAGGACGTTTTGGAACATAGGGAAATGGATTTTCGGGGTCATACTGAACGGGGTTTATAAGTTTGTCCAGGTAAAAGCATTGAGGTAGAAGGAGAGGGCACTCCCTCATCAAACTGCAGCCTCGCAACCAAAATTTCACCATGCTGGTCATCCCGGCTCTTTCCTTACTTCGTTTTGGATAGCACGACAGAATGGAGGGATTGGCGGATGTAATGCAAGAATGCTTCACACATACAAAAAGCATGTGGCACAGCATTAAAAAAACTAGGTTTTGTAAAACGTATATTAGGAAGGTCCTCGGATGAAAAAGTGAAAGAGAGATGCTACTTCGCTAGGCCACACCTAGAGTTCGCCGCGAGTATTTGGGACCCTGGTCATAAAGATTTCACCAAAAAAATTAATTAAATACAAAGGAAAGCAGCGCGTTTCGTTAAAAACCGCCTCCTGGATATTGGTGGTCGAGTTCCCATCCCTTCCAGATGGAAACAGTTGTTTCCCTCTTATCTTCAGTATGCATTCGTTTGATTTCTCTTCGTATATGTCTATACTGTTATTTGGCAGAGCTCAGAATAGACAAGTGAAACTGTCTCGGAAGGGTGACCTTTAGGCCTGGTTACACGATACATTAACTTGTACGAGTTCATGCTCAAGTTCATGAACGTGTGCATGAACCAAAAAGAACAGATTCTATTTTCCTGTTCACGCGTTCATGCAATCGTACAAGTTGGTGTGGTTACACGGTGAATTTTCGCGTTTTTTCACGCGTTCATGCATTCGCACATTAACTCTTACGGGTTAATGTATCGCGTAACCAGGGATTTTCACATTCCTTGACGTCAGTCTCTTCCAATTTCCTACCTAATCCATTTTCACCAGGCCGAAAATATTCTTGTCTCGGCCCTCATTATTGTCTCATGGCAAGGGGAGATGCGCAAACAGTAAGTCGGGCCCTTCCGGGTCAGTCGCGTCATTTTGGTTCTAGGACATTCTTCGATCAGTCAGTTATAATTTGGTTTGTCATGTAGCCGATACAGAAGAGTCGAGGCGCGGGCTACAGGACCCGTGCACCAGTAGCCGTGGCGTCATCCATCCGTTCCTTTTACCCACCACTTCTCTCCTTCCCGAGACATGGTATTATTCTTGCTTGGCTATTCGAGACTTACAATTTGGTTCATTTAATTATTCAATCGAACACTAGGTTAAAATAAACTCTCACTTTCCTTTCAAAACTTTTTTTTTATTATTCGTTCCTCGACACCAAGGGCAAGAACCCACTCTTTCGAAGGGTACCGCGTGTCCGCGCGCGTCATCGCTTTACGACAGTCGTCGTCTCCGCACGGCGCGCACAACTACTACCATCTGTTTTGACTCGTCTCACAGTGATGCCTGAGGATGGAATACCCAGCAGAGTCACGGTGATGGGTGATTTTAACCACTTGCCAAATAGCCTCGTGTTCTGACTGATTCCGTGAAGCAGTTGAATTTACCTCCCTCACTCTCTCTCTCTCCTGTTGCGTCCCCATTTTCTCCTTCGTCCTTTCCATTTATCCCATCCACTTTTATATTCCTCCCGCCGCGTATGTCCGCTTAGTGGGTGTTAACTACAGCCCGCCACCACTGAGGTCGACAATTTGACCCCCTTTCTCTCTGTCGTATCCTCAAACATCTGTATTTTACGTGTCGGAGATAGGTATTATATTCTACCCGAGAACTGGTTTACCATGCGAATTTCTTGAGTTCGCGTCCCGGAAAGAAAGAACCCCAACTCCCGCTTGGGTGAGGTTTGGATAAAATTTCAATAGAGAATAATACACCGTCACAACTAAGAAATTGAAGGATATGCCTTAGTCCTATTGGCCTTTTCCATTGAGACATGCAGCACCGATGCCGAAATTCTCTCCGTCTTGTATCCATTCCCCGAATAAACCCTCTGAATCACCTCAGCGGAGTAAATAACCCCGGATTTTGACAGTTTCTATAAGTATGCAACTGATTAAAATATTCTGATGTTCAGAGAAAATCCACGAGTTTATATAATGCCGTAATATGCAAACCCTCTTTTTCGGAATCCATTTCATTCCAAGCAAATTTAGAAGAGATTTCCCCCGCTTTGAGCCTTAATTTTTATATTATATATTGATATATGAGCCAAGACTTAGCGCGTCTAAGCATTTAACAGCCTATACTCTTATAGAAAATTAGTAACCACAAATAATAGTAATATTTTGTCATTATCATAAAACTAAGACACTGGTTTTAGAAATAATCACGAGCAACGCTTGCCTTTCCATAGCATTTAGTCCACACCTACCTCTTGCGTTAAAAAAACGGTTGAGGAAACAAACTTTAAGATAAATTTATCAAGAATTCAAGAAATATCAAGAATATACGAAAATCTCAGAAAGCGCGTCGTCACTGCTTTTTCAACTTTTTTTTGTTTGCCGGACGATTCTGTTGGCCCGTATGTCCCCGGAATCCCGATAGGCTGCTGAGCCTGTCACCTGGTTTTCCAGGGACTTCTGGAAGTAATACCGACAACGTTGCACTGAACTGATTTCACAATCACAGAATCTTGCAATGAAATTATCTTTGACTCAGTCTGGTGACCGTATGGTTCATTTCGTTAGTATGTGAGAGAGGAATGCAGGAATCAACGAAAAATGTGAAATTATTTCTGATTCTACTCCCTTTTCCCGGCATAATATCATTTCTCCTGGACTCACGAGAAAATTGTAAATTTCCAGGTAATTTTATCCTCCTGTTGTAGCAATAATACAACTCTTAATTAAAGTGAGAGGAAAATGATGAAACAATTTCCTAAAAAAAACCTAGTAACTGAATAAACCTCTCACCAGCCGAATAAAAACAATGGCATAGCGTTATTAAATTACATAAAGGTAAATTATAATAAAGTGGCTAATGAAACGCCATCATTAGTTTATTCACAGAGACAAAAAAGTTCATGCACAGAAATTTTACCCTAGATGAAAAGTATCCCCCGAAAAATAATTAGGCAATCAAATTGAGACAGAAAGTTTATTTGAAATGTAGAGTTTTCTCCACGAAAATAATTTCAGTGAACACCAGTTAAGTTATTCCATTCATTTAACTTTGCCGTAGGAAGAAATTAATAATTTTCTGACGATTCCTTTTAAGGGTTTCAGTTTTAATTATGAAATCTAATTTTCCGTATAATAAATGTTTCCATCCTGTTAGTGATATGAAGAATTGGAAAATATTGTATGGAAAGTAATTTGACGTCATGACTCTACCCATTGATCCATTTTAACCATATTTTTTCAGGCACAACGAAGGGGTGTTAACTTGTGTTAATTACTAGGTGTACGTTGAAATACTCTCCAAATTTAACATAACTACCTAATTCGTAATAAGGGGATATTGAATCTATAATTATATTTAAAGGTAACATGCTTACTACTACTGAACAGCACTATACATCAAAATATGCATTCGGAGAAGAATGAGGCTCTAAAATATCCGAATATTGGCATACCACGCTTCTGAAAGAGTAGCATCTCTTCGTAAATTCTAAAAAAAATTGATGAAACACATCGATGGACAGTTATAGACGTGACGTCGAATTACATTTAAAGCATTATTTAACTTTTCAGTATTCATTATACATTTGTAACATAATGTTCGTGACGCCGTTCTTTACCAGTCCATGAGTCGGGACAGGGACACCTCGGCGCGGCCGCCTTGGCGCCGGCCGTTTCGCCACAGGGACGGACGATTTTCGGTATCCACTGGGCTAACGACTGGCCTAAAACTTTTAAAACCACGCTTATAACCATAGGCAGGTATATAAATGTTATTTTCTGCAATGATAGATGTGAATATGAGAATAAAAGATCAACAATAGAAAAGACTACCAAGAACTTTCTACATGTATCACATCCAGGAACCATGCGAAAAGTGATGTTAGTACTGCGCCAATGAATCAGCTACACTACAAGTCAACGAACCCACTTCAAAGCCTCAATGACCAAAATTGAGGTGTTTTTTCGATCGCGGGAAAAAATACATTTTAAGCCTCACTGTTCTGCAGTAAATTTCCTAATTTTTATTTTCATGAGGATCCACGTATTCCAAGAGGGGTGTAATATGGGAGAAATAACTGATTTCTCAGACTTTATCGTCGCACCTTCCAAGTACTCTTTCAACCAATCCCAATTAACCAGTACCATGGCCAGTTATCTCCCGAATGTGT